>OX453297.1:30161493-30632897 GCA_949710035.1 Crambus lathoniellus
GATGAATCTGACTCTGAAGGCAGCCCGCATCCGCGTCGCCAGCCGCCGCCTCTCTACTAGCTAACAAGACCGCCCACGTGGCTTTGAACTGTAGGCTGAAATGAGTCTGATCTGCACATAACAATACGAATACATGCGTTATACACGTGCAACTCGTACAAGCGTTGACGCGCTTGTAAGCTCGTATGAGACAAAGAGACTACTGACACCACTACCGGTTTGTGCGAACACGCTGAAATATGCCCGGTTTTTAGAAGTGCGTAATGTAGCGCGCGTATAAGCGCGTATGCCGAACGACCGTATACGCGCAGAAAAAAATGCTAGTCTGAAACCGCTTTTAGAAAGCACACTACACTGTAATTAGTCTAATCAGCATTCAATAAAACGAACTCTTGTGTTGTTTGTTTCTCTAAACGCGGCCCAGCGAGTTTCATCTGAATAACCGGACTCCGAAGGCGACCCTCCAATCTACTTGCTAACTAGACCGTCCACGTGGCTCTAAAAACTTTACTTCAGACTGTAGGCTGAAATAAGACAAGTCTGTATTGCACTTATCTATACGAACAATCAATGCTTCGCTTGTGTACGCGATTCACTACAAGCATCGACCCACGAACATCTGCGTTAGTCCTACTAGTCACTCACATAAGGCTAGATTAAGTCAATCCAAACAATAATAAGAAGAACAACTAAAATAAAACTTGACTTTCAATGTGTGCTAGGTATGTAATAGTACATTACATCCGAGGACAGGTAAGTAAGAAATTACATTGTCGAGGATGGTTTGAAGCACGAGCCGCAGGCGAGGGCTTTAATCATTCGAGGCAAGGTAATTTGCTTACCGTACAAGGCTTGTATAGTGCTTTTCTCAAGAAATGCGAGGAAATAAAAAAAAACTGTTTAACTAAATAATATTTATTAAAATTTATATCACACATGTTCGGGCAAATATTAAATGTAAATGTTATTGTTTTCCCGGGCACACTTATGTATATATCGCCCATAATAATATTATTTTAATGATGTAGGTATCATTAACATACGCCAACAACACAGATTCTGAAAACGAATGCGCCTTTTTTCACTTTTCCAAATCAGATCGTAGGTTTTCATATATCTTTCTTTTGATTTTGCTGGCAGTAAGTTTTCTGTTATTCATTTTGCTTCTGCTCTCAAATTTGGTGATATGTTTCATTGGCAGAACTCATTTTGATAATTTATTACACAATAGGTATAAATAAACTGTATTGATATCAAATCAACCGCTGAAAATCATTCCCGCCGTTTTTTTTTTATTGGTTTGTAAAGCCAAGTGGAACGGTCATACAGCCTATTGATACTTAATACTTGCTACTAAAATGCGCAACTTCAATACCCGCTTCTGGGTGGTAGATGGCGCTGTACATATTTCCCATACAAAATTACTCGTAAAGGATATTTTGTCTATGATAAATCTCATTTTGTTTTTTCGATTGATGTTCGTGCTAAGGGTACATAGCGCTTTTGGTACAATACGAAGTAATATACTCTGTGCGCACCGTATTTAAAAAAAAGTTAACTTAATTATGATATAATAATGACTTAAATAATAATAATAATAATGTGGCTGTATGGTGCAAATGTCCCTTTGCTTTTTCTGTTTTTATACACAGGAATAACGAAAGAAAAAATAAAGAAAAAAATTTGGTAATAATATCTTTGGGTATTACCTTTTCCGAGGTAAACATTCTAAATTTGAAAATCACTGCAGTAATGAATTTCAGTACTTACTTACTGCACTGATTTTAGTGCAGTAAGTAAGTACTGAAATTCATTACTGCAGTGATTTTCAAATTTAGAATGTTTACCTCGGAAAAGTGCCACGTACTGCATTCTTTTCTCAAATATAATATTAACATTTCAGAGCATAAGTGTGAAAAAGAACTTACTCATATTATTAGACTTTTCTGCTTTTTGTCAACATTCATTCAATTCAACAGCCATCCAATAGTGGTTAATTGTGAGAAAAACTATAATTCATAAGTTATTATTTATAAGATATTTTATTGAACTGTCAGTTTTGTTAAGGCATTTCTGTGTAATGATAAAGATTTGCGACCGGTTCTAACTTTCATGACATGACAGATAATTTCATTTTAAAAATCTGTTTATATTTTAACTAATCAAAAAGTTAATGCCTAACTTAACTATAGATTTCAACATAAATATTCACTATTTTAGTATATGTAAATAAGATAGGTATATTATGGATACATACTAGAATCTGATTTTACAAAAAATATGTGTAAGGTTTGCGTTGTGAACTCAATACTCCATATAATTATACTCGTAATGTAATACATATTATTATATTGCTTTTTCAGAAAGAAATTGTGATGGTTTTGAACTTCCTTATATTGTCAATTCAATATAAGATAATGTTATTTGTGATGATATTAGCTCGGTATGTCTGTGGAGGGCGGTGGTGACTTCTAATGATATGCTATTCAGCAAAATATGTTCAGTGGTATACTAAAGGTGCGCTTACACGGGTAATATTTTGGCAATAATTGCTTGGCAACTTTAATTTCTCAATCTGGAGCAATCTGGGACAATCACAATAAACTACGGCATTGTTTCGGAAACATGGCCTCTATTTGCTGCATATATTACACATTTCTCAATGTCGGGAAATCTTTAGATTTTTTTTCTATCTAGTTTATACATATAACTAAGTCTCGTTTTTGCGAGAGAAACAGGCCGCCACCGGCAGCGTGGGCGGTGGAAGTTACTTGTATTGCCTATTTTTAAAAGTTGCTCATTTCGTGGTATTGTGTCGCCGTATCTCTCAGCAACAGGTTGCTACATTTTGCGTCGTGACGTCATAGCTGGCTAGTGTTAACAGGAATTGAACAATTTTAGTTGCCCGTATAAACGCACCTTTAGAATGTTTTAAGTATTAAAAACTACTTTTGCAATTAAATTTACCGACAGAACACAAGAAGACATAAGAAGTTGTATGTATATACCCGGAGCCACACCAAATGATCCAACGCGCTCCAATCGCGCTGGAGCTCCATAGCAGCAAGCAGCAGTTGGTGTGGCCTGCCTCGCGCGATCTAATTCCGCGGCCACTGATTGGTTATACTTATTTGCACCAATGTTTGGCCAATACAACGTACATTGGCAAATTTTAAAGAACCTTTTATACTTGTTTGCTGCAAAACCAGTATAGTACAATGTATTGGCCAAACATTGGAGCAAATATAACCAATGTGTGGCCGCGGCAATAGTGAACAAATTCGATGCACGATCCATTATCCACGATTCTGGATCGCGGATCCAAGATGGATCGTTTGGTGTGGTTTTAGCTTCTGGGCGGGGCAAGATCTGTGCTATTTAATAGCTACACTGTGTAAAATATTGATTGTAACTGGAAATATACTTACCTACTTTGTAAGAATTCCATCTATTACAGCTTAGCTCTATATAGCATTCTTGTGAACGTTTTGTGTGATTCTAATGTTATTTATACGGAATCTATACAACGAGGTGGTGACACTGCCGACATGTTTGTGAAGTCTGATATAGTTGACGAGGATGAATTTTCAAGGACGAAAGGCATATACTAAGCTAAGATTCAGACCAACCGGCGCGCATCGGCCCGGCCCGGACGGCATTTTACAATGCGGTAAATTAAAATGAAATGTATAAGTAAACAGGAGTTGCAGTTTATATTAGCTGCACCGCTAATCGTCGTTCGCATTCGTAAACATAAACAGCCTACGCGTTAGCGATTCGGGAAACTTCGGTTGCCGCTCGGGCGCTTGGTTTATATCCGACGTGTCGTGACGACTCGTCTGCTATGTCTATGTCTATATCTATATGTTTCAACTTTCTACCGGTTGTGATTGTTATGAAGGAAAAAATTAAATATGAGTGATTCATGTACGTATTATAGCATGTATAATGTATATTATATAAATTCATTAATATCTTCGGGACTTTGTATTACCCAACGCGACGCGTTAGTCCGACACGTTTGCTATTTACGAAGTAACTTCGGGCATCTATCTAACGCGCCGGGTATTTACGGATATGCTGCCGGGTCGGGCCGATGCGCGCCGGTTGGCGCCGGTTTAGCTGCTAACTCTTCTCCTGTAGGTATTAACTTATTTGTCTAATCGCATCTCAATTCTTTTTTTACGCGCTGGCTTCTTTTGTTATTGCAATTTTTCAACCGATTCTCTTAACTATGGAATGTTTATGAGACAATTTTGGATCTTGGCTGTTTTTGAAATGTGAAAGCTTTTTGGAAGTGGACTGCAATATGTAACTGTGATGCAATTATGGAAAGTGGAAGGTTTAAGTAGATAGGTTTTGTAATAAAAGTGCAGAATACAGAACAAACAATAATGTTAGTAGTATAAAGTATTTTATACCTCGTACGTCATCAGTTTTGTAAAGACGAGTGAAAATAATATCACGAAAATTACATACTAAATATTTACTAAATATTCGATGTAATTCATATTTTAACATACGCTCATTATAAGCTACGTGCGAATCGAGGTAGAGGGCTATCTTTTGATTTCTTTAATAGCAAAGATGCGTAAATCGTCTTAAAAAAATTTACTTGTTAATACATAAGAACTAGGTATTGATGGTTAGCAGGAAATTATATGATAAAGTATTACATACAAAATCTATATCATTATTATTCATAAACGTTGTTACAATGCAACGCTATTTATAATCCTTTCATCTCACAGCTTTTGGCACTTATATACACACAAGTATACTATATCATCGATGATATTATAATTAAGCGAATAGGTTTTTGGTGTCACTATATGTTATTTGTTACGTAGTAAGGCGTCAGCCCTATTTTCGCTTCGCTTTTTTAATGTTATTTGGTGCTAGTGCTACACAATTAGTATTAAATTTTGTACTAAATTAATATTTATAGCAAATGTCTCTGTATTTATATTGTCTATTTATTTATTTATTTTAGTTAATATTAATGGGTACGACAGAAAAACAAAGTTTATAAATTCAGTCTAGATATTTTAATGTACAAGTATTAAGACTTTGTTAGTTTTTATGAGTCCCTAATATGAAATTACAGGTGCAAGGTTTAAAATTATTGTTTTTTAATTTCCTCATAATGAAAGCAAAATGGCGTTTATCTATTAAAATATTGCCAAAGATTTAACCTGAATTGAGTATCCATTTTTATTTAAGACTGTAATTTATTATTATCCTTAGGGTCAGCGCAGACAGAACGGAAAACTCACTTGATGACCTCAACCGCAAGTATTTTTCCATTCTGTCTGTGCTGAGCCTTAAAAGATCTGGAGAAGGATCAATTGATTAAATATTATTTTGTGTTCTGTCTGAGCAAATATAGAGGTATTTATGAGACAAAATTGTTTTATTTACTCTAATTTGTTGCACAATACTGAAGCTGGTAAGAATTATAATCATAATTGCTAATCCTAGAAACTCTAAAAACTATTAAGGCTATTTATGTCCGTGTGGATTGAAGAGATTCAGATTTTAAAAGGAAATTTAGCCCCTTATTTAGTAGGAAATCAAATAATTTTGTATTTTTTACCTACATAATTTACCTAAACAATCTTGAGTGTGTCTCAGTCTCCGAGTGCGGCAGTTAGTAATCTACACTCCATTCAGTGAAGCAAGAGATTTTTTAGTAAACAATCTTGATGTCTGTATCTAATAAATGCATTTAAAGAGAAAGATGTCTTTTTACATACATTATCCATTTTATGAAATGAAAACATGGAGTTACTTTGAATATAATATCCTACAGATTAGGTAGTGTGCGTCAAGTTAGCAGCCTCACAACAGAATTAGATGGTTTTGATCATGTCAAAAAATACTGTATAAATAGTGTTAATTAGTGATGTATATTAAATAAATAGTGATACTTTGATTCAAAAGATATTTGAGTATCTTAGTGAGGCTGCTAACTTAACGTCAAGTTAGCAGTCACCTCAAGAAATACAGTTCGTATCAATGTGATTTATATGTCAAAAATACTGTATAAATAGTGTATCGTAAACGCAAAATTTCAAAAGTAGTGCTTTAATACAAGCCGAGATATTAGGGTCTCTAAGTAGGCTGCTAACTTGACGTTTCTTGCGATAGCGATTCAAGGGAAACGGGTACAAGTTTCAAATAAATAAATACTTGAAAAAATACTGTGTGAAATAGTGAATCTTAGGATATAAATAAAAAAGAATTCTTCTTTGCTATTTTAAAGAAATCTTATGTTAATAATAATTAATTAATTAATTAATTAATAATTTAATAATTAATTATCTTTATTGCACAAAGAAAATAATTACAACAATAAAAAATCAGCATAATTATGTGCATTGACAGAATGCAGTAGTACATAATAATAGACTCAGAGGTTCCCAAACTAGGCTATGCCTGGATCTTGGCGAACCAACATTTTTTTAAGTTAAAAAAGGTTTACAACATTCCATTACAAGCACAATTATAATGAAAAAATTTATTACTAGTATAGATTAAAAGAAATGGATTTTAGAAAGAATATGAAACATCAACCTAAGATTTCCTCCGTAGAGTTATAGTCTAGTGATAGTAGCCAATTTGATAGGACCATTTTTGCCTCAGAAACAGGACAAGATAATAAATGACAAAATCGAGTAACCACATTATAGACTCGTGCTTGAATTGAGTCACCAAATTTGCTAGCAAATTTCGAGTTTATTGTTGGGGTAGGTATTTTGAATACCCTTTTTCTCAGAAGTGTTTCGAGATTTTCGGAACAGAGTAGACGTTTATGAGCAATGAGCGATATTTTAAGAATAAATAACTGTCGAACTGATAGGACTTGAGCTTTATTATATAGGTCAATTGTAGGATATCTGAAAGGTAGCTTGTACATAATTTTTAATACAGATCGGTTTGCACGTTCCGCAACTATAAGTGTGGTCTTGGCAGCTGCACCCCATACTGAGATGCAATATGTAATCATAGTTTGACAGAGTGTTTTATAAATAATAGTAAGTAATTTTCCATTAGCCGAATTCCTAATTTTTCTAATAATGCCAGCTACCTTTCTAACTCGTTTTGCAAGATTCTGGATATGGGATTTGAAGTTAAGGTGCTCGTCAGCTAAAATTCCTAAATATTTTATTGAGTCAGTACGGTTAATAAAGTTACAATTACAGTTAATTGAAGATACAAGATTACAACAATGGATTTTGATTTGATGAATGTTAGTAGGATTGGATGCTGCTGTTTTGTGAAAGCAAATAAATTTGGTCTTTGAATAGTTTAGTGTCAGTAGATTATTTTGTAGCCAATTATATATACAGGACATCCCATTTTCAGCTAATTGCACTGTTTTATTCCAGGAGTTGCCTTTAAATAGAACCACGGTGTCATCTGCATAACATATTACTTCAGCATCTGGCAAAACTAGGTTATGTATATCATTCATGTAAATGATGAATAATGTGGGACCTAGTATACTCCCCTGGGGTACTCCAAATCGTATTGAATGCAGATCACTTCTATAATCACCCACCCTCGTTACCTGCTGTCTGCCGGAGAGATAGCTTCTGAACCACTCGAGGGCAAGTCCTCTAATTCCTTGACTCTCTAGCTTTCGTAATAGTATTTTTGTCGAAATTGTATCGAAGGCCTTAGCTAGGTCCAAGAACACTCCAATACAATTAAGGCCTTTATCGAGAGCACTGGAGATATGGTTGACTAGCAAGGAAACAGCTTCTTCCGTTGATTTCCCGTGTCTAAAACCAAATTGTCTTGAAGACAGCAGACTGTTTCGTTCGATAAACTTGGTAAGTCGTTTATTTACAATTTTTTCTAGAATCTTGGAGAATACTGAAAGCAGCGATATCGGTCTATAATTTCCAGGAGTGGTCTTAGGTCCTTCTTTGTGTATTGGGGTTACAGAAGCGATCTTCCAAGCATCAGGGAAGCATCCCGTTTGCAGACTTAAGTTGTAAATGTGAACTAATGGTTCAGAGATTAATTCTTTAGAACATTTTACAAGGGCTGTTGTGATGCCATCTATACCCGGTGCGCTGTCTGTTTTGAGTTGGTTAATAATGTCTGACACTTCTTTTTGATCCGTAGGTTCCAAGAAAAAGGAGTGCACAGGAGAGTTAGGACATTTGATTTTAGAAGCTAAGTCATCTTCTGATTCGTTTGAATTCGAAAGGATACGATTGGCTAAATTCTGTCCGACTGAGGAAAAGTAAGCGTTACAGTCGTCTAAAGAAATTTTGGGGTTGTCCGTAGCTGAAAGTAGTTCTTGAGAGATTGGTTGGCGTGATTTGTTGTAACAAATATCTTTGATCGATTTCCATAGTTCCTTAGGGTGTTTGCTGTTCCTTTGAAGTACATCTCTTTCATAGTCTAACTTAGCTTTCCTAACAATGTCTATATAGAAATTCCTGTACCGTCTATATGAAATGTTAATGACTTCATCTTTTGGGTTTCTTCTAAGTTTTGCATGAAGTTTGTCTTTGTGTTTTGAACACCTGAGCAGCCCAGGGGTCATCCAGGGTCTAATTATGAATTTTGATCTACTTATTCTAACCTTCCTGGAGTTGAGCTCTATAGCATTTCTTATGATACCCATAAAAGCATTCACTGATTCGTTGACATCAGACAAGGAGGTGACTGAGTTCCAGCTTACAGATGCCAAAATGTCACAAACACCATTATAGTCTGTTACAGTCTTGGTTTTAACCTTTTGGATGTTCTGACTTGAGTTAGCCCCAGCAGTAGTCTTAAGGCCGAGTGCTGCCATTCTATGATCTGTGATATCACAGTCGTATACCACACCGATGGCTAAGCTTTTAGTTTTAACAAAAATATGGTCCAAACATGCATTAAGTCTGGTTGGCTTTGTAATAGCCGGTTCGAGCCCATGCTCAGTGTTAAGACACAAGTATTCATTAGATTCCGGGGATAGAATATCTATGTTTATGTCACCCGCTACGATAACACACTGCTTATCTTTAAAGGTTTCAAGTATTCTATCCAATGAATTCAAATAGTTATCCAAACTTCTAAATGACGGAGATCGGTATATTCCTAGTATACAGGAAAATTTTTTGACCAGTGCACAAGTTTTTAGGATCAACTCAGAATCGGTAAGTGAACAACTTTCTCCTAGAAACATGGGTCGAAATATGACAAAAAATTTTGGACTTCCCATACTAAATCGATCACGTGATCAGTCCGATTTGTATGAAGAGTCAAAAAAAATTTGACATATTTCGACCTATGTTTCTAGGAGAAAGTTGTTCACTTACCGATTCTGAGTCGATCTTAAAAATTTGTGCACTGATTAAAAATTTACCCTGTATAAATATCATTGGCAATATTTAAGGAGAGTCCACAAGCTTCGCTAAAATCGAGCTCTGATACTTCTACCAGCCACGAAGATTTCACATAGGCTACAACGCCGCCATTTTGATTAATGTTATTTTTAGACGAGAATTGGTTAAACCCCGGTTAACTTCTACATAATAATCTGAATATATGCTGACGATCAATGTTGAACTTTGCTCCTTAGTAATAAGGTTCAAACTTTATTTCTATCGTGAGGTGCGTACTATCGAGCAAAAAAGTGAAATATATATTTTTGATTGTGTTAGTATTAACATATACGTATGTACATACGTATCATAGGTTTAATGCTATTGATTAGATATTTAAACAAATATATTTCTACCCACTTTTTAACCGACTTCAAAAAAAGAGGAGGTTCTCAAGTCGACTGTATTTTTGTTTATGTATGTTTTACCATAACTTCGCCAGTTGTGAACCGATTTTAATAATTCTTTTTTTATCTGAATGAAAATTGTTTATGTATGGTCCCATAAAAAATTTAAAGTAGTCAGTTCAGTAGTTTTTTCACAATCCTGAAAAAACACATAGTTTTCGACTGGTAGTTCCTGCTTTACATGTCAATATCTTTGCGAACTATTGACCAATTTCAATGATATTTTATTATTCGAAAGAATAAACTCCTGAGGTGATCACATTGCTACCAAGTTAGGATCTGATGGTGTAATCCAGGGGAAATCGAGGAAAACCCGTAAATTTTATGGGTAGTTTACGTATTTTATAGATTTTCTAAAGTTTTTAAATTATTTGCATCTAGTAGTCATCATCTCATGCTGATGAGCTGGTGATGGAAGGTACAACTCCTCAATGGTTAGGAGTTAGAGGATAATTCTTTAAATATCGTTCATACATAAAGGTTTTTAGTTGTATTCTTTCAGGTTCTTTAGGTGAGCTGATGATGGAAGGTAAAACTACTTAACGCTTAGGAGTTAAAGCATGTTTTTTTAATTACCATATGCGCGAATAGACCTTTAGTTGTATTCTTTTAAGTTATTTAGGTTAGCTGATGGTGGAAGATTAAAAAACTGCATAACAGTTAAAAGTTAGAGGATGGTGCTTGTCTGAGTGTTCTAATTAAGATATGGGCTACAGTTTTAAACGTTGCACATTGTGCGACGCTTGCGCATTAGATTTCTTACACTAAAAAAGAAAATATAAACAAATTAAAAAAAAAAAAAAACCGCCTTCAAACAAAAACTGCCGACAAAAACTCACTTCCCAAAAAACGTAAAAATAAAAAAAAATTGAATCAATCCATTCAAAGGACGAAAGGGCGGGACATTATCTAATTCATTTTGGAACTTACTGATTTGATTGAAGTCGGTGTCAAGACGAAAGTAATAAGAACAAAATATTTAGTAGGGGTAGGGTAGGGGTAGGGTAGGGTAGGGGTAGGGTAGGGGTAGGGTAGGGGTAGGGTAGGGGTGGGGTAGGGTAGGGGTAGGGTAGGGGTAGGGTAGGGGTAGGGTGGGGGTAGGGTAGGGATAGGGTAGGGGTAGGGTAGAGGTAGGGTAAGGTAGGGGTAGGGCCACGCGAGCGAAGTCGCGCTGGGTCAGCTAGTAGGATATAAACTTTCACTTGATATCACTTTTTATGGTACAATTAATGTAAGTACTCACTGCTTACCAATTTTAAAACAAACAAAACTTTTCTCCAATGTCATGTCACTGAACCGAAATCACGTAAGTAAACAAAACCACGCCATCTCGCGGTGTTGCTTTGTACCAACTACGCCAGTGACTCATTTGCGCTGGCGATGATGGGGCGTTCCCAAATGTACGTCAAGAAAAAATAGCATGCTGTAAAAAATAGTGATTCTGTTTCATTCATTTATTTTATTTTACCTTTGTAAACGTTAATATTTATTTAACGTGTTACATTATTTGTCATAACTTTTAACGTCTTTGGTAGTGGTGGTGGTAGGATGCTGGCTGTCACCACCAGACTCACGTTCAGAAGGAGGATGGGAGAAAAACACTATGTTTTAGTTTACGATGTCAGCGCGGGCGCAGGTAGATGCAGTGCGGAGGACGAGCGACGTGCGCTCCGCGTCAGTAATGCATTCGGACTGGCGAGCCGGTCGCCGTCCCTGTATCGAGGAATGCGGCAAAAAACTTACGAACAATAGGCGTGCATAAAGATGTTCGTACAGTGCAATAGCTATTATCGCGCGGCGCTGATGCTATACTATACTCGTTACATAATTAATATTATAGATTATTAAAGTATTTAAATGATGTGTATATATATAGTTAAGTAAGTATAGTGTTATTGTTCATTGTATATAATTATATAGTTTATAAGTACTAGTTGTAAGTAGGTTAACTTAGATATAAGTAAATGTAAATATTTCCTAATTGTTTTAACTAACTATTAAACGGGTACGCCACACGTCTAACACTATCTAAAACTATGAGATTGATTCGTGTCTACTTCTTTGTATGCATTGCGGTGTTGTTCCGGATTTCGCCAAATTAATTCGAGTCACAAATGACAAATGCTTGACATATTATTTTTCGATATACGATAGATTTATGTGTCATTTAAAATGACTGGAATAAAAAAATTGACAATATCAGTACGTCTAAAGAAAACTGTACACGACTGTACCTAAAATCGAATGTATGGTAGAAGTTTACATTAGATTTTTTGAAAATAGCAAAGAAGAATTCTTTTTTTATTTATATCCTAAGATTCACTATTTCACACAGTATTTTTTCAAGTATTTATTTATTTGAAACTTGTACCCGTTTCCCTGGAATCGCCATCGCAAGAAACGTCAAGTTAGCAGCCCACTTAGAGACCCTAATATCTCGGCTTGTATTAAAGCCGAGATTTTAGGCAAAGCACTTTCCCCAATACGCTTGGTCAGCGCGGGGAAATAGACCACAACCCTCCAACCAACAAATCAGAAACAAATACAAAACACACCGAAAAAGAAAACAAAAATGAAGAAACAAAAGTAAAGAAGAACAAATGCCACAAACAAAAAATATATTTTGCTGCCCTCAATGTCCTTACATTAAAAAATGAAGAAAATCTTAAGGAGCTAACATATGCATTACAACAAATTAAGTGGGACGTAATTGGTCTAAGTGAAGTGAGACGAATTGGTGAGTGCATTACCTCTCATCCAGACTACTTGTTCTATCATAAAGGAGAAACTCCGGGTCAATATGGAGTTGGTTTTATCATCAAAAAACACTTAGCTAATAACATAGATGAGTTCATAGGAATATCTGAGCGGATAGCTATGATAAATTTGAAACTACCAGGGTACAAGGACATGTGGCCGCTACCACGGCCCTGTCCAGAGGTATAAAGGAACTAAACATCCGCATACTGACTGACAGCATGGCCGTCCTAACAGCACTGGAGGCCAACACGATCAACTCCAGTATCGTCTACGAATGCCACAAAGTTTTGGATCGTTTAGCATCCAACAACGGAGTAATCCTACAATGGATTAAAGGGCATAGTGGATCACACGGGAATGATGCCGCCGATGAGCTGGCTAGAATGGGATCCTCCACAATAGTGACAGGACCTACACCCATTCTGCCACTCCCATTCAGCCAACTGCGCTCATGGGTAAGGCAACGAACTCGTGCTGCACATAATACTCGTTGGGTAGCTCTAACAAGCTGTAGACAGTCTAAGATGGCGATGACTGCAGTCTCGCCGCGTTTGACCTGCAGGCTGCTCAGCCTCAATCGTCCAGACCTCCGGATAGTTGTTGGTACACTTACAGGTCACCTTACCTTAAACCGACAACTATTTATTATGAATGCGACAGACAGTCCTCTATGTAGAGGTTGCCTGAACGCTGAGGAAACAGCCGCCCACGTGATCCTGGAGTGCGTAGGTTTGGCCGCACAACGAACAGAAATCCTCACAGAGGTGAGGTCGCTCCTAGAAGCCTGTGAACGCCCCAGGAGGCTTCTGCGCTTCTGGAAGGAGCTAGGATGGCTCGACTAGCCATGTTCACGCATAACGGACCAAATATGAGTCTAAATGCGGAAAAATGTCAATACCAATACCAATACCAAGGACATGTGGTCTATTGTGCAAGTTTACTCACCTACAGAACAAGCAGATATTAAAACAATTGACAAGTTCTACCAAGACCTCAGCAAGACTATTCAAAAGCATGGACACAAAAACCTCATAGTAATGGGAGACTACAATGGGCAAATTGGTGAAAGACGTTCAGGTGAAGACACAGTCCTAGGGCCATTCACATATAGCAATAAAACCAGAACAAGAAATGGTGAGAAAATTATAGAATTTGCACAAGAAAACAACTTAACAATCTTGAACACCATTTATAAAAATAATAAAAAGAGGATGTGGACTTGGATTTCACCAGATGGGAAAACGAAAAATGAAATTGACTTTATTATGACTAACAGAGGTAACCACTTTTCAAACTTTAATGTAATCAGCAAACTAAATTTCAACACCAATCACAGACTGGTTAGAGCCGAACTGAAAACAATACAGCCAAGAAAACGTAGACCAAGACCAGATTTAAGAAATTACTCACTGGAGAATCACCAAATAGATCAAATAGCGAACAACTTGAAAGACAAACTCAAAGACTTCAAAGCGATGACTTCAAAGACCAATGTACAAGGAAAATATGACTGGATTGAGAAGGCTTTAAAATGGCAAACACAACAAAATAACAAATGTATAAAGAAAGGAAAAAGCTGGCTGTCAACAAAATCATTAGAACTATTAGAACAAAGAAATAGCCTATTAAGCGAAACAAATACAAGAGATAAAAGGAAACAGTTAGCATCAATCACCAAAGAAATAAGTGAAAGCATTAGGAAAGACAGGAAACAAAGTAAAATCAAAAATATTGAGGAACATATAAAAAAGACAGGAGGTATAAAGAAAGCATACAAGGAAATAACCAACACAAAAGACTGGATAGTAAAAATGAAAAACAAAAAGGGAAAATGGAGCCATCGAAGACAAGATATATTGGGAACTGCTACAAAATACTACCAAAAGTTATACGAAGACAATACAATACGGGAAGAAGTGGATTTGTGGGAGACAGCCGATATACCTAGTATACTTCCTGCTGAGGCTGAGAAAGCTATTGACACCCAAGCTAAAGACAAAGCACCAGGACCAGACGGCATCAACAATGCAATCCTGAAAAGAACAAAGACTTCCTTGATACCTATCCTAACAGACTTATTCAACGATATTATTAAGACCGAGACTATCCCAAAACAATGGACAGAATCCAACATTATCCTGTTATACAAAAAAGGAGACCAGTATGACATTGGCAATTACCGCCCCATCAGCCTTATGTCGAACATTTATAAGATATTCGCAAAAATTATTCTCAAACGATTAGAAGAAAAACTAGACGAACATCAGCCTATCGAGCAGGCAGGTTTTCGCAAAGACTACTCAGTGATAGACCACATTCATGTGGTGCGTCAAGTAATAGAAAAATATTCCGAATACCAGCTCACATATTACATTGCTTTCATTGACTACAGCAAGGCATTCGATTCATTGATTCATACAAAAATATGGGAAACATTAAGGGACCAAGGGATCGAGCACAAATACATCCGACTGATCAGAAATGTCTACAAACACAGTACAGCAAGAATCCAGCTAGAAAAGAAAGGGGAATTGTTTAAAGTGGAAAAAGGTGTAAGGCAAGGAGACCCTCTGTCACCAAAGCTGTTCTCGGCAGTGCTAGAATCAATATACAGAGCTCTAAACTGGGATAACTTTGGCATAAACGTGGATGGCTACCAACTCACACACTTAAGATTCGCTGATGACATAGTGCTGTTTGCCAAAACCGCAGAAGACTTAAACATAATGATAAACCAGCTGGCATTGGAAAGTGAGAAAGTAGGCCTGAAAATGAACCCTGAGAAAACAAGAGCACTGACTAATGGGGATAAAAACATCATTAAAGTGGGAAATACTGAAATTGAGTACACAGACGAATACATTTATCTGGGACAGTTAATAACGCAAAATGACTGCATAAACAATGAAGTTGAACGAAGAATAGCTAACAGTTGGAAAAGATACTGGGGTCTAAAGGAGGCAATGAAAGACAGAACACTTGAAATACATCTAAAAGGCAAATTATTTAATACTTGCATATTACCCGTTCTAATGTATGGCAGTCAAACATGGGCTTTAACACAAAAACACATAAAGAAACTAACAACATGCCAACATGCGATGGAAAGAAGTATGTTAAATGTCAAAAAATCAGACAGACTACAAAACAACTATATCAGAAGCAAGACCAAAGTCCAAGATGTTACATACAAAATCAAAAGGCTTAAATGGCGATGGGCAGGCCATATGATAAGAGGAAAAGAAAAATGGAGCAAAATTATAACAAGGTGGTACCCCAGAGAGGGCAAAAGAAAGAGAGGTCGACCACAAAGAAGGTGGGACGACGACATACGACAAGTCGCAGGAGCGACATGGAATAGAGTGGCTGAGGACAGACACGAATGGAAAAGGTTGGAGGAGGCCTTTGCCAACTGGCAAACAGACCTACAAAAAATGAGCAAGGCTCAAATACTAAACCACTAAGAAAATCCAAAGAAAGATGGTCTGAAGCGAAAGGCTATATTATTATTAAAGCACTACTTTTGAAATTTTGCGTTTACGATACACTATTTATACAGTATTTTTGACATATAAATCACATTGATACGAACTGTATTTCTTGAGGTGACTGCTAACTTGACGTTAAGTTAGCAGCCTCACTAAGATACTCAAATATCTTTTGAATCAAAGTATCACTATTTATTTAATATACATCACTAATTAACACTATTTATACAGTATTTTTTGACATGATCAAAACCATCTAATTCTGTTGTGAGGCTGCTAACTTGACGCACACATTAGGTAGAAAGTGGACTCCAATCTCACAAACGCCATCTACAAAAAACTTTGCCTGTTTCTCCCCATTAACTTTAATTGACAATTATCATTCCTACTTTATTCAATACTAGACATAAAATAGAAACAGATATATATGTCGGAGCGTGAGCGCAGTGCTGCCCTCTTGGACAGCACGATCGATTACTTTAATTTAAATTATAACGACATCTATCGAGTTATTTTGTAACTATCGACTAATTATTAGCGCCATCTATTTTGTTGCTTTGTAACTATTAGTTGAGTCAGTTTAAACGTTGCGAAAAGCACTTGGGTGAGTTGGATACAGAGAGATGGCAGGACTTGGACCAAGTCAGTTGAATTGGTCGATGGTCAGCACATTTTCGTGCAGGCGCATGATAAAACAGTCTGAAAAGGGACCTACAAGGGGTTGGACGTTGAGGCGGTAGTGGGGCCCGCAAGGGCCACTTTTCTGTATCGAATTTGCTGCGTTTAAAGATTCATCCGTGTATATCACTTGAATCCTTGTTTTATTTGTGCCATATCGATTGTGATTGAAGAATAAGACGTTTGTTATTGAAGAAGAGACTATTATTTTGAGGATCCCTCGTCGCAACCATCCTGACAACGAGACCAGACCAGGCACCCGAACCCAGCGACGTCATCAGAAGTGCGATGCAGCCCGTGCCACAGATGAAAAGTGGACTGAAAACGAAATACCCGTATTTCTGTTATTCCACATTCTGTTACTGAACGGGTGATGAAAAAAAGGCGTCCTGCCCTGCCGTTTCACTAGCGGCATTTCATTTGCAAGAAGAGAATTGAAAATCATCTTTTCCTGGTGATGAGCGGTGCGCTGAAAGGAAGTTCATCGGCAAGATTGGACCAGTCTGGACCTGGACCAGGTTTCATGTGCTGGCGTAACCTGGCTGGAGCATAAGGATTTGTTCATCGATAGTGAAATGCAAGCGCTGCATGGTGGTGCTATGCGGGTGCTGCATATGGTGAGCCGTTCGTCGGCGCGACATCGGCGTCGATCGGCGTCGATCGGCGCAGTGGTGCAATGGTGCGACTCTGCGGCGATGGCAGTGCGGCGGCGGCGCGGTGGCGTCGTCGTGGCGCAACGCAACAGACAAGTAGCCGGCGCTGGCGGTGATAGTGTAGAGAGAGAGATCTACCTACTGGCTTCGCATATCATATGATCGCAATTTGGTGAGCAGTTTTCATTTTGTCATTATTTGTGCAAACAGCACCGAAATGCTCTTTTCCGTTCAATGAACATTCTTTTGTACAGTTTTTGGCACTTTACTAGTTCAAACCTAAGATTACAATGATTGTTAATGTGAGATTTGATTTAAATTGGAATAGTAACGATAAGAGTTCGTATTAGATTGACAGAATATGGGAACATGATTTGATTTAGTTCAGAGGACTAAATGTTTAGTTGGTGTTTACCACATTATTAGTAAAGAAGTGCTGAAGATGTTGATTGTTTTATTGCGTGGCTGAATGAGTCAGCACGTTGTTGTGGTACCATGAGGTAAAAAGGGTACAGCGGAAGCACTTGTAGTATGTACAAAGATTATGTTTTGTTCAATCATTGGTTTTGTTGTTGTTCCATGCTGTCAGTCTAAAACGCGTTGTGATGTGACTCAGTTCAGTAATTTAGACGTACCTAGTTGAGAGCTTTTATTTCCAAATAAAGCTTTAAGTAATAACATTATTTACAAGCAGTTATCAGCTGCTACGTGACAGATTTATTTGAGTATTGAGCTTTGTTGGACTGATACCAAAAGCACTGAGTTTTGTGATCGCTGGTTAAGTTGTGGAGTGCTGGTAAAGCACAAAATTTTACGATCACTGGATAAGTCATTGAAAGTTACTTTAAACTGTAGAGTTCTGACAGATACGTTATGGTTAATTTAGTACAAACTCCGCCAAGATAAATTGGGAATGGATTTTCATGAGTAAACTTATGAAGTGAGTTAATTTGTGTAAAATGATATTTTTAACGTTTGCCCTAAAATAGTTTTGAAGTTGTTAAAACTAAGTTTTGAAAGATTAACGAATAGCTCAGAAATATGCCTCAAAGTGATGTATCCTCAGAATTAAATGTTCGTGATGTTGAATCGGGTGTGGACAGTGCCGGTGATGGCCTGTCTAACTATGTGCAAACACTTACTGACATGGCTACTTATTTGGTAATCCCACGCTTCAGTCGTAGTCGTAAGTGCGACTCAATAGGGTTGTACAGGGCGCGGTGCGGCTGAGGCTGTGGCAATCTAGCGTCTCATGGGAGACTATGTCATTATGATATGACCATGTACATTGAGTGTACCGATTCCAATGTGGGGATCCGTCTCATGGGAGACTATGTCATTATGAGATGACCATGTATGTTGAGCATACCGATTCCAATGTGGGAATCCGTCTCATGGGAGACTATGTCATTACGATGACCATGTACATTGAGTGTACCGATTCCAATGTGGGGATCCGTCTCATGGGAGACTATGTCATTATGAGATGACCATGTATGTTGAGCATACCGATTCCAATGTGGGAATCCGTCTCATGGGAGACTATGTCATTACGATGACCATGTACATTGAGTGTATCGATTCCATGTGGGAATCCTTGCCACCTAATGTGTAGCTACTGTTAGTGATGTGTGTTGCTTATATGACTTTGATTATAATATTGTGATTACTGTAACTTACTATTAGGCATACTTTCTTCCTTATCTATAGTGTACCTACTAACCTTTTAGTCAGGTTAAGCCGAGCGGAATTAGCTCCATTGAAGTAATTTTGTTCCAGATACACACGAGGACATGTGACACGTCAGAATGGCCGTGTCGGAGCGTGAGCGCAGTGCTGCCCTCTTGGACAGCACGATCGATTACTTTAATTTAAATTATAACGACATCTATCGAGTTATTTTGTAACTATCGACTAATTATTAGCGCCATCTATTTTGTTGCTTTGTAACTATTAGTTGAGTCAGTTTAAACGTTGCGAAAAGCACTTGGGTGAGTTGGATACAGAGAGATGGCAGGACTTGGACCAAGTCAGTTGAATTGGTCGATGGTCAGCACATTTTCGTGCAGGCGCATGATAAAACAGTCTGAAAAGGGACCTACAAGGGGTTGGACGTTGAGGCGGTAGTGGGGCCCGCAAGGGCCACTTTTCTGTATCGAATTTGCTGCGTTTAAAGATTCATCCGTGTATATCACTTGAATCCTTGTTTTATTTGTGCCATATCGATTGTGATTGAAGAATAAGACGTTTGTTATTGAAGAAGAGACTATTATTTTGAGGATCCCTCGTCGCAACCATCCTGACAACGAGACCAGACCAGGCACCCGAACCCAGCGACGTCATATATTTTAATTGTCAATAAAGTTAATGACGTCTCTGAGTGCGGCAGTTACAGTCTCTTTTTTATATCCAGTATTGAACAAAGTAGTAACAATAATTTAATACCAATTAATAACTGGCATCTCTGAGTGCGGCAGTATGACACTATTGTAATATTATAACTCTTCTTTAGTATCCATTGTGTAGGTGAATAAAAAAGATAAATCACATGATATTTATATTTACTAACAAATTACATTGCCCTTACTGAAATTAAATAGGAGGCTAAAATAAAAAGATGCAACAGTGAGGCTCTTCATTTCTTTGATTTGGGTTTCAAGGTGTAATATAATATGAGTGCTCCAAAGAAAGCATAGGTAGCTTTGGACGTCTGAAAAGAAATGTTTTAGTTAATACATACATAGAAAAACTATTGAAAATGAAAAATTTAGAAAAAATCAACCCATCTCACAACCAGCTCCGATGGGACTCGAACCCACGACCTTTTGCTACCTAAGCCCTACTGCTCTAACCAATGAGCTACGGAACGACTATGTTAACATGAACCTCTTTGAAGGAGCCTAGTGGACTATAGATCCTAGGATCCATTATTTGGGTATGGATTGGCACAATGAATATAAAGTGGAGGAAATCTGTACTAGGATCCATCAATGGAGCCATCCATTTGATCCAGGTGGATTTAGGGTTTATTCCTAATTATTGATTTTAAGTCATGCTCTTTTATAGACAAGTATCTGAAGTCAGGAACATAAAAAGAGATTATAATGATCAAGTTTTGAAGGTAACCTCCAATTCTCAAAGGTTTTAGAAAATTGTTTGATCGTAAACTACTGAAAAAAAGATGTTGTGTACTTACGTTAGCTCTGCCGAAGTCTGTTCTACTGTTAAAGTATTTTGTGAACCCTTTGAGCTCGTTTGGGTCGACAGAGTCTCCGGCCATTCTAAGAGAAATACAAACGTAATTTCAATAAGTAAAAACTCCTCAATTAATGATTATATTAATTACTTCATCGTTATGTACAAAGATTAAATAATTTTGATTTAATTTGACTATAAACTTACATGTTACAGTAGATTTTTATCCTTATGTAATTCTAATTCTATGAATGACACTTCACCAGGCGTTGGAATCACCCATAGAATCGGTCAAAACTTAGTGGCCGGTAGCCCCGATACCCATTCATTGGCTATAATTAAGACCGCCATTTTGTTGGGGTGCCCCCATTGGCTAAAATTAAGGCTGTCACTTTTTTTCAAGAATTTCAAGATGACCTTTATTTATTTTTTTGTAGTTTGTGTTTTTTACTCATTTCGGTTTTCTAGTTGTTTTCTAGTATTCTTTAGATGTTTTTCCACTTTTTCTCAGATATTTCTTTACAGAAATATGGATACATTATTCGAAGATGCCTTCGGTACACGTAAGTAAATCTATTTACGTAGTTTTATGTATAATTATTTATTACATTAACCTAAATTTGAGTTTTGTTGTTTTAGGTAATTCCAGAGGCAACTTTGTATTTCTTAAAACTAACCAAAACAAAAGAAAATACAGTTCACAACTTAACCGGAGTAAAGAAGATTCGGTTTCTCAGAAAGTTATGAAATTTATCAAAGGCTAAAGAGTCGCAATAGTTTTTACAAGTACGTCATGCCTGGCACCACGGAGGCCTCTTTAACCAAAGTTAAACTGTGGGAAAACTCTGCTACCCTTCCACACCCATATGTGCTCATCCAGGAAAAGCTCCCTCCTGGCCTTGAACTTCCCAGATCATTATGGAGATCTTTAAATAGACTCCGTACTCAAGTTGGTCGAAGTAAAGACAACCTGTCCAGGTGGGGCTTCATCAGTAACACGGATCTCGCGTGCAGGTGTGGTTACACTCCACAGACCATGGCCCACCTCATTGATTGCTCTGCATGCCCGGACACTTGTACATGTGAGGACCTCATGTTGGCTGCAGATAACGCTGTGAGAGTGGCACAGTTTTGGGCCAACAACATATGATTTTGTACTTGTCATTGACATGTTGAAGTAGAAGTTATGAATGAAAGGTAGGTAATGTTTGTCTTTGTTTATACTTTTTATATGAATGTAAGTAGGTAGGTATGTGTAATTAATTATTGATTAGTTTTGTTAAAAAACCTTCCTAATACCTTATTTCAATATACATTTAGAAGTAATATCATATGGTGATAATGATAAAGCACAGTAGATTACTTGGGATTAAAGTTAAATAATCAGTTGTCACATTTAACAAATTTCAATTTAGTGAAGTTGTTAATACCAAGTCAAAGAGATAATAACAGTGTAAGTAATTCAATAACTGTCAAAACATTTAAAATGCCTTATCATCAAATTCATATTTCTGATTCTGACAAACAGAACAGAATTATAACAAATGTACCGGTGGGATAATATATGATTGTTGTCGGTACGAATGATGGTTTATTGTGATTGTCTTATGACTATGTTATAACTGTTACTGCTACCTACTATCTTAGATCTTACTTAATAATATTATACTACCTCATCAGTCTATGTACAAAGCTTATCTACTTAATAACAGTTGATCACGCACAATTGTGGTGACCATCTACTGTGTTCCACAGTTTATTGAAACGAAGGTTTCTCATGCAAAATTAAGTAAATTAAGAACTAGTCATACCTTATGGTAGAAGATACTGTCCGTAATCCAGGGGGGCTGATCGCTGTCTCGCCGGCGCGCGCCTGGCAAAACGATCTCCACACAACCCCCGATGGGAAACTCTTACAGCTAACACCCTTATAACTACACAATGCCCTAATAGGCAGCTAAAACTTTCCCGGCGCTTTTCAAAGCGAACACACACGGGTCACAAGTCCGTACCCGGACCGGGCGCTCCTAGGTGCAAAACGCTCGAGATCTCGGTCACGATACGGGTAGGTAACTGGCGCGGCACGTCGTTACAGAAACACACAAACTTGCCTCACGGCTGCCTACGGCCAACTGGTCGCGATGTCGCGCGGGCGGCGGTTGGCGCCGAACCCACGAATGAACGTGAATGAATGAATCACGCGCGGCGTGAACATCCCCCCGTCCCGGACAGTAACAAACTGTCCGCCAACTCAATCTAAGGGCAGGCGAGAGAGGGTAGCGATCGCTCGCTTCAAAACAGAGTCCCCCACCAGGACCTCGGCAAACCTGGGCACACCATCCGACCCCGGATGAAGCTGAACAATGCGTCCTAAACGCCAGCGGAGGGGCGGCAGGTTTGGATCCTTTACCAACACGAGGTCTCCGGTCTTGGGTGGGGTCGTCCTATCCGACCACTTAACGCGTTGCTGCAAAATGTGCAAATACTCCAGATGCCAACGGCGCCAAAAACTCTGCGTAAGCTGCTGGAGCAATTCAAATCGCGAGAGCCGTCCGGAGGGCACTTCGGAATAAGGATATTCCGGCAAGGCGTTAAGCGGTCTGCCAATCAAAAAATGGCCCGGCGTAAGGGCCTCTAAATCATTCGCGTCCGAAGACAACGGACACAACGGACGCGAGTTGAGGACCGCCTCAACCTTACAAAATACGGTCGCGAGTTCCTCAAACGTGAGGACCGTCTCCCCAATAACGCGACGAAGGTGAGTTTTAGCGGCCTTTACAGTTGCTTCAAAAATCCCTCCCCAGTGGGGGCAGGATGGCGGGGAGTACTGCCATCGTACCCCTCTGCGAGAGAGTGTGGATCCGATCTCAAAATTATTCCTATCCAAAAATTCACAAACTTCCTTTAAATACCTATCGGTGCCCTTGAAATTGGTTCCACAATCGGACCTTATTAACGACGGCATTCCGCGGCGAGACACAAAACGATTCAACGTGGCTACAAAGGCTTCTGTGGTGAGGGCACTAACCACCTCCAGGTGGACCGCTTTAGTGGCCAAACAAACAAATACACACAAGTAAGCCTTTTCCGTTCTAGCATTACGAAGCCGCGATGTCTTAACGGTAAATGGCCCCGCAAAATCCGTTCCAACTCCTGAGAAGGGCATCGATTCGTTCACTCGATCGGCAGGCAAATCACTCATCTGGGGCTGCATCGTATCGGCGCGCAAACGATAACACGGGAGACAACGAAAAATAACGGATCGGATTATTCTCCGCGCTGACAAAATCCAGAACTCTCGTTGGAGGAGCGCGGTCAAAGCATTACAACCGGCATGAGCATTCTTTACATGTCGGTCTGTAATCAACAGTCTAACTAACGGTCCATCCTTGGGGAGCAACAAAGGGTGGCGTGATCCGTACGGCAGGTTGGCATGTCTGAGCCTACCTCCGACACGCAGCAATCCGGTACTGTCCAAGAAGGGATTCAACCGCACCAAGGGTCCCTTCAACTTGGGCTTACTTGAGCGCAGGGCTTTCAGCTCCGGTTCAAACTCTCGCTGTTGCGTCACTCGCAACCAATGCAACAGAGCGTCTTGCCGCTCTTGTGGGGCGAGGACCGGAGACAACGATTTCTCCTGAGGCTGGCGACAATTTCGCACAAAGCGCCTCATCCAAGCAGTCACGCCGAGCAACTTATCAAGAGAACTGTAGCGGTCTAACAAAAACTCCATCTGCGGAGCCGCCACCGTCTCCACGGCGTGAACACGCATGCCTAGGTCTGGGACTCTGGCCACAGCCGGGGTGGCAGGCCATGAGCGCTCAGGCCGTAACAACCAAGATGGACTCCACCATAGGTGGTGGTCCACTAACTCAGGCGCCTCGCAGCCGCGGGAGGCACAATCTGCGGGGTTCAATTCGCCCGGGACGTGGCGCCAAATCAACGGGGCCTTTGAAGTCTGAATTTGTGAGACCCGGTTGGCCACAAAAACCTCAAGGGTGTGGACTGAACTCTTCAGCCAACAAAGGACGACCTGGCTGTCAGACCACGCAAATATCGACTCCAAGTCGACACCGTTTCCCAAGGTGTCGGCAACATGATTGAGTAGCCGTACTAAGAGAGTGGCGCCGGACAACTCCAACTTCGGAATGGTTAGCCTAGTCCGAAGGGGGGCGACCTTACTCTTGGCCGTAACTAAGTGTACGGCGACAACGCCTGCTGCGTCCACCGTTCGGATGTAAACGGCTGCCGCGTATCCGCTTTCGGACGCGTCACAAAAGCCGTGCAGGGAGGCTTTAAACTTTCCCGAAGGCAGCATTTGCCTCGGTATACAAACCCGATTGACGTCGGGTAGGGATGACACGAACCTCACCCACTCTCGTAGGAGGCTACCAGAGAGGGGCTCATCCCATGACAATTCCGCAGCCCAGAGCTCCTGTAGGAAGCACTTCATCGAAAACACTACAGGGCTGAGCCAACCGTTCGGATCAAAGGTACGGGCTACAGTGGACAGCACCGTGCGTTTAGTCCAGACCTTTGGGTCTGGCAGTTCCAATCTATATGTGAACAAATCCGGGACTGGTCGATACTGGACTCCCAAAACAGACAGCATGTCTGGAGTCTCCGGATTTTCAAAGAGGAGCGGCTCTTGCTGGTGGTCCTTAGGCAAATCTGCCAATAGGTCCGGTGAGTTAGACAGCCACTTCCGCAACTCATAGCCACCAGCCCTCAAGAGCGCAATCAGCTCATCACGTAAGACGAGAGCCTCATCTAAGCTCGAGGCCCCCGTGCAGATATCGTCGACAAATAAGGCCCCCCCCTCAATAAGAGCAGATGCCCGGGGATAGCGTAGCCGTTCGCGCTCTGCGACCTCCAAAAGCGAACGGATCGCCACAAAGGGGCTCGACCGCAAACCATAAGTGTTGGTGTTCAGCTCGTAAGCCAACATCGGATCCTGGGGATCCTCACGCCAAAGGATGAGCTGGTATCGTCTATCCTCCGGGTGAATCACGGTCTGTCTGAACATCATGCGGATATCGGCCACAAAGACGACAGCGTGCCGGCGGAAGTTGGTCAAAACATCACAGACATCGTGATGCAACTTCGGCCCCGCATGCAGACACTGATTCAACGACACTCCGGTTGACGTGGGCGCTGAACCATCAAAGACCACGCGGATCTTCCCATTGGAAGTCTTCAAAACAGCGTGGTGTGGCAGGAAGTAATGTTCCACATTACGCCAGTCCAACTGCGAGATGGACATGTGCCCAAGGTCCAAATACTCCCGCATGAAGTCTATATACTTCTCCTTGAATGCGGGATCCCTGGCCATCCTACGCTCCATGGACAACAATCTCTTTTCGGCCATCGGTCGGGAGCTCCCTAAAGGAGGGCGAACCGCCAAGAAGGGCAAGCGGGTAATCAAGCGACCCAAGAGGAGGCGCCCAGTGTTGTTCTGGTAGAACAATTCGCACTCCTCGGCTAACGGATCCAACCGCTTGGCAGTGGGAGGTTCCTCCACCTCCCAAAACTTTTGGAGAACGTCGGACAAAGTAGAACCGACAATGGTCTGGCGGTCTACCGACGGGGTCTCTGGTGTCTGTGGTACCTTTCCCATCACCACATGACCCAGCGACGAGGACAAGGCGACAAGATCGGCTGTCTGCAAAACTCGCTTGCTTCCACACAGTACACGACCGAGGACATCCGCACCAATCAACAAGTGTATTGGGCCCGGTCGGTGGAAGGAAGGATCAGCCAAAGCCAGTCCAGACGTCAGCTCAATCGTGGATGGCGGCACTCGCACTTGCGGGAGTGGTCCAACCACCTTATCAAAAACTATCGCCGAAGCACCGATCTTCGGCCTTGGCGTTAAGTGGGGGGAGAAGGAGAACTCAACTCGACCAATCGGATCAGGGATCCGCGAGTCTCCCACCCCCCGTACCGCTTCGTGATGCGGCACAAGCAAAAGACCCAGCTGTCGGACAAGCCACCTGGACATTATGCACCCCTGGGCACCTGAGTCCAAAAGGGCACGCACCGTGACAACATTGCCCTTAGGTCCCCAAACATTCACGGAGGCTGTTGGCAACAGCACAAGCTCCGGAGGGGTGGTTGGGTCCGACAGGGGCGCCATTAAAAATTTTGGGGGGGTACTTGTCCCCCTCGCGCCTGAGTCGGCGCGCCTAATGTGGGACGCTCGTACCGGGCGAGCGGGTCCCAATCGGGTACATACTGGCCCCGACCAACAGCACTCCCAGGTGCAGGGTAATACCCGTGTGGGGCGTGCCTCGGTACATAGTACCCCAATCGAGGCCTCTCCATTAGGGGGGGGGAGTAGCAAATAGGGCCCGTGCCCATCGCCACCGTGGCGTACTCTTGGGGTACCCCCCTACCCCCGCCCGTGGCGGGGGCGTCTCTCCTATAGTTCCCCCTCTCCGAGGGGGACTGAACGGGGGGGCTAAGCCCCGCCGAATCTCTAGGGGACCGGTTCCGGGCTGCCGGGCCCCCGCCCGTGCGCGAGGAATTCGAACCCCGGTCGCTCCCGGCGTCCTTGCGGTCCAAACAAAGGAGGGGGTGATGCCTCCCTCCGCAAAGACGACAATCCTCTGTCTGGGGACACGCCGACTGCATGTGCCCCCCCAAACACCTATAGCACCATTGGCGCTGTCTAGCAACGGCCCTCCGTCCCTCTGGGCGGAGGCCTCTAAATTTGGCACATTCGTGCACCATGTGCCTATCTCCCCTGCAATACCTGCACCGCTCACTCGGTGCGGGGGGAGGGGACTGCTGGAAGGCAGCATATCGATTGGTCGGGCGACGGGGCTGTTCCCTCGCCGCCACCATACGACCAACACCTGGAACCGGGGCGGGCTCCAGGTGGTCCGTCACCCTACATTCGTCCTCCAAAAAACGAAGGAGGTCCGCGAAGGGCGGGAGATACGAGGCGCTGTCGCCTCCGTACCTTTGCTCGAAACGCCCCTTCATTTCAGCGGGCAATTTGGCGAGGACTATGTGCAGCAGTACAAAGGACCACTGATCCACCGGCAGGTCCAATCGCCTTAGGGAGTTGACCGCTGACAGTAGCGGGTTCAGCAACTCCCTCCGTAACAGGTGTACCCGCGTGATTCGCGGGAGGGCCAAAATCGTGGCCACGTGGGTGTCCGCCAGTAACCGGACATTCTGGTACCTGCTAACCAGAAGCTGGCGAGCCACCTGGTAGTTGTCGTCGCTGATGAGCAGGTGCTGGATTACCGAGCTGGCCTCTCCTCGCAGGGAGGAGCGCAAATAGGCCAACTTCTCACTAGGGGATAAGTCCCGTCGTGAATCCACCAAACTGTCAAACAAATTAATGAAGCCCATCCAGGCTGACAGATCCCCATTAAAAGTGGGAATTTCCAATGTAGGCAATCGGCCTAGCAACGCCGTCGGGGTAGGTTTGACCTCCCCGCTCAAAACCGGCTCCCCCTTCCGAACAGCCAGGGCCCTCTCAGCCGCCTCCGTGAACTGGTCAGCCAGCTCATAGGCCTGGGCTACATCCTGCTCCAGCTGTTCCGACACGGCATCATCAGCTGGGGGGTTCTCCAAATAATACGCGCGACACTCCATGGCGTGGCGCTCCAGGTCTTGCAGCCGAGCTGCCAGCCCGCCATACCGAGCTAGCAACGCGCCTACCCGGTCGGCTCGGTCTATTAATGTGACCGCACAAGCAAGCCAACGCAAAACTCCTTGGATGCCAGCCCTGGATACGGCGGTCGGATTCGTAGGAGCCATTTATAATCCGTTTAATAAACAAAGCAAACAAAGAATTATAAAAGTGGTAAACATCAACAAAAAAAACAATAGAAATAGGTCGCGTCACGATAATATAAAACACAATTAAAATTCGGACGACATACACGGACCCTACTATTTTCATAAATTATTAGCAACTTACCAATTTCAAGGGCTAACAATATAACGGTATAAACAAAACGTATAGGATTAACGGTATGGCATAACGGCACGGCCAAGTCAACCTCGCAAATCAACTACTAAACCGTTATCAACAAACGAAAACAAAACTATTTTTAATAATAATACTCGTAATTTAATACTACTAATAATTAAAACTAGTTCCACTTTTTTAACTAGGCAAGCGGACTCGGAACAAACACTAGTATGTGGTACTAATAAACAACACTTTCGAACGAAACTATTCGTCAAATAAATCCGGACACACAAAAAAATATACACATCTAGGCGAGTAAACTCGTATCAAATCACTAGTATGTGACCACAATTATATAAGTGTCTATCTATTATCGGATCCACCAAGTGAGAAACATTCGCTTCGAGAATTTACTAGAACAATTTCTTAGTACTTCAAATCGTCTCGGGATCTTCAAATACCCTCGAGATTTCAACAAAAAAAAATAATTTTTAGGTACGCTTTTTAGGTACGCTTTTTATTTTTACTATGAAATTTTATGTAGTTAATTTTAATATGAAAATTAATTATATCAACTAAGCTCTGCTACCAAAAATATGATCACGCACAATTGTGGTGACCATCTACTGTGTTCCACAGTTTATTGAAACGAAGGTTTCTCATGCAAAATTAAGTAAATTAAGAACTAGTCATACCTTATGGTAGAAGATACTGTCCGTAATCCAGGGGGGCTGATCGCTGTCTCGCCGGCGCGCGCCTGGCAAAACGATCTCCACACAACCCCCGATGGGAAACTCTTACAGCTAACACCCTTATAACTACACAATGCCCTAATAGGCAGCTAAAACTTTCCCGGCGCTTTTCAAAGCGAACACACACGGGTCACAAGTCCGTACCCGGACCGGGCGCTCCTAGGTGCAAAACGCTCGAGATCTCGGTCACGATACGGGTAGGTAACTGGCGCGGCACGTCGTTACAGAAACACACAAACTTGCCTCACGGCTGCCTACGGCCAACTGGTCGCGATGTCGCGCGGGCGGCGGTTGGCGCCGAACCCACGAATGAACGTGAATGAATGAATCACGCGCGGCGTGAACAACAGTTATTAACTATAATGCACTATTAACTATAATTGCATTATTAGCTATGCACAAGTTATAGATAAACATTGATTTATCTATAACTTGTGCATAGCGGCACAACAAACAAAATGTGCTTTATACACACTACTCTTTCTTGATTTTCAAACTTTTCAGTTCAACTATCAATTATTTGTTTATAAAATGTTATGGCAGATTATAGTAACAATATGTAGAATCTATACTAACCAAATCTAATCTTTTCAGATAACTTGAGTCTCAACGAGGTTCGTGGAGTGCTGCGAAGATGCCCGTGTCTGCCTATTCTTGCGGTAATAAGTTATCAAATCAGAATTATGGTGCAAATTACTGCTGTTAGTTGCTATATTGATTACTTACTGCATTAAATGTTTAACTATTAGAATTAGGTTATTGCATCTTGCATTGAAAGTGATATTAACAGTAAATAATGAAATGGCAATCACTAAATAAAACTACTAGGAAAAATAGCATTAGCATTTGTGCGTAAAAAATATTTGCAAGCAGTTTAATAATTTTTCTTGTAGCTGATAAAGTATTTATATTTCTTAGTTTATCTATAAAGTCAATTTAGTAAGTAATTTCATTACTCTCATTCTTTGTCTTGTATAAATCTCAACTTTTACTTATGTACTTTGTATTTGATAAAATTATAATGTCAAGTAATAAATGCCTTCTTTCATCAAATGTGTTTTTTATTTGTGCAGAATTTAAAATAATATATTACTAGGGTTGTACCTACCAAAACGTCGATGATTTGCACAACTATCGATAACGAATCAAGGGTGTCGATAGTTCTGGCAGCACTATGTTGTCAAACTCTAATCGGGGTCCGTCATTCACTAACAAACGGCCGCTATAAGGCTTGATTCCTATCTGTACTAGTCTATATAATTTGTGCACTTCACTTCAGATACCATACCTCACAAATTATATAGTGTAGTACAGATAGGAATCAAGCCTTATAGCGGCCGTTTGTTTGTTAGTGAATGACAGCTTCCCACGGTGATTTTGACAGCATAGTGCTGTCAAAACTATCGTAGCCCTATCGATAGTAAAAATTATCGATACCTAGCTGCACTACATCCCTAGTTGTATTGGTTTCTTATTACTACTGCTAAAATAAAATAAGATGAAGAAAAAGGCACTATTAACGAATAATACATTTTATTGAATACACACCATACAATTATAAATCATAAAATAACAAATTGCAATTTATTCAAATGAAATACATATGTGTAATCCAACTAAGTTAAACATAGTAAGAAATAAAACTATTATTACCTACACAAAATAAAACAACTTTGCCAATGCTTTCTTTGTTTGTGTTATTTAACTGCCATGAAACACAATTGCAAGTAGAACAAACATTTTAACCAGTACTATGATCATTACGGCTAAAGGAACACTAGTTTTGCCAAATGTGTTTTGATATACCACAGGACCTTACGACTGCGCAGCACTCTACGTTCTGAACCCTGTAGAAGTGAACACTCGGTTATCTGAAAATAAAAATGGTTTTACTGCCTTTGTGATCTAGTAGTTCATACCACCTATTTCAGACCCAGAAGTCCCGGGTTAAATTTGAAGTGGAGGGTACTATTGTACTTGGTTTGGTTGGTTGTAGGGCTTGTTCTTAGTCCACCTAGCTAGCTACCACCATCCTATCTAAGCCTGACGCCATAACAATGTTTTCAGTATTATTGTGTTCCGGCAGCAGTTTTGAACAGAATGCTTAGGTAATTAAATCTATTTAAATTATTTAATAGTGGGTAAAGCACATTGTTTGACATGGGTCATAGGTCATAAGACTAAATTCACAGATAAGTCTGATTTACCTGATAAGAACACATTTTTCTATTGAGATTTCTCATTTGATGATGAGCAACTCTTTCTTCACTTGAACTGTAGACTCTTGCAAATAACCTATAACAATGGTACCGTAAGCTTCCTCAGATTTCCATTTTGGAAGAGTTATTAGAAACTACAAGTACAAATTAGTCCATCACATTTGAAAAACAAAATCCAATTGTAGGATTACGAATTCACAGTACACGGTAATTTCACACTTTCAATGCTTTGCTTTGGATTATTTGCGGATTTTGGATTATTTATATATATTACAATAGTTATTAGACTCAAAACACATTTTAAATAAAAACACTTCTAAAACGAGAAAACCGAAAAATTATAAATGAATTAGGGATGCCAGAGCTGAAATCTGAATCGATCTTCTGGAAGATCGATTCAAGGAATTATGGTTTTCTCGATTTTTAATCGATTCAATTAAATGCGATTTCTTAACCCAGTTCGAATCGTATGCAAAAAAGATCGCATGAAGATCGTATGAAAAAATGAATAGGCGAGACGATTGTGTAAATTATTTTTCTTTTTTCATGTAATGATTTCTTCCATTTTACACAGACATTCCGCCAACGTCCCGTACCTAATGAAAGAAACAAGGTTTTGGCAAAATATGCCCGGCCAAACGAATACGTTTTCAGTTTTCAGCCTTGACACCTTGATCCTTGGGACAAACACAAAACGTTACGGTAAGATTAATTATGACACACAGACAAAAAATAAAACAATACGAAAAAATATATGTACTGTTTATATTTTTTAGTACATATAATATTTTAAAGTCAATCGTATTCATTTGACAGTTCAATAGTGTATTGTGTTAAATATCATTCCATACAAATTGCAGTGCAGCCGATTAAATACGATATGAACTGTCAAATTATTACCTTACGCTATCGCACCCCAGAAACCGAAACGGTTTTTTTTATTTTGCAAACACTAGCATTTGAAGGTACCTAAGTACCTAACAGAATAACAAGCTAACTACATCAAAGTCAAAGTCAAAAACTCTTTATTCACGATTTACACATTAAAATACTTTTGAATCGTCCAACATTTTTTTCCAAAGTGAGATTACCTCTCTACCTACCTGTATACACGATACGACATACAAAAGAAGATGAGATTAGTTTTAAATATCTTATCTTATCTTTATTGTATAAATCAAATTGAGCGGTACGTACTTATGAAATATGAAGTTATGAGGTGATAATATTTCGTTTACCTTTTTGCGGGTGTGTTAGTATTCTGTACTCTACTCTGATTTTGATTCATTATTTATAGCTATCCCACCATACGAATTAGTGTTATTATTTTAGAAATTGAGTGTGTTTGACAAATGGCTTAAAATACTTTTCTGACGTAATAAAAAGCTGGCTGCACTCACGAAAAAACAGGGGTTGGGTTTAATGACCACACATAAAGGGAAAATTATCAAAATTATGATAATTTTCATAGAAATCTTAAAAATACACAAATTATTTAGCCCAAAGTAACATCACTAGATGGCACTATGCGCAGCTGACTCGTGCTATGCGTCCGAGTAGAAGAGAGAAAGCGGCATATTTTTAATAATCAAATTAGCTTTAAACATTATTTATAACAAAATACTTGTTTGAATTATCAAATTAACTGTAAAGATTATCGGCAACATAATAAAAAATTTTACCATCTAAGTCAAACTAGAGAAACAATTTTAAGTGTCACTAGTGACACAATGCTTCAGCAAGCTGTAAATTAGATGATTTATTGCCGCACTCAGAGACGTCATTTAACTTTAATTGACAATTAAATCTATATCTGTCTCTTTTTTATGTCCAGTATTGAATAAAGTAGAAATGATAATTTAATGCCAATTAAATTTAAGTGGCGTCTCTGAGTGTGGCAGAGAATGCTTGTTCTATAATTAAGTTGACGATAGAGGTCGCTGGTAATGTAACCTTCTACTTCGACATCATTTTTCATCAATGGTTTCTTAGGACGTTATCACGCAAAATTACGTCCGTAAACCGACTTTATTTTAATATGACCCCACCAGTAAAATCAGACGGTTGGGCGTTTTATTGAATGTGAAACGGATGAGAACTGTAAAATATGTAAGTAAAAAGATTGTGAAAACGAGAGAAAATACAACAAATAAAAAAAAATACGTCACAAAAACACTTACTAAACCAAAAGCGATTCAAAGCCATATGATTCAGATCGTGAATCGAATGACGGGGTACCAAAAGATCGATTTATGGCAAAAAAAACGGGCATCCCTAACACGACTAAGCCATAGACAGTACAGACCTACGTCAACATGGCGGTCCTTTTTAAATGGTCGATCATCCCGTGGGACAGTATTTATGGTACCTCACTAAGGATGACCATACCTACTACCTACAAAAAAATTTACGTACGATACGACCAGTGTTGCCAGATAAGGAAAATGAGAATACAGTGTTTTGGACGTTAAAATACAGTGTTTACAACAAAAAATACAGGGAATTGTACATAAAAATACAGTGTTTTTTACAGTGCATTAAGTTCATACAAAAGACATTAATATCTTTAAAAGTACTTTTATTTATAATAACCTTATAACATTTTTACACTTATAGCTAATCGCTATCACTAGAATTTAGTCCAACGGCTCTATCTTTGTCATAAATGCTAGAAACCATTCAACAACCAGCAACTTATAATAAGCTTTTAATGCACAGGGAATCCCAAACCAACGCAAGGAAAGAATCTCTTAACCCTACACCACAAAATAATCGCTAAGGAAAAGGCGGGAGTCAAACTGCGAGCCACGCTCACCGGACCCAAGGCAGTGGACGTGGTCTATCATATCGAGAGCATGGTGAGTAGTTATCCCGCGTAGTTACTTTGTGCCTACACCTACAGTGGCCGCTTGCTAAAAATAAACCAGATTGGTCGCGTGAAGTGTGGACTACACGTGTATGACCATAAATTTTTAAATCCAATTGTTATGTTGTGCTCATATTTATCAAAATATCATGAACTATTGGCTCCGTAGAAATTACAGTGTTTTCGTCACTGTAATTTATTTTATACAGTGTACATACAGTAGATGACGTAAAAATACAGTAGATCTCCTGTAATTACAGTGCATCTGGCAACACTGGATACGACACTGCGCGCGACTGGTGGCGTATTTAATGATGCCAGTAATTGTAAATAATTCTCACATCCCGAGTAGATGAGGCTTATAGCCGGTTGCTGAGAATACGGTTTATTTCACCTAGATACTTTGATCAATAATAGCAATAGAAAACTCTAGGACATTACAAACAGGGGTGCAAAGTCAGACAACGCCCCCGTCGTGCACCCTGGGCAACGTCGTCGCATTTCCAGCGGCGGCGGCAGATAGTCTGACAGGAGGGGCCGGTACGGGTCGGAGTTAGGGAATCGAGAACCGGTCCTATTTTGAGGAACCGGGATTTTCGGGACTGTACCTCTAAGGAAACGGGAAATACCGGGATTTTCGGGAATTACGGTACTACATTGTTTTTTTTTATTTTTTAACATTACTTACATATATTTTAATACTGACTATATTATAATATATAGACTGTGATATTATTATGTAGTAGTACCTAGCATAAAAAAAAAATAAAAAAAATAACTTTATGGCAGAGTATTTATTCTAATAAATATCACAACAAAATACTTTTAACTTTACAATCAGTCATTTTTTTAGGGTTCCGAACCAAAATGGTAAAAAGGAACCCTTATGGTGCGACTAACGCCCGAATTCTCGAACGCAAATCATCTTTGGGAGCGTCTCAAACATCATGGCATCTCTTTCATACGTTTGACATTTAAAGTGACAGGGCGATGTGTGAGACGCTCCCAAAGATAAGTAGCGTACGAGTATTCGGGCATAGTCTGTCTGTCTGTCACAGCTGGATATCTCGAGAACTACTAATGCTATCAACGTGAAATTTGGAATAGTTTTAGTGGTTTTAGTTAGATGACGTTAGCCTAACTATTTTGCAAATAAGAGAGACATAAAAATATTTATATTTTTTTTGTAACATGGACTGAAAGGGGGGGTCTTCAAAATTTGAAGTGGGGCTACTAGGACATATGGAGTATCATATGAAAGCACGCTGCTTGCACACTCTTAAACATTTTTATGCCACATAGTTTTCGACTTTGAGGAAAAATGAAAAAAAAAAATACCCCCCCCCCCCCCCCCTATCTCCAAAGTTCAGCTCGGATGGGCAGCGTTTGGGAAGCTCCGGCATATATTCGCGTCCAAAATTCCTCAATGTCTCAAGCCTAAGGTCTTTGACCAGTGTGTGTTGCCAGTTATGACTTATGGAAGCGAGACGTGGTCTTTTACTATGGGTCTCATAAGAAGGCTCAAGGTCACCCAACGAGCAATGGAGAGGGCGATGCTTGGTATTTCCCTGCTCGATTGAATCAGAAATGATGAGATCCGCAGGAGAACTAAAACGACCGACATCGCTCGAAGGATTGCTCAGTTGAAGTGGCAGTGGGCGGGACACATAGCGCGGAGAACTGATAGCCGTTGGGGCGGAAAGGTTCTCTAATGGCGACCGCGAACTGGACGACGTTCCGTGGGCAGACCCCCTACAAGGTGGACCGACGATCTGGTGGCGGTCGCGGTGCGCCGCTAGATGCGGGTAGCGCAGGACCGATCGTTGTGCTGTTTCGGCATTAGTACAATGCCGGCTTGGATGTTACCAAGTATTAGGACATTTGCATGCTCCAGTTATTTTGAATACTGGGCGTATTTTGATATTTGGCGCCCTGGGCTAGTTACGTGGGCCGCCCCATACGTTCAAGAAAAAAAATCTTTATAAGTTGCAAAAAACTTCAAAAGAATACACATCGCACGCGCTCTAAGATGAAACACAAAAATAAAAAAAATCAACTAAACAATCATTCCAGTTGATTTTTACAATTTTTATTAACTTGCAATGTTAGTTATTTAGTGAGTATGTTAGTTAGTGGGGACAAATCTTGCAAGCTTAATTTGACCCACTTCTTAGTGTCCGATGGAGCTGAAATTTTGGATACAGGTTTGGTTTAGATGACAATACAATATTAAAGTACAGTCAGCAAAAAGGTGTTGTTGACGATTAGGTAGGTTAACTTTTTGAATTTCTTCAAACAAATAAGAAGTAAAATTAAGGTATATACCGCCCGCTTGTTATGATCTGTAATCATAACAAGCGGGCACCCAAAGCTGAGCGGGGCGGCCCGAGCCACCCTGGTAAACGTTTTGAATTAAATCAGAAGAATGAGAAATAAATATAGGTAAAGATCATAACAGGCATGCGGGCATCAAACGCTGAGCGGGGCGGGCAGCCCGAGCCACCGTGGTAAACTTTTTGAATTCCATCAAACAAATGAGAAATAAAATATAGGTAAAGATCATAACAGGCGGCACCAAAAGCTGAGCGGGGCGGGCAGCCCGAGCCACCGTGGTAAACTTTTTGAATTTCATCATACAAATAAGAAATAAAATTTAAGTAAAGATCATAACAGGTGGGCACGCAAAGTTAAGCGGGGCGGCCCGAGCCACCATACTAAACTATTTGTATTTCATTAGACAAATGAGAAATAAATTATAAGTAAAGATCATAACTGCGCACCCAACCGCCCTGGTAAACTTTTTGAATTTCGTCAGACAAATGAGAAATAAAATATAGGTAAAGATCATAACAAGCCGGTACCAAAAGCTGAACGGGGCGGGCAGCCCAAGCCACCCTGGTAAACTTTTTGAATTTCGTCTGACAAATGAGAAATAAAATATAGGTAAAGATCATAAAAGGCCGGTACCAAAAGCTGAGCGGAGAGGGCAGCCCGAGCCACCCTAGTAAACTATTTTAATTTCATCAGTCAAATGATAAATAAAATATAGGTAAAGATCATAACCGGCGGCACCAAAAACTGAGCCGCCGGTTATGATCGGCGGCTCAGCTATCAGAAGCTGAGCGGGGCGGCCCGAGCCGCCCTGGTCAACTTTTTAAATTTCATCAGAAAAATATAAGAAATAAAATATAGGTAAAAATCATGACAATCGGCACCAAAAGCTGAGCGAGGCGGCCGGCATGAGCCGCCCTAGTAAACTGTCGAATTTCATCAGAGAAAACCATTTTAAGTAAAGGTCAAAACAGGTGGCCGTGCAGAGCTGAGCGGGGCGGCCTGAGCCGCCCTGCCTCGTCCTACGTAGCGATCGATCACCCTACTTGATATAACCAGACAATGATTATTTATTACTAGATTTATAGTTTTAGGGGAGGGGAGGCCTATGCCCAGCAGTGGGCGTCTTCGGCTGACATGATGATGATGATTATGAGTTTTAGATGTTGTGGACAATTAAAATATTAGTAAGTTTTTGATTTTCTTCCGACTTCCGAAGACAAGCGGGCGCCGCCAAGCTGAGCGGGGGCGGCTTGCGCCGCCCATAGCAGCCAGCCGCCCTGGGCCATGGCCCCCTTGGCCCTTAGGTAAATACGCCTCTGACTGTATGTATGGCTTGAACTAGGTATTTTGATATCGCTTTAGCTGAGTCGTATTAATGACCATTTACTGCTACCTACTATATGATGCTGACTGTACACATGTATTATGAAATAAAAATTAACCAAATATAATTTAACAGTAAATACTCGTAGCTTAAAATCCTTGGAATCAAACAGTACACAAACTATTTACTTTTAAAACCTATTTGTTCTCTGTAAAAGGTTCTCAGAAATAAGTCGGTCTAAACTTAGGCCACTTAAACTTGATCAAATTTTATTATCATCAATCCAGTCGGGAAAGATCCTCTTTGGATCGACACTGGTAGGCGTAATCGATAAAAGATGGTCGTAGACTTGACTAGATGCAACAAAAATTTAATTGGTTGTATTAAACAGGCATTGGCACATTGAGTAAGATATGGTACTAATCGAACGTCCACTTACAGTTTGCGGTCATGTTATTTTCTGTTTTTATAAGTTTAAACGTATGATATAAAAAAAAAATTTTGAATCCCGAAAATCCCGAAATACCCGGATCGCGTTTTGGATTCCCGGTTCTTTCAGTAATGAAAAAGGACCGGGAAATCCCGGGATTTTCGGGACCGGGATTTCCCGGTTCTATACCCTAGTCGGAGTGATGGTGAGCCTTGCGGTTCTGTCCGCACTTGCGGTGCTGGTGCGAGCGTGGTCGGCGGGTCCGTTCCATTGCGGTTGTCGCAATCGGCGGACGGGCACTTTGGTGTCAACCGTCGGCCGAACCGTAACCCTGCAGTCATGTTTTGGGGGCCGGTGGGGCTGCTCTTAACTGGGTGTCCCCGCGAGGAGAAAACCTCTCTAAAAAACCCTAATCCTACGCTTGCCATGGGCTAGGGGATGAATGGCTAGTGGGTGACCAGTTCCAATGTGGCCTCCGGAGCAGGGGACCAGCGGACCCTCTGCTTCGTGAACCCTACGCTTACCCGGGTATGGGACCTCTGCCCGGGTGAACCGAATTTTGTCACCATTTTCGTGGGATTAAAATGTATATTAAAAATATAAATCTTGATGAGGTAGAAGAGCCCAGCTCGGGCGGAAGAGAGCAGGTGGAGCAGAGCACAGGCGAAGTAAGCGAGCTGATCATTCCTGGGGGGAACACTGGCCGCCAAATGGACAAAGCACAGTGTCCGAATAAAAACAGTGCAAAGCACAGTGCGTCGGGTGCGAACGCGATGTCCGATGACAATAATGAAGTTATTGACATCGAAGTCGAAGAGGCTTGTAGTAGGAGTGAGACTCCGCCGGAGCGTAGGAGGAGCTCTATTATTACAAGAGCTGCAGCTGCAGCCGTGAGGGGATCAAAGGTGCTCGATACACCACTCTCTCCCCCTAACAAGCGGCGGAAGGTGAAAGCCACACCCAAAACAAAAGCCAAGGGCAAGGGTCCTGCGGCTAATACCACAGTCGGTCTGGCCCAGGCCGAGAAACGCTTGCGCAGCCGCGGAAGCTCCGAGGATTGGGTAGACGAGGAGGAGGATGATGGGGCCCGTGGTCCATCACAATACCTTGCTTCCCCAGAGGAGAGAGCGAAGTCGCCGAATCCGTCTCCAGCGGAGCTGTCGAAGCGGGCGCAGGCAGATTTCAGCGACATATGGAACCTGGTTTCTAGCGTCAAAGGGATTACAGCTAAGAAAAAGGAGGAGATCAAAAAGTCCTCCGAAAGGATCGGCAAAGCGATGGTGGGTCTTAGCAACTCAAGGCTTGCTGAGGAAGTGAGGCGCCTACAGGAACAAAACAAGAGGCTGGAGGAGAAGATCGCCAGCTTATCTAAGCAGATGGCAGCCTTTCAGAGCGGCTATCAGGAAAAGAGCGCGGAGGCGGCTCAACTCAAGCGCTCGAAGGGGAAGCCTCAAGTCCATGTGGAACGAGGATAGGGAGATGACTATTCCTGCAGAGATCCTCGAGCAAATTAATAGGTCGGTGCTCCAGTCCGTCGGCATAATGTTACAGGCAAGGCTCGAGGGCCTAGAGGAGAGACTGCTTCCGGCTCCTGTCCATCGTCCGCCACTCCAAACGGACAAGAAGAATGCAGCCAAGACGGCCGAGAAAGTCAAGAAGGTGCAGTCCACATTCGCAGAAGCTGTGGCAGGACCTTCCCGTTCGAGTGTGGCCCCTTCATCTACACCACCACTAGGGACTAGTGAAGAGGAGGAACGTTGGCAGACTGCCGGCAAGAACGGCAAGGCGGTAAAGCCTAAGAAAACAGACACCCAACCACCCCAGCCGAAACAGAAACCGGCACCAAAGACGAAGAAGGGGCCAAAGCTGTCTCCACTCCGATCTGCCGCGGTGGTTCTGTCTATCTTGGCGGAGGCAGCGGAGAATGGCGTAACCTATACTGAGGTGATTTCTCGCGCCAAGCAGGCAGTTAAAATTGAGGAACTGGGGATAACGCGTCTCCAAGTAAAGGAGACGCAGACCGGCGCCCGCAAAATTGAAATTTTCGGCGCGGAGGGCTCTAAAAAGGCAGATGAAATGGCAGCCAAGTTAAAGGTGGCTCTGGCCGATGTTGCCACAGTATCCAGACCCGTTAAATGCGCGGATCTACGCATCACCGGACTGGATGATTCGGTCACAGAAGAGGAGGTCCGATCTAGAGTGGCGGAAAAAGGCAACTGCTCTTTAGAGCATGTGAAGGTGGGCTCCATTAGACCGGGCCCTTGGGGGCAGCATAGTGTGCTCGTCAAGTGCCCGATAGCCGAAGCAAAGGTGGGTCGAGGCAGGCCACATACTAATAGGTTGGAGTAGCGCCCAGGTCAGGGCTCTCGAGGCGCTACCACTTCGGTGCTACAAGTGTATGGCACCGGGGTACATGAGTCGGTTCTGTCCACTCGATGTAGACCGCACCGCGACCTGCTATAGATGTGGACAAGATGGCCACAAGGCGGTGGAATGTAAGGCAGAACCCAAATGCGCAGTTTGTCTGGCAGCGAAACTGCCAGCTGCCCATGTAATGGGTGGATAGCGCTGCCACTCGCCAACAGTAAGAGGAAAGTCATCTAATCCAAAGAGGACAAATGGAGGGGCCACATCCATGGAGGTATCTGAGAACACGCCCAATGTCGAGTAAGACTCCCAGATTCCTCCAAGCTAATATTAACCACTGCGCTGCTGCACAGGACCTCCTTATGCAGCAGGCGGTAGAATACGACTCCGATTTTGTCGTGGTGTTGGAGCCATATTGCGTGCCTCAACGCGCAAACTGGGCGGAAGACGAGGACATGACCGTAGCTCTGCTGGTCTCTCAAAAGGCTGGCTACTCCCCTCCCCCCTTCGATTAGGGAAAGAGGACCGGGTTATGTAGCAGCAGTCTGGGGAGATATTGCCGTTATCGGCACCTACTTCTCCCCTAACCGACCAGTTTATGAGCTGGAGTAATGGCTGGTGCTGGTGGGTGGCGCACTCCGGCGGCTCGCAGCGTTGCAAGTCCTAGTCGCGGGGGACTTCAACGCCAGGCATTCAGCTTGGGTTTGACCACTCAACGAACAGGAAGGGCACCGCTGTCCTCGACTGGGCAATGTCCGAGGGCCTCGTATGTTTGAACGGGGGGACCACGTTCACCTGTGTCCGGAGGAATGGGGGGTCTATTGTGGACTTAACCTTTGCCACACCTGCCCTAGCCCTCAGAGTCGGAGAGTGGACCGTTCTAACGGAGCCCCTGACTATGTCGGTATACCACAGGTACATAGTGTACAATGTCAGCCCCCGAGAAGGTAACCCTGCGGCGAGGCCGCGGTTGACTGGTTCCCATTTTCCCAGGTGGGCGGTCACCCACCTCAACTTGGACCGAGCGGAAGAGGAGGCAGTAGTGCAGGCCTGGTGCAACGAGGCAAGAGTCGGGGGACGGGACATATCGGAAAGAGTGGAGCAAATCACCCGCTCCTTCACCGCTGTCTGTGACGCCGCTATGCCCCGGTCACACGGGCCCCCGACCAAGCACAAAGTTTACTGGTTGTCGGCTGAGATGGAGTCTCTCTGAACCGTCACGTTACGAGCAAGGCGGGCACTGCAAAGATGTAGAAGACGCCGCAGGGGACGAGTCAGTTGAGGAAGAAAGCCTCTTGGCGGCCTATCGGGAGGCGAAGGCCACGTTCAAGGTTGGCATTATTAGGGCCAAGTCCCAAGCATGGGATGAGTTCCTGGCCAGCCTCGATGCGAACCCATGGGGACGCCCTTTCCTGATGGTTAGAAATAAGCTGCGCCACCAGGCGCCTGCAATGGAGTCCATGGAGCTGGAGCTCTTGGCAAGAGTAGTAGATGGCCTTTTTCCCTCCTATCCCCCGCTGGCGGCCCCCCTGATAGTCCCACAGAGCCCCAGGGAGCTTGACACAGGTTTCACGCCGATGACCGAGAGCGAATTTGAAGGAGTTGTTGACCGTTTGCGCCAGAAGAAAAAGGTGCCGGGCCCAGACGGTATCCAGGGTCGTATTCTGCCTACGGCCCTCAAGCATCTGGGGTATCAGGGTCCCGGCTACCGATGGTTAAGGATCCAGAGACAGGAACCTTCTCACTATACGGGCCGTGTCCAGAAGTACTGCCTTCTGCATCTGACTCCCGATCCATCCACCTAACGCAAGCCTCTTAAGGTGTTTATCGAGGCTCTTGGCTATCAGACCATGGGCAGATATGACTATCGGAACAATAATTGCTGAATCAATGTCCCACATGTCAACAATCTCGTGAGCTAAATCAAGATATTTGTTTTCTTTATCTTTTTCAGCTTTCACAAGGTTGTCGTCATGGGGAACAGTGACATCAACAATTATTGCGCGACGTTCGTGTCGATCTATCAATACAATATCAGGCTTATTAGCTACAATAGTCCTGTCTGTAATGATAGATCGATCCCAATACAATGTGGCATGGCTATTTTCAAGGACCTGTTCTGGTGCATACCTGTAGTACGGCACCTCGGATGCCACAAGACTATGTTTCAGAGCAAGTTGTTGGTGTATTATCCTGGCCACTTGGTTATGTCTATGCAAATACTCGCCGTTTGCGAGACGAGAACAACCGGAAATTATATGCCTAAGGGATTCACCCGGACGATGGCACGCTCGGCAAATATCCACTGTGCCATCTCTTAGGATATACTTTCGGTAGTTATTCGTCATCACAACCTCATCCATAATTGCACAGACAAAACCTTCGGTTTCACCAAAAAGATCACCGAAAAATTATTGCAGACCGCATAGTCCAACACCTTGAGACGGTGGGCCCGACCTGGCCCCGAACCAATACGGCTTCAGGAAGCGGCGGTCGACGGTTGATGCCCTCCTAGCTCTTTGGGAGATGTGTGAACGAGCGACAGAACGAAGGGAAGTGGATGTTGCGGTGTCCCTAGACATAAGGAACGCCTTCAACACCCTTCCCTTTAGTGTCATAAGAGACGGTCTCCACCACCATGGGTTGCCGCCGTACCTGGTGGCGATAGTGGAGAACTACCTGGAGGGAAGAAAGGTGGTCTACCCCTCTGGCGATGGGGGATTATTGGAGAAGGAGACGATGTGCGGTGTTCCACAGGGGTCAGTTCTAGGTCCACTCCAGTGGAACATCGGATATGACTGGCTCTTCAGAGGCGTGCTGTTGCCCCGAATGCAGTTATTCTGCTATGCATATGACACACTTGTCACTGCCGGGGCAAAACATTCGCGGAAGCCAGAAGGCTGGCGGGGTTGGGGTCCTCGCTTGTCATTGACAGGATCAGAATTTTGGGGCTCAACGTGGCCCTGGACAAAACTGAGGCTGTTCTATTCCATGGCCCGCGCAGAGGTCCTCCGGTGGGGGCGACGCTGGTCGTAGACGGCGCAAGGATTCCGTTGCGACCGTCTATTAAATACCTGGGGCTGGTGTGAGATGGGCGCTGGAACTTTGATGCCCATTTTAAGCAGTTGGCCCCAAAGGTTGTAAAGGCGGCGGGCGCGCTCGGGCGGCTGCTGTCGAATATTGCAGGCCCCGGAGGCAAGTGCCGAAAGCTCTTTGCGGGGGTACTCCGTAGTATGGCCCTATACGGAGCACCAGTGTGGGCGGATAAGCTAAACGACGTAAACCGTCGTCTGCTTCGTCGTCCGCAAAGAGCAATATGTCCGCGGGTATAAGACCATGTCGCATGCCGCGGCCTGCGTATTGGCGGGTACGCCTCCTTGGGAGCTGGATGCCCAGCTACTCAGGACGGTGTATTTTGAGAGCAGAGCGTTGCTTGCAAGCGGTGACAGCGTGTCCCCCGAGGAGACGATCGTGGCCCGACGGCAAGCCTAGGTGGCGCTGATGAGCACCTGGGAGGAGAAGCTGGATGAGGAACCATTTGGGAGGCGGACGATCAATTCCGTCCGCCCTCTCCTTCGTGAGTGGTGCAAAAGAAGGTACGGGTCGCTGACCTTCAGGCTGACGCAGGTGTTTTCCGGGCATGGATGCTTCGGAAAATACCTGTGTCGGATTGGAAGAGAGGCGACCACGCGGTGCCACGATTGCGGCGCTGGGGTGGACAGTGCGGAGCACACCTTACAAGCGTGCCCTGCCTGGTCTTCGCAGCGCCGCCATCTGTGCGACGTGATAGGGAGGGACCTCTCACTGCCGAGCATGGCTCGTGCCATGCTTGGTAGCGACAGGTCATGGGTGGGATGCGGCAGTCTCTTTCTGCGAGGACGTCATATCGCAGAAGGAGGCGTCGGAGCGGATCCGCGAACGGGATGCTCATGCTGACCGGCTCCGACGAAGGCGGGTGGGACCATGAATGCGGCGCTTTGAGCGCCTCATTCCCCCTTAGCGGGGCCGTGTGGTGCGGGCAACGGCCTGTAAGCTGTTGCCCGCATCGCACTGTCCCCGCCCACCAGCCTGGGGAGATGGCCACGCTTGCTCGGCCACCTCCCGCCGCGTAGGGGCCCGGAAGACCGAGCCAACCGTCAGGTGGTAGGAGGAGCTTGCCACCTCGGGCCCTCCACATTATGACCTAGTAGACCGGCGGAGAGAGCAAGAAGTGAGGGGTTTAGTGGGTATTCCCCCTCCCTGATCCCCCATCGAGTATCTGACACTGGATGGAGGATCAGGAAGTGGCAGGTGAGTCCCACATAACCACCGTCCGCACACCGCACGCGGAAGGGGTATGCGTAAATGCATTCCCCTCACTATAAAAAAATAAAAAAAATAAAGGACATTACAAATTTTAAAGTTTCTTTTGTTTCTTTCTTTTCTTTCTTTTCTTTCTTTCTTTTGTTTTTATTCATTTTATTAAGAATTACATTTGAATGTATGGCGCAACTTGCAGTATATAGTAGAATTGTCTTTTGTTTTTAACTAATATTAAAGCTTTAAGTAGAGTTCCTAAGTACTTAATTGAAAATTGTTCACCGCTATGATCATTAGTTCGCCTATACTTAACTGTATTTATCATAACCCATTGTGTAATTGTGATGGAAACTGACCTTAGTCATACCATGTTAAGGTCATTTTTCAATTTGACGACTCTGTATGAAATAAAACAGGGAGAAAAAAACAACCCTTGGAGTTTCTTGCCGGTTCTTCTCCAAGGCCTCCCGCTGTAGGGTTTGCGAACCGATGGCGTAGCTTCTATGACGTTCACAAGTATTGTAAATAACAATCTAAATTGAATAAACAAATTTGAATCTTGAATCTTGAATCAAACAAATTTTTGAAACATCGAATTGAAAGACCATCAGCGCCTCTGGTAGACATGCGGGAACTAAACGTATATAAACTATTAAATGGAGCGTATTTCCCGGATATGAACTATTTTGTTTAGCAAGCTTGTTTATTTATTATATATTTAGTCATAACCCTCCGTGTACGACGTGGATAAAAGTTGCGTCCTGCACTATGTGGGGTTTCCTGTACCCCAACATAATTCTATCGTTTTAAAGGGAATATATTTTTAAAGTTTATTTTATATGCAATCATATTGTTTCTGGACTAATAAGGGATAAAAAGAAAATAAATTTGTTACAAATAATAAATATTTTTAATATCTTTAGGCATTGTAACAAAAATAGTACTTTTTTATCAACTAAAATGAGACAATGTTCGTAAAGTCTATTTACTTACAAAAAAAACTTAACTAATAACGTCGTATTTATTTTTATTTGAGAGCCTAATAGGGTACGCAACAAAAATAAAATAAAAAATCACTAAAAATTAGTATTCTAGAAAAATAATTGAATAATTAATTAAGTAAAAATTTAATTTTATTTAATTTTTATTAAATAATTGAATATTTATTTTTGAATTCGTAGCTTTAGCTTGGGTTTCCTCTTTATTAATTTGCCTCACAGTGCGTTCAGAAATAAGTGAGTACCTAAAATAAACAAATACATAATTATCAGACAACATGCTCCTAAAACGAAAATACTTGTTATAAATATTTTCGTTTTAGGAGTTATAATATAAATCGAGTATAAATGAGAGATTTTCTACCAGCAAATTAAAAAAAAAAAGTTTATTCATTAGCTCGATAGATGGCGCTGACCTGACATGAATCCCTCACCTCTATTGTTTATTACCACTCAGAGATGGGCCTATTTCTCGAAAGATACAAGTTTACAAGATCACAAGCTTCGAAATGTAACATGGACTTGTAAATTCTGTTTCACGAAGTAAATAACAAGTGTTTTTTACGGTAACAAAAAAGAGTGTTATTGGAATACCTAATGACATATAAATGCATTGGCTGATAAATATTTTTCATCTCTCATATTCGAAAAGTGATGTATATTTAAGGTCTAATCAGACGAAGGACTTTTGTCCCCGTGGGACAAAAAGTCCCTGTACGTCCAAAATATTTCCTCCGGGTACTTGTCGCGGACTCCACGCATATAGTGTGCGGTCATTTGTTGCCCGAAGACGTACTTCACTATCGGGCGCTCAATGCAGACTAAAGTTCGTTGTGTGCGTTGTTACGCCTATTTACGTTTGTTCTATTTTTTTCGGGGACTACCGCGAACTTTTGTCCAGTCCAGTCTCTCGGTGTCCGCCGTACTTTCGGGGACTTTTTGTCCGCGGTACTTTTAGTTCCTTGTGTGCGTTATTCGATACAATTTATAAGAGATCTATATCGATGGACAAAAAAGTACTCGGCGGACAGTCCCTCGTCTGATCAGGCCTTTAAACTGAGCAGTGGGTTCAAAACTCTGCGTTGCACCCTAGGGTGTAAAAGTATTTTTAAAAATAGAACTGAATTTGGTTACAGTCAACCATAGAGTTATCTCATCGGCAATGAAAAAGTTTTCTACTGATGTTGTATGGGGTGGGGGGGCCGGAACTGTTTCAAAAATGAATTTTATAAAAATGAGAATATCTCAAAAACGGTGCGTCGAAGCTAAAATCTAACAAAATTTTCAACCCCCTATGGTACCCCGGAGATACATAGGAGGCATCCGATGGACATATAATTTTTTTATTTTTTGTTTAATTGAACTTCAAATTTTTTTAATATAGAATAAATAGAGAAGGCGATGCCCCCCGCCACCATTCTTTTATTTTTCTAGGTAGTTTTAGTTGTTTTTGTTGCTTTTCTTATACTATAGGGGGATGAAAAGCAAAGTGTATTTACTTTCCATAAATTCGAAATGAAAGTAGAGTGTATTACTCGGCCGCAAAATTATTTTCACCTCGGGCGACGTATATTGAATCCCTCGCTGCGTTCAGGATTCTAATTTAGAATCCTTCACTGCGCTCTGGATTAAAAATAGCGCCCTTGTCGTAAATATGCTATTTTGCTCCCTTGTAATACAATCTACTATTATCTTAATGTCAATGTCACTGACATTACACTCGTAATTATAGTGAATGATTTCTTCTAAAATGGCCGCCAACTTGTGATTCTGATGTTCTACTATAGTAAAAATACAAGTACTTCACTAGCTTTCTTACATAATAGGGTATTTTACTGTTGTTGAAATGTAGATATTTAATGATGACGTTAAAAATATTGCAATTAAGAATACCAAATGTGAAAAAATAATTTGAATCTGTTTTATAATAAAAGAATTATAGTCTGTTTGATTTTGACTATAGCTGTCCCTTTCTAAAACGAAATCTTCTATGGCGTGACTATGACGCTACTAACCCACTGACGTCACTAAGATAGCGTCCTGTCCTTGTCTAATTATAAAGTTTGAAGTCCTATATCTTTGAAAATATTCAAGATAATTCAAAATGAAAACTTGTTTTGTGTAGCTAATATTTCGAAAAACATTTTAAAGAAATAAAAAAAATCAGTAAAATACCGTATTGTAGACTTGTAAAAATGGTTAAACAGGGCCCTTGCCAGCAAATTTAAAAAAGCAAACCCATGTCTGATGAACGCCATCTGTTGAGTTTTTTGGAACTAACATTTTTCTTTTTTAATCATCTGTCAAAAAATCCCTCATTGAGTTAAGCGAAAGCAAAATATCACACTATGGTCACCCTAAAAATTACCTGTCAAAAAAGCCGTCCGCGCCCGCACTTTAGCAAATGGTCTATGTAGCCTGTTATTGTCCCGTTCTATTTCACAAGCAGATTTCAACTGTAAAATAATCTCTCTTCCAGGACTTTTGATAACTTTTGGCACGAAGATTACCAAATAAATTTATTATCAAATACCTACAATGACACTTGCTTGACACGCTCACTTCGTCTCAGGCGTTGGAATCACCCATAGAATAGGTCAATACTTAGTGGCCGGTAGCCCCGATACCCATTCATTGGCAATAATTAAGACCGCCATTTTGTTGGGGTGCCCCCATTGGCTAAAATTAAGGCTGTCACTTTTTTTAAGAATTTTAAGATGACGTTTATTTAGTTTGTGTTTTTTTTACTCATTTCGTTCGGTTTTCTAGTTTGTCTAGTATTCTTAAGATGTTTTTCTACTTTTTCTCAGATATTTCTTTACAGAAATATGGATACATTATTCGAAGATGCCTTCGGTACACGTAAGTAAATCTATTTACGTAGTTTTATGATAAAATTATTTATTACATTAACCTAAATTTGAGTTTTGTTGTTTTAGGTAATTTCAAGAGGCAACTTTATATTTCTTAAAACTAACCAAAACAAAAGAAAATACAGTTCACAACTTAACCGGAGTAAAGAAGATTCGGTTTCTCAGAAAGTTATGAAATTTATCAAAGGCTAAAGAGTCGCAATACTTTTTACAAGTGCGTCATGCCTGGCACCACGGAGGCCTCTTCAACCAAAGTTAAACTGTGGGAAAACTCTGCTACCCTTCCACACCCATATGTGCTCATCCAGGAAAAGCTCTCTCCTGGCCTTGAACTTCCCAGATCATTATAGAGATCTTTAAATAGACTCCGTACCCAAGTTGGTCGAAGTAAAGACAACCTGTCCAGGTGGGGCTTCACCAGTAACACGGATCTCGCGTGCAGGTGTGGTTACACTCCACAGACCATGGCCCACCTCATTGATTGCTCTGCATGCATGCCCGGACACCTGCACGCGTGAGGACCTCATGTTGGCTGCAGATAACCCGGTGAGAGTGGCACAGTTTTGGGCCAATAACATATGATTTTGTACTTGTCATTGACATGTTGAAGAAGAAGTTATGAATGAAAGATAGGTAATGTTTGTTTATTCTTTTTATATGAATGTAAGTAGGTACGTGTAATTAATTATTGATTAGTTTTCTTAAAAAAAACCTTCCTAATAACTTATTTCAACATATATTTAGAAGTGATATCATATGGTGATAATGGTAAAGCACAGTAGATTACTTGGGATTAAATTTAAATAATCAGTTGTCACATTTAACAAGTTTCAATTTAGTGAAGTTGTTAATACCAAGTCAAGAGAAATAACAGTGTAAGTAATTCAATAACTTTGTCAAAACATTTAAAATGCCTTATCATCAAATTCATATTTCTGATTCTGACAAACAGAACAGAATTATAACAAATGTACCGGTGGGATAATGATTGTTGTCGGTACGAATGATGGTTTATTGTAATTGTCTTCTGACTATGTTATAACTGTTACTGCTACCTACTATCTTAGATTTTACTTAATTATATATACTACCTCTCATCAGTCTATGTACAAAGCTTATCTACTTAATAACAGTTATTAACTATAAACATTGATTATCTATAACTTGTGCATAGCGGCACAACAAACAAAATGTGCTTTATACACACTTCTCTTTCTTGATTTACAAACTTTTCAGTTCAACTATTACTTATTTGTTTATAAAATGTTATGGCAGATTATAGTCACAATATGTAGAATCTATACTAACCAAATCTAATCTTTTCAGATAACTTGAGTCTCAACGAGGTTCGTGGAGTGCTGCGAAGATGCCCGTGTCTGCCTATTCTTGCGGTAATAAGTTATCAAATCAGGAATATGGTGCAAATTACTGCTGTTAGTTGCTATATTGATTACTTACTGCATTAAATGTTTAACTATTAGAATTAGGTTATTGCGTCTTGCATTGAAAGTGATATTAACAGTAAATAATGAAATGGCATATACTAAATAAAACTACTAGGAAAAATAGCATTAGCATTTGTGCGTTATAAATATTTGCAAGCTGTTTAATTTTTCTTGTGGCTGATAAAGTATTTATATTTCTTAGTTAATTTAGTAAGTAATTTCATTACTCTCATTCTTTGTCTTGTATAAATCTCAACTTATACTTATGTACTTTGTATTTAATAAAATTATAATTTCAAGTAATAAATGCCTTCTTTCATCAAATGTGTTTTTTATTTGAGCAGAATTTAAATAAAATAATATATTACTAGGGTTGTACCAAACGTCGATAATTTGCACAACTATCGATAACGAATCAAGGGTGTCGATAGTTCTGGCAGCACTATGTTGTCAAACTCTAATCGGGGTCCGTCATTCACTAACAAACGGCCGCTATAAGGCTTGATTCCTATCTGTACTAGTCTATATAATTTGTGCTTCGTCTGTCACAACAAATAACATGGCGACCATGGCAACCTGCAATTAGTTCCAAATTCGACCGCGCGCAGACTTGTCGATAGTCAGTATTGCTACCGAAGAACTTCGATAGTATAGAATAGATTGTTATTTATGAGCAACGATACTTTCGATAGTACGATCGATAGTCCTTCTATTTGTTGCCTATCGATAGATGTCGATAGTCCACTATCGAGCGACAACACTACCTTGAATAGGATGAAGACAAAACCGGCCGGCGCGGCGGCGCGGCGCGGCGTGGGCGCGGCGCGGCGGCGAGCGCACTCGCTCTCGCACGCGCCCTTCCCTTTGTAGCTGTGTTCTGAGCACACGCCGAAGAACGCGTGATTTTTTAAATCTATAGTACCTACATAATACTATTTTGAAAAGATTTCTCCTGAGCACCCACCTATCACTATCAGTCACCCAGCTATTTTACCATAACTACCTATTCTAAATAGTATTTATTTTTACTAGAACTTTGATTTGATAAATCCTAATTATCTACCTGATTAATAATTATTAATATTTATAAGTAAAATGATAATTGAAAGTATTTAAAATGAAATATTCGAAAAAACCTAGCCAAGTGCGAGTCGGACTCGCGCACGAAGGGTTCCGTACATCAAAAAAATCACGTTTGTTGTATAGTAGGAGCTCCCCTTATTTTATTTTAATTTAATTATTTATTTTTGAAATGACTAAGTATACAACCAAATATTATTATTTTGTGCAAGAAAAAACACGTTTGTTGTGTATTAATTTTATTCTGTTTTTAGTATTTGTTGTTATAGCGGCAAAGGAAATACAACATCTGTAAAAATTTCAACTGTCTAGCTATCATGGTTAATGAGATACAGCCTGGTGACAGACAGACAGCGGAGTCTTAGTAATAAAATGAAATCTTAGTAATGAAAATCGGACCGCTGAGCTACGGAGTCGTTAATTATTATTTTTCTAAATTTCATTTTCAATAATAAACTGCATTTTGTGGTGCTTAGCTATCGGGTCCTTTCTACACAAAAATCCGTACGGTACTGCGGAGCTCAGTGTGGGTGTGGCATACCCTGCGGACCGCACCGCACCTCCGTCCGGTAGTGCGGAACCGTCGCGGCGCGCGGCGCCGCGTCGCCGCATCTCCGTACGGAGATGCGGTGTCAGTGTGTTGTACCCTCCGGTTTTTGTATGCAAATCAAGATTCTTCATACAAAGTTAAGAACCGCACTACCGCATACCGGAGCGGTGTCCGACGTTAAACTGTCATACACGTTTCGTTTCCTGCTATTAGTTATTGTTAGCCGTTAGCACTTAGCACTTCACTACCTGTGTTTCTATATACATTCGTATTTGTAAACAAAAGATATTCAAGAGTGCATAATAGCAGAGTTTAGTATACCTTTTAATGTGTGTTTTTGCTGTTAAATAAAAATGGAAATGCATTTGATCACAAAGTTGTTTAATATAAAGACTTCAAAGTTACAGAAACCAAACGCAAATAGATAAGGATGTCGACAGTTTTATTTCTTGTCGATTGTAATTTCTCGTGTCTTTCAAACTTACAACCACCGACATCATAGGAGTAAATACGGGACCACTCAATAACTTCCACAGCCAAAATATCTAAAATAAAAATAGCTTAGTAAAGTTAGTTTCGACCGCTTCGACCTTAACTTGAACTTGGAGGTAGTACAGGTACAATCTAAACTTAATTGAAAAACAAAATATTTACTTGTATGTACTTACTAAGTACCTACTAGTATAATTTAAACTACTTACAATTTGTATATAAGTATATTAAAAAATCCAATAATTATTTAGTCTTCTGTGGTTTTAAGAATTTGTAGTATACGTAACAAACCGCAAGAAATGCACAGGTAACTTTGGAAGTCTGAAATGATCGAATTAATTCAGTCATGATTTCTTAAAACATAAGCAATAAGACAGTACGGCAGAGGCAGGGGGGTGTCACTCCGCAGTTTTGGTTTAGGTACGTTCGGCCGGCGCGCCTGCCGGGCAGGCTTATGGTAGAAGGATGCCGCTCGGCTCGTACGCTCTACGTTCGCGCGTAAAACGATCGATCATTTCTGAGATTTTTGTGCACCGAACAATGACTACTAAACGTTCTTATAATCCGTATATAAGATACTGTTGTGTTTGCGGGTGTATAAATAAAAGAAAGAACAAAATAAACAACAAAACCGAACTCGCAAGTCGCTCGCAACTAGGGTTACCATTTCGAAATTTGAAAAGTCCTGACAAAAAGCCTGACAGTTCAAAAAAAGTCCGGACAGACAGACAAAGTTTAGTCACAAAACGCAAACACTAGGTAACAGTGATAAAGTACAGTGATATGCTTGCTCGGGACTGTTTAAAGATGAGCGTTTTGATAGATGAGTGGGGAGTTGATAAAGATGAAAGACTGATTTGATTCGATTTGATTTTACTCATATTCCATCTAAAGCAAAAAAATCCGGACAAATTAAAAAGCCGGACAAAGTCCGGACATATGTCTATAAATCCGGACATGTCCGGACTAATCCGGACGTATGGTAACCCTACTCGCAACCCTAACCAGCGAGCGAGCTGTTTGAGACATTCATAGAAATAGAAACGCTCGCGCGTAGCAATTGGGTACAGTTTTGCTTGCATGCGCGATTTCTAGGTTATTATAACAGTAGGCAAGCGATGACAAAGCAACCGGAATTGGACTTTATTTCCACGCAGAAAGATTTATTTTTATTTGAATGAGCTTGCAGAGTGAGTCTTCTGTGCCTTGCTTTAGCACTATTATTTATTCTGTGGCAGAGGTAGAGGTACCCTTCTTTGTGGCAACTTTAGGGATTTTTTGGCTTTTTAGCTAAGCACGAAGTAGGTACTAAATTAAAGAGACAAATTGTATCTTAAATTATAGATAACTAGCTGACCCAGCGCGACTTCGTTCCCGTGGCCCTACCCCCTACTCCACCCTACCCTACCCGTACTCTACCCCTATCCTACCCGTACTCTACCCCTACCCTACCCCTACCCTACCCTACCCCTACCCCTACCCCTACCCTACCCCTACCCTACTCCTACCCTACTTCTACTCTACTACCCCTACTTACCCCTCCTTCCCCTATTTTCTCACCGTTAAAACCTTCCTTGGACTTCCACGAACATTTCAAGACCAAAATTAGCCAAATCGGTCCAGCCGTTCACGCGTGATGTCGTGCGTGACCAAGGGAAATATGGATTCATTTTTATATATATAGATTTATCTACCTACCTTCAAAAAATACATTTTTCAAATTTAAAAAAGGAAAATAGTTTTTTTGTATATAACACAAAATGTGTGAGAGGTGCCAAAAGTAGGTACCGGTTTTGGCCACTTACTGATAGTTAAACTTTTGTAAGTAGGTATAGCGAAAAATCAAAACCAAACCAAGGTTAAATCAATGTATTCTAATGCGCTAGAAACCAATCAATTGCAAAACAACTATTTAATTGTAAAAAACAAAGGTTTATAAAGAATTACATCCAAAACAAACTTAAAATTTTCATACAAAAAATTTTTTTAAACAAAAATGGGATTTATTGAAAAAAAAATCGTATGACTTAAGTATGGAATTTTAACGGTTGTTATTATTAGGTACTTTAAAATACCTTATTTTAATTGCCTTTGCAAAAAGTGGTCAAAACCGGGGCTTCTGCCCTACCACAGAATAATATTTGTAGCAGAAGGCTCACTTCCGAAACAGATACAATGAATTATCAATCTTTTCCACGCGAAAATTAGGTCTAAAATAATTTGCACCCGCACGCCTGCCTAACTAATTTACCGTTCATTACAAGCGAAATTGAACCGTAGCTGTACGTAATACGGTTCTATTACTCGGAAACGCTTAAGCCAAATTGGTTTTGGGTGGTCTTGGTTGCCGCACTAGGGTCGACTCGACTGCAATGTTACAACGAAGTAAGTAAAAGGAATAACAAATAGCGCAAATGATTTTTAAATACAGAAAGCTTAGAATTTTTATTTTTTGCATTTGCATTCACAGTTCAATTTTTGTTACTTACTTACTGAAAAAATTGAAAATGAAGTAGGTAAGTATTAGAAAAAGTCGACCTTCTCACAACTAGCTTCGATGGGACTTGAACCCACGACCTTTCACTGTCCGGGCAAATGCTCTAACCATTGAGCTACGGAGTCGCTAAAAAAGTCGACCCGTCTCACAACTAGCCCCGATGGGACTCGAACCCACGACCTTTCACTGTCCGGGCGAATACTCTAACGGCCTGGCAACGAACATGCGCGGCGGCGACGAGCGAATTGCGCATCCGTCGGTGCGTCTCATTGACTTATTTCATTAGGCGTCTGTTGCGAGCGCGCAATGATTGCGCAATTCGCTCGCGTCGCGCGCCGTGTCGCCGCCGCGCATTTTCGTGGCCAGGCCAGGCCGTAACGACTATTATTAGAGCATTCACAATTCACAATTATTATATTATTCTAAAACAGAAAGTAGCTATATTTTGTAATTTGGTAGGTACCTATTTTAAAAGTGCTACAGCTACTCGAACGAAATACTTACGTATATTAAGTAGGTAGGAAGGTACCTACCCTAGTTTAGTGTACATATTGTTGATGTTAGCGTAGTTATTCGATAACGTCTATCGTGAAGTGAGAACAAGCTAAGGTAAGTAAGTAGGTAGTAACAGCGCGGGCGCAGCGCGCGTCCGCGTAATTCCGTGCGCCACGGGCCCACGGCACGGTTGCCACGGGCGATGAGCGCTAGCGTCACGCTGCAAAGCGAGAATCACTTTGTCGATTTTTATTTTCGTCGTAATTACCTATGCTTAGGTGGGGCGGGGTCCTTAAATCAAATACCTATTCGGATCATTAAGTATTATAGATAAGTACTTATAGAATTGATTCGATTGAGACTTGGGCGGTGCTGCAGTCTCTCCAGAGGTGCCAAATAGACTACAGGTACATCGAGGTGCTGAGGTACTTATACCAAAACGCCACCATGTCGGTCCGATTACAGAACCAGAGCTCTAATCCTATCCAACTACAGCGAGGTGTGAGACAGGGAGATGTCATCTCTCCCAAACTGTTCACAGCTGCGTTGGAGGATATTTTTAAGCTGCTGGACTGGAAAGGATACGGCATCAACATCAATGGCGAGTACCTAACACACCTACGGTTTGCCGATGATGTAGTTCTTATGGCTGAGACCTTGGAAGACCTGAACACAATGCTCGAAGATCTCGGTAATGCTTCGCAAAGAGTGGGTCTTAAGATGAACATGGACAAGACGAAAATCATGTTCAATGCCCATGTTGCACCCGCTCCAGTTAATGTTGGGAACATTACACTCGAAGTTGTTGACCACTATGTTTATCTAGGACAGACGGTCCAGTTAGGTAAGTCCAACTTTGAGAAAGAGATCTCTCGTCGAATCCAGCTCGGATGGGCAGCGTTTGGGAAGCTCCGACATATATTCGCGTCCGAAATACCTCAATGTCTCAAGACGAAAGTCTTTGACCAGTGTGTGTTGCCAGTAATGACCTATGGAAGTGAGACGTGGTCTTTTACTATGGGTCTCATAAGAAGGCTCAAAGTCACCCAGCGAGCAATGGAGAGAGCGATGCTTGGTATTTCCCTGCTCGATCGAATCAGAAATGATGAGATCCGCAGGAGAACTAAAACAACCGACATAGCTCGAAGGATTGCATCATTGAAGTGGCAGTGGGCGGGACACATAGCGCGGAGAACCGATGGCCGTTGGGGCGGAAAGGTTCTCGAATGGCGACCGCGTACCGGACGACGTTCCGTGGGCAGGCCCCCTACAAGGTGGACCGACGATCTGGTCAAGATCGCGGGAAGCCGCTGGATGCGGGCAGCGCAGGACCGATCGTTGTGGAGATCCTTGGGGGAGGCCTATGCCCAGCAGTGGGCGTCGTTCGGCTGACATGATGATGATGATGATGACTTATAGAATAAGACAGTATAGTCACACAAAAAACTTCTTCCAGGTTTTCTAAGAAGATTATGAAATTTTAAATCCGGTCTCTTTCTGTCGTTGTTAAGACAACCGAAGGCCGCACAATAATAATGTTTAATATTACGCATTTTGCTATGGGTAAAACCACAAGGTTTTCACTTGTGTTTTGGCGCGAAAGTGTGGCGAAAGTAAACTACTTAGGTGACTTCTTTCTCGCGTGGCGTCGCATGCACAACTGAGCGCGCGTGACACCCGTGATTTCTCTACCTCGCGGTAGACAGCGCGTAATCGATTGAATTGCGGAGTGAGCCCCCCCCTGGCCCTACTTAAGTACCTACCTACTTGGATATTCCTGCGGCTGAGCTTTTTGTGAAGTTGCGGTATCTTAGTAGGTAGGTACCTACATAATAATATTCTGTGGTTGCTGTGGTATTAGTGTGCCAACGTTCTAAGTATTTAGGTTTTTTTGAGAGACCAAAGACCTTTCAAAATATAGTAGGTACCTACTTAACAACAGAAGTAAGTAGGTGTAGGGCAGGCGTACCGGTTTTGGCCACTTTTTGCTCTAAAAGTTTTCTAAACAACATTTAGCCATTTTTGATAACGGCAATTAAAATAAGGTAGGTATTTTAAGGTAATAATAACAACCGTTAGAATTCCTTGTCTTCTTGATTTTAGTAGGTTGCCGTCGAATATCCTGGAAGAACTTCTATTTTTGTTCGCCTTCGTATCGCTATTTTGATCGAAAATTACATCATGGTGGCAGATCGAAACGTTTACGCATCGAAAGAAACACATTTGGAGATAACAACCCGCATAGGTTGCCAGCCCTAACCCTGGCAGGTTTCAAGGTCAGCCAAGTTTTATGAGCCCCAAAAATGGGATAAATTACCTCATCAGGTGGCACGCTGAAACTGATGCAGATCGATTGCCCTAGACATGCCATTCATTAATATATAGGGTTGCCTGCCTGCAGCTTGGCAGTTTTTCTGGTCAGCCACCTCGAACAATGTATTAGATACCAAATCTTGGAATAACGAGAAATTCTTGAATAGATGCTATGGTTCAGGGTATAATTTAGTATAAATCGTGATATCAACTTAAACTCGACGAACTAACAGACTTAATTGCGTCTTAAGGTGTTGAAATAATAGGGTTAATGTACCAGTTTTGGTCATTTCTCAGTACCTACCCAACTAGCACAAAATGTCTGCTTAAGACCTATATAGCGTATAAAATTCCAGTTAGAAGCTGCAAGAGTCAGCTGTATAACGCGCTATGCAATCCTTTTGCAGCTGCTTTAGATCTAAAGGGGCGAAATTAGAACTTTATTCTCTTCGGTTCTCTCTCGGTCGAACTCGGTTCTCTATTCGTCTGTATGTATGTTTTTTCTCTTTTTTTTTTCTTTTTTTTGTGTATGTCCACCGATTACTCGAAGACGGCTGAACCTATTGAAATGGTTCAAACGTTATTACATCAGGTTGGTTTCCAAGTTGGTCCCATTTTTTGAAATTTTGAAATCGGTTCAGTAGTTTTCAGGAAATCTTAAAAATACTGTCGTTTTCGTTACCACTTTATGTCAATTTAATACGTATCTTTAGGCATAACTCCTTTGTTTATAAACCGATTTAGATGATTCTTGTTTTGTTAAAAAGGGGATACCTCAAGGTATTTTAACCGACTTCGAAAAAGGAGGTTTTCAGTTTGATCACATACCTATTTACCAGAAAACACGTAAATTGCCTGCACGATGCACTAAAAAGAGTGAAATAAAAATTATTTTTATAAAAAAATTAAACCGCCTTCTAAAAAACCATATCAAAAAAGTAAGAAATAATTCCTCACCAAATAAATAACGTAAGTACTTTGAAGTCGGGCGGGTTTTAACAAAAACAACAAAAAATTGTACTTACATGTTTCACGCCCGACTTCAAAGTACTTACGTTATTTATTTGGTGAGGAATTATTTCTTAACTTTTTTGATGTGGTTTTTTAGAAGGCGGTTTAATTTTTTTATAAAAATATTTTTTTATAGGAACCTATTCTGCATCGCGCTATTTTTGAATCGCTGTCTTAAAGTTGATGGTATGCACCCAGGTCGTGTCGGTCGCGGCGCGGGCACCCTGCACCTAGCCGTTTAGTTATTATACACGTTCAATCAAGTCGGTGCGCCCGAAGTCGCGCGATATCGCCTCGCTTACACTCAGGTGCCGAGTTAACTTGTTCGGGTAGTAGTTAAGCAAAGACCTTTCACCCATTCTCTCATTGATTAGAGAAGTGGTTAAAAATGAGTAGGTACTTAGGTAATAGGTACTAACATTGGCCCTTCCTTTATTCGTCGTACTGTTGAAATATCGTTTTAAACCCTTCAAGCTTGGGTCGTCTTCCACTCCGTGACCTGCCATTTAAATTTATTTTTATCTTATTTACAAAATGTGTGTTTTGACTCGCGTGAAGTTTTATGCTATTTTTATGTTTACGTTTACGTTGTTGTTTGTCAAATGAATGTCATATTACAGACATGCACGTCAACGAAGTGTCAACGAATGAGGTATTCTTTTAGATATTAGCTTGTCTATGTTTAAGCAAGTAGGTTGTACGCGGGCGCGTGGCGTGAGTCACGTCAGGCAGCAGTCACGCTTACAGTTGCAGTCGGGAATAATTCCGAATCTTTCCCGTGGAATACTTACGAAATATTCCGAAGTATTACGAAACATTCGGAATACCTATTTCGATCGTCGAAAAATACGGGAGTAGGTAACGATAAAAAAGCAGCAATCGGTAAAAAAGCAGTAGAAAGCAGTTTTGACACTTATTTTTAAATACCTACCTAAGCAAGAAAAATAGTCAATCATAGTAAAAGAAGTATGGATGGATATCTTACTATCTAGGTACCTCTTAAATAAAATGTCTGTGGAAGTTTTAAGTGTAGAAGTAGGTACTTAAGTAGGCACATATACCCTACCTAAGTACCTATTATTTTAGCGAATTTTTAATGTTTTTGAATTGCTTGAAACGGATGAAAACATATTTTTAAACTATGATAAAAGGTTTTAAACTATAATAAGGTAAGCCGATTAGAATCGGCTTGTAGGTATGTACCCTTTCGTTTTGCCACTGCTAGGTAGGTACAAAACTCGGCACGGAGTCACGGAGTATAGCCGTCATCGGCATAGCCGTCGAACCACAATATAAGTGGTCGTACCTAACAATACAAGTGCCGTGCCGAGCCTTAGGTCATCACTTCACTATCACTAGGTAGGTAAGTAGGTAGGTACATAGTATAAAATAAAGTCACTCTCCGTCTCTGTCTGTCTGTTTCTAACCTTTCTTCTTTTAAACCACGCATCGGATTTCGATGCAGCTGTCACTGTTATTTAGAAAATTTATTCTCGAAGGTTTATAAATGAATACCTACATACAAAACATTCTAATTACGTATTTATATAATAGAGAAAAATTACATGTTTTTTGATGAAGCCGTCAAAAATCGATTTTTCGAGCGCTTAGGTACATTGCGAACGCTGCTGGCTAAGGGTGGTGGTATTCCATTCATCAAAGATCTTTGTCCAGTATGCATTGGATCAAAGAAATTGGACGCATATTGGACGACTTTGACGTCCAATTTCATACATTCGACGTCCAATTTCTTGGACAAAGATCTTTGATAAGTGGAATACCACCCTTAACCGTATGAGATACCTACCTACATCAAAATAATTTACTACGGCATTGTATATCATAGAGGCCTACAAAAAAGACCCGAAGTCGCCTTATTTCTATAGGTTGACTCACAGTAATTTTTATATTTATTAAGTTATTTAAAAATATTACTTTATTTGCAAAGCTAATGTCTCCTAATCAGTATTAATTTGACGACCGATTTGGCGCAGGGGTAGGCTACCCACCTTCTGCGCCAGTGGTCTCGGGTTCGATTCCCGAACAAGACAAATATTTGTGTGCATGAACGTGTCTATTTGTCTTGGTCTGGGTGTTAACTATGTATATTATGTATGTATTTACAAACAAAAAGTATTTAAGTATATATTTATCCGTTATCAAGTTTTCCATGATACAGTTTCTTAATGAAATTAACATGGGCTTAGATAATTGGTGTGAATGTAAGAAGTTATTTATTATTTATTTATTTATTAATCCTTATCCAAATAAGTACCTATATAAGTTACCTTGGCCATTTAATGTAGGTAAAACGATATCATTGAGGTAGATCAAAATTATCCTTTACCGTATTTCATTTAAATTTATTATTTATTTATTTATTAATCCTTATCCAAATAAGTACCTATATAAGTTACCTTGGCCATTTAATGTAGGTAAAACGATATCATTGAGGTAGATCAAAATTATCCTTTACCGTATTTCATTTAAATGAACATCGAAGCACCCACAAATTGTTCAAACGAAGCCGGGCTGGGTCGCTAGTACCTATAAAAATTTGTGTTTTGCTGTAAGTAGGTACCTACCTACTTTTGTTGTTAATGTCGCCTTACATAGGTAAGGAATAAAATAAACATTCAAATTTTACTTACGCTAATTACGCTACAATAATAATAACAACCAATTCACCATCAATCCATCACTGAGCAAATAGGTAAGCACTTCGTTTTTAAAAACAACGCTCACGTTTATTTTTATCGAAATTGAAATATTTTCTTAGACCGCGAATTATTGCGAAACATTATGAATCCTTCTCTGCGGGGAAGGGGAGCGGTCGAATAATTCCCCGGGGAGCATCGCCTCCCACTCCCCGCCCCGCTAATCTCGCCCGCCCGCCCTGCGCGCCGCGCGCGCCGCCTGCCATGCGCCACTAGAATTTGTTCTGCGGCGGGCGCCGCGCGCCGCGCACGAGTTGTTTGTTCATCCGTCGACCGTCTAGCAAGATTGACCTAAGATAAAAAAATGCCAATATTTTCAAACGAATTTATTTTGAAAAATTCTGATGGAAAGAAACTTTATGAGAAGTATTACGTAATTATTCCGAATACTTCAGAAGTTTTGCAACTGTGGATCATGAAGTTTGACTTAATACTCTGAGGTAACTGGAGCTCTCACCCTGAATAAAAAAGTGTCGCCAGCAAATTTGACATTTATGTATGTAGTGGCAGGTAGTGGCTGTCAGCTGTCTCATATGACCATACGTATTTTTTTAAAGTGTAGGTGAGACGGAAGACAGCCACTGTGTAATTTGTGGTAGACAAAAAATTGTTCGTACTACACTCTCCAGTTACCTCAGTATTAAGTCGAGCTTCATGGACTGGATATGCCCATAGATGATATGCCCGCTTTTCAAAGCCTTTGTGGCCTTTTCACATACACAGCACACAGCACGGATGTATGAGCTACATCTAGACGGCTTTCACATGGCAATCATAAGGGTCATATCTTTAATATGATAATATTAAAGATATAAATATGATAAATTAAATGAAAGGAAACCATAATGAAACACAGCATGGATTTGATGTCAAGTCGAGTCGATGTCGATACTTTTCCATTAGTCCGATCCGAACATATAAGGTCCTTCTTAAATAGTGCACATAATTTTAAGGGGTCAATGTACTCATGCATACAAACAACTTTTACTATGGTAGGTACCTACCAACATTGAAATAGCGAAAAAAAAATCTGCTGTTCCATAGAAAAATCGAATAGATCAAAATGTATGGAACAGCTGATTTTTTTTCGCGATTTCAATGTTGGTACCATAGTAAAAGTTGTTTGTATGCATGAGTACATTGACCCCTTAAAATTATGTGCACTATTTAAGAAGGACCTTATATACCACAGAAACAGAATAATATAACTTCCACACAAAAATGAGCAGACTTTTGTGATGCGAATTCGCAGTTTTGTGTGGGAGCCACCCATACAAATCTGCGAATTCGCATCGCAAAACCTCCCAACTGCGAGAGGAACTCATAGCCGTGCTTTTGCCTTGCAGTTTTATTCAGGCGTATGTTATGGTTAAAACTACAGGACTGGCATTCCCGTTTTCAAAAAGGCATCTAGGTATATTGACTATATTCATAGCAAGGCGTCCAAAAAGGTTAAAAACTAATTAGTACTTAGTACGTATAGAGCGCGACAAGCTTTTCTGTTCCGGTGTACCTACAGTCCGCGCCACATAACTTGGCGTGTGTCAGAGCGCGCTGATCGTCGATGTGTCGGTCGGAAAAAATCCTGTGCCTTTTCTTGGCCTTTTCACATGCACACGTCACGGCACGGTCGCCTGCCCCTGTCACAGAGGAAAAAAAAATACTACGTATCCCCTGTTAAGTTGTAGCCTAATGTGTAATGTAAGCTAACATAGACGGCTTTCGCTTGGCACGGCGACCGTGTTCTCTATGGATTGACTGATCAAAAAACAATAGGTACTAATCTATTACTTAACCATTAGAATAAAATGTACTGTAACTAGCGCCAAAAACGCCCCAGTCAAGTGCAGAGTTATCTGAACGCACTATAGGTGTTGTTGTTGATCGAAGCTGCACGAGCCCTAAGCGAAGCGAAGAGATATTAATCTATGCTAAAAACTATCTCAATTTTTTAAGAAACTGTCCTATGGAAACTAGATAACGGATAAAACAATACGTATATACGTTTTTATATCGGTTTATTTAGCCACCAAAAAGGTTGCCTCCGAGGCACTGAGTAGATCGTCTGCATTAGACGTAAAGGCCTATATATATATATATATATATATTTATATATATATATATATATACGTTTTTTGTAAATACATACTTAACAAGATAACACCCAGACCAGGACAATTAGATATGTTCATGCACATAAATATTTGTCTTGTTCGGGAATCGAACCCGAGACCTCCGACGTAGAAGGCGGTATCCCCTACCCCTGCGCCAAATCGGTCGCCGAAGTTGTTTCGTGTAAGTAAGTAGGTACTTTCCCTCCAGAGGCATGAAAGAATTACACCCTGTATATCCTGTGGTCAGTCGACTCGACAGTATTATTATTATACTGTAGGTAGGTCTTCGCGCAACGCGGGCGTTCCGTCAAGGACGAATGACCCGCGTTGCTGACGAACTCTACGAACTCTAAATTTGATGCATATGAAGTCCGCCGACAAATCAGTCGAACTAAAACGTATAGGGTGGATGCCCCGAATACCAGCCCCGTACCTAATACCAGCCTTTTCACTTATTTTGATTGATATTAGAGTTATCTTTCGTTTCCGCAAACCAATGTCGTCATCTAAAAATTATATATATTTTGAAGAAAATTTAAAACCAAATTTGGCAGCATTGGCATGATCAGTTGTGTGTCAGTTTTAAATCGAAACTTGCACAGGACGGATATCGGCCATATTGCAATTTTTTCGATAGATTTGAAGGTGGCTAAAACAAGGTATAATTCACATTTCTTCTGCTTTATATGTCATGATTTGTGAGATTATGGATTATGATACTGTTATGCATGAATTTCTCAGTAAATATACAGGTTTTGCCTTTTCTGCTCGTAGAAATTGATAGGGCTGCAATTAGATACACGAAACGTATGGAGTACCTGATACCAGCCCCAGGGGCTGGTATTTGGTTGGAGTAAGTACTTAATTACAGCCATGTCTTAATAATCAGGGATGTCACAAACTTCTTAACAGCAGCAGTTCTTTGCAACAGTTCAATATTTTTACAAACCAGTTCTTCATATTTTAACTTCGCACTAATAAAGGTCTCAAAATGCCCGTTTTCAGCACTTTATGAATACAAACCCTAGACGTAATATATAATTAAAATGTAGTCAGTTATACAAATAAAGAACTGTCTCATATTGTCGCAAATTTTTCTCATAGTGTAAATAAACGAAAGACTGACTTTATGTTACGCATTTAGGTAATATTCATATTCAGAATGCAGCACAAAGACTTAAGACATGACCCTATGCTAGGCTGATATTCGGTACACAAAAGGCTGGCAATAGATACAGCCTGGCTGGAATTAGAGACACAGGGTATTTTTCTGTTTGACATTATTTTAAAAATGTTCTATGTAACTTACGATCAATTACCCTAATAAATACATTTCTCCATTAGATAAAGATAGATAGATAGATGAACACTTTATTGACCACACAGAAATACAATACAAAGTAGGTACATCAGAAAAGGGTAAAAATTATGTGGGCAAAGGCGGTCTTATCGCTAAGAGCGATCTCTTCCAGACAACCTTTGAGACATAGGAAAAAATATAAAGAGCGAGAGGTAGTGTACAAGCAAAAGGCAAAAATATACGAAGTTTATTAATGCTATTAGGTTAAATAAATATAACTACATAAACTACTTACTAATAAAATATATGTAACTATATATTATATATATAACTATAATATATAAATATTATATATATATGTAACTATGTTATTTATATATTAAATAAAATAAAAATAAAAACAATATACTACATAACCATAAGGTAGTTGCAAGCTAGGATTTCGTGAGTAGATGAGAATGCAGATTGGTCTTGAAAGTGGCGAGTGACTTTGAATGGCGGATCTCATACGGAAGGTCATTCCAGAGGCTGACTGACTTAACCGTAAAGGAGTCTTTGAAGTATCCAGAGCGGGTGAGGGGACTTTGCAGCAGGTTGTCAGTCTTCGACCTATGTTGACGACTGTGCTCAGCTCCAAGTAATTGAAAACGTTCCTTAAGGTAAGGTGGGGTACGAGGGTCATACAGGACATTGGACAAAAGTGTAAGTACGTGCTCCTCGCGTCGTAGTCTTATTGGAAGCCACCCCAGTTCGGTCCTGAATTTGGAGACATGATCGAACTTGCGCAAGCCAAAAATAAAACGTATGCAAAGATTCTGCAGACGCTGAAGTTTGTCCAGAAGATTTTCATTGAGGTCAATGGCACACACGTCAGCATAATCTAGAATTGGTAGGAGAAGCGACTGCGCAAGTTCAATCTTTGTACTCACAGGGAGTAGATTTTTCCATCTCCGCAAAGCTCCGGCGGCAGCATAGACCTTCCTACTAACCTCCGCAATATGTGGGGACCAAGAGAGCGTGGAGTCAAAAAGAACACCCAGGTTTTTTGCAACATCATTGAAAGGAAGTGGAACGGAGTCAAATAGGAGAGGAGGTATATTGATGGACTTAAGCTTGGCAATCTGCTTTGAACCGCCAATAATGATCGCCTGCGACTTGTTAGGATTGACCCTAAGGCCATGAGTTCGACTCCATTCATGTATAGTCGCAAGGTCAACATTTAGCGAATCAATCAAGGAGTCTATCTTTGATGGAGGCTCGAGAGTAGATTTGCAGGTCGTCAGCATACAGGTGATATTTGCAAGAGAGGAGAGGAGTAAGGAAATTGATAAAGATAGAGAAAAGGAGAGGGGAAAGGACACCGCCCTGAGGTACGCCAGCAGATATATCGCAAAAGGCAGACAATCTATCATCAACTCGGACACTCTGCCTTCGGCCGATAAGGTAGTTTCGGAACCACTCAACGACCACGTCCGAACCAAAAACAGACCGGAGCATCGCCAAGAGTACGTCATAATCAACAGTGTTAAAGGCGTTGCTGAAGTCTAAAAGAACCAAAGTAGTGAGCTGTTGATTTGACATACCCTCACGGACATCATCGGCCACCTTTGTTAAAGCAGTCACCGTGCTATGCCCTGGGCGAAAACCAGATTGAAAGGGACTAAGCAGATGGTTTGCGTTTACAAACACACTGATCTGGTGGAGGACAAGGCGCTCGAGGACTTTGGAAAGGAAAGGTAGAATGGAAATAGGGCGAAAATGAGAGGGCGCAGAAGGATTAGAGGTTTTGGGTATAGGGATGACTACAGCCTGCCGCCAGCAGGTCGGGAACGTTGCGGTTTTGAGCGAAAAGTTGAAAATGTGGCAAAGAATAGGGATGACACCAGCCATGCTTAGCTGAATCATACGCCGACTGATTCCGTCTACTCCCTCTGCATTAGACTTGATAGCCAAGATGTTTTTTTCAACTTCACGCTCAGACACCGGTTTAAAGGAGAAGGTAGGGTGACGTGGCGGAGAAGAGGAAGAAAGAGATTGCAGAGTGGATTCTTTAACATTGAGGGGAAAAGTGGGAGGGGATGTGAAGTGGCGGTTAAGAGTATCAGGAGCTAAGTTGTGAGGAGTACTCGACTTGGACTTCCCGATGCCAAGTGAGTTAAGGAAAGACCAGACCTTAGCGGGATTACCATTGCTGACTGACGCATGAATATGACGACGCTGCGCATCCCTGCACATCCTACTACAACGATTGCGTAGTTCCTTGTATCGATGACGGGTCTCATCAGAAGGGCTATTTCGGAATTTGACCTTAGCCGCATTACGCCGTGCCATCATGGCCTTAATGTCGGCAGTAAGCCATGGAGCAGGAAGATGCTTAAGTCGGATGGGACGGAGTGGTGCATGGATGTCGAAGAGTTGGATAAGGATGGAGTTGAATATTTCCAGTTTCAGGTCAATGGTAGGAGCTTCAAGAACTGTGGCCCAGTCTATGTCACCAAGATCTGACATAAAGCGATCATCGTCAATGTTTTTAAAGTTGCGCTGCAGGATGACCCGGGGCTTAGGTTTAGGACAACGGATTTTATAGGAGAGGAAGATAAGGTCATGATAGGAGAAGGCCTCAGCAGGAAGTAGATAACTTACCGTTTTAAAAAAATAATACTAGTTTTGACCTATAAGTTTATGCAGAATATTTTTGTAAACATCAAAATTGCACTAAAAGGCTGTTATTCGGGGCATCCACCCTATATGCATAAAGCTTAGAGTTAATTATCTATGTATGCATAATAATAGAGCTGAATTTTGTATGTTGGAGGCGACTGAAGCGCCACTATCAAGGGAACTATTTGATGAAACGGTCTCTAACAGTTTTTTTATTTACAACGGGGGGTAGCACTTAGCCTTCACCTCACCTGATGTTAAGTGAAGATAAGGGCTGAAGATGGAAGCGCCCGCAACTAAGTACTCCCGGAATTCTGACTATCTTATCTCTAACTGCCGTGACGGAACAAAACAACGCTGAAAACATCCGTTGTTATGGACAGGCGGACTTATAACAAGTCTACCACCAACCAAACCGAATACAATATGTACCCCCACTGGGAATCGAACCCGGGACCTCATGGTCTGATACCGGTTGCGTGTATACCACTAGACCACAGAGGCGGTTTAAGTTGAAGCATGAAAACAGTTCATGGACGCATCATGTCCATCATCTTTACATTCACCTTTTATTTAATTGTAGTTGTGCGAAATCAATTAAAAGCCAAACTATACTTGAAATATTTTAATTAATAAATCCAATATTCTTATAAAACACATCACAAACAGTTCATTTCATCAAATTATTTTGCATAGGTAGTCACTGCATTTTTTTGCGTAATAAACAATATCAGTCGATATAAAACGAGCCATCTTGGCTCTTTAGTAAAGCAATGTTTAAAACGATATCATATCAATCTTAAAACTTATATCGACAATGAGTCTGCATTTGGCCACCCAAGGAAGTGTGTGATTATCGTTAGATATAGTAATTCTAATTTTTTTTTATTAATTACGATAATAGTCTGAATAGGTACATATTTAGTTCGTGTACAAAATCATAGTACAAATTGGATTAAGACATTGAAGAACACTCTTAAACAACCCAAAGCCGACAGCACTATATCTTCAAGCGACTTTTGGTAGATAACAGGTTTCGAATTTATAGATATTTTAATATATTCTTTGTAGTAAGTATAGTCCATTCGCTTAGATAGTGTCGCCCTTTTATTTGTAAATCACTTACTTAAATTCCTTTTATATAAAAATATCCAAATTTTTATAATTAATTGACTTTGGTACCCAACTTGTGTGTATTAGCGTATTAGTTATATCTGCATTAGTAAGGATTTTATAGCAAGAGCCACAATGCCATGCGGGTACCGACACTATCTAACCGAACGGACTATACATTGTTACACTATCGTTAAGTAGGCTGGCTTTCGTGCTAAAAAACAGAGATAAAATCATTTCCGTATTATGAAATTGAAGTCGACCTGACTTACTTCCTTCGAAGATACCTAATCGTAATTAATATAAAAATACTTTTTAACTTATTATAATATCCTTACAACACAAAACAACTAAATAGGGTAATCTATGGACATCTAACATTGTCAATTTTACTACTTATAAAAATGTTATTCAATCTTAGAATTTATAAAAGCACTGTACTTAATTTAATGATGGACTAGTATGTAATTTATTGTTATTACAACATTTAAACCAATTTCCTATAAATTTATATAAAAATAGGTATAATAATATTATAAATTTATTCTTTAGAAAAAAAACATTATATTAAACCTACATAGTTATTCCATTGAGCCAGTGTTTATACTTACTAAAAAGTATGTTTTTTTACTGTATCCCAAGTTCAGTAGATTTTTTTAAAGATGAATTGACTAAAATCAGAATAAATTTACATTGACTTTTTTTAATTATCAAATAATAAATACTGAATCTTCATGATGTCATTGGGATGACGGGTAGGTATATATTTAAGTTGCCGATTTGCAGGGTGGCTATAGTGTATGTATGTACACATAAACGGAATAACTCTAATGACTAACAATTTGCATTATCGCTCATTGATTGTTAAATTCTTCCACGTTATAATAATTTAGCAATTGCTATTTTATACCATATTATCGTTTTACAACAATACACTAGAATTGCTTTCATCAGGTTTATTTTACTTAAATCTAATTAAGTACATCATATCTTTGAAGAGTAAAAATAAGTATTCAGATAATACAAATTCTAAATTATGTTGATTGCTCATAGGGTTTCAAGATCACAAATCACACTAATATTATTATTGTTCTCTTATTTAGAGACAGATCACAGCTTAGTTAGGACCATATTGAGTATCACTAGTCTCATTGTAGACAATGAATATGTCAGTTCCCTCACATCTCGGTCCCGAATGCATAAGTAAATGGAGAACTCATATTATTTATAAACAGAGATCTTCCTCCCAATCTTCCTTTTCTCTCTCCGAGACCGACACTGAAGGTCGCGTTAACTGCTTCAATTCTGTGTGCATTCTTGGAGGGATTGGGTTGTCACTAAGATCCACATACTCGAGGGCGCGCGATCTTGCTAACCGATCCACATCCACCTCTGTAACAATAATAATCAATCACAATTACAGAATAGGCTGCAATAAAATTTCGTAAATCTAAAGAATTCTGCCTTAAAGTTGTTCCATGTATTAGTCAAGTTGTGTCGTAACGTAAGACGATTTCTGATCCCTCAATCCCACAACAACTGTATGTAATGTAACCTTTATATTAAAAACTAACCGCGTGGTACCCATTCCCGTGGGAATATCGGAATAAAATATAGCCTATGTCACTCGGGAAAAACGTAGCTTTCTAATGGTCAAAGAATTTTCTAAATCGGTCCAGTAGTTTCGGAGCTTATTCGATGCAAACAAACAAACAAACAATCAAATCTTTCCTCTTTATAATATTAGTATAGATAGTATAGAAGTTATTAGATAACAAATAATTTGATGATAAGATAAGATAAAGATAAAAATATTCTTTATTCACTTAGACATAATAAATATGTACTTATGAATCGTCAATATTTTCCTACCACCCATTCAAGACTTTTTTAACTGACAAGAAGAATGGGCGCAAGAAACTTGCCAGCGTTTCTTAGTTAGTGTTCACGCCGCGCGTGATTCATTCATTCACGTGCATTCGTGGGTTCGCCGCCAAGCGCCGTCCGCGCAACACGGCACTCAGTTGGCCGTAAGCAGCCGCGAGACAAGTTCGTGTGTTTCTGTAGCGACGTGCCGCGCAAGTTACCTACCCATTTTGGGACCGAGATTCGTTTTGCACCTACTAGGGCTCCGGTCGGGGTACGGACGTGTAACCCGTGTGTGTTCGCTTTGAAAAGCGCCGGGAAAGTTTTAGCGGCCTATTAGGGCATTGTGTAGTATAAGAGTGTTAGCTGTAAGAGTATCCCATCGGGGGTTGTGTGGAGATCGTTTTGCCAGGGCGCGCGCGCGCCGGCGAGACAACGTCAGCCCCCCTGGATTACGGACACTATTTTAGTAAGGTAGGATTAGTTTAATTTACTTAATTTTTGCATGGGAAACCTTCGTTTCAATAAACTGTGGAACACAGTAGATGTGGTCATCACAATTGTGCGTGATCATATTTTTGGTAGCAGAGCGTAGTTAGTTGATATAATTAGTTAATTTTCATATTAAAATTAACTAGGTACATAAAATTTCATAGTAAAAATAAAAAGCGTACCTAAAAAGCGTACCTAAAAATTATTTTTTTTTTTGTTGAAATCTTGAGGGTATGCCGAGACGATTGAAGTACTAAGAAATTGTTCTAGTAAATTCTCGAAGCGAATGTTTCTCACTTGGTGGATCCGATAATAGATAGACACTTATATAATTGTTGTCACATACTAGTGTTTTGATACGAGTTTACTCGCCTAGATGTGTATATTTTTTTTTGTGTGTCCGGATTTATTTGACGAATAGTTCGTTCGAAAGTGTGTTTATTAGTACCACATACTAGTGATTTGATACGAGTTTACTCGCCTAGATGTGTATATTTTTTTTTGTGTGTCGGGATTTATTTGACGAATAGTTTCGTTCGAAAGTGTTGTTTATTAGTACCACATACTAGTGTTTGTTCCGAGTCCGCTTGCCTAGTTAAAAAAGTGGAACTAGTTTTAATTATTAGTAGTATTAAATTACGAGTATTATTATTAAAAATAGTTTTGTTTTTGTTTGTTGATAACGGTTTAGTAGTTGATTTGCGAGGTATGCCATACCGTTAATCCTATACGTTTTGTTTATACCGTTATATTGTTAGCCCTTGAAATTGGTAAGTTGCTAATAATTTATGAAACTAGTAGGGTCCGTGTATGTCGTCCGAATTTTAACCCTTGAACCCCGTTGGGGCCAATTCTGACCACGCATATAGCTGTCAACGTTCACTCAAACCCGGGGCGGCCAATATTGACCAGGCGCCGGCCGGCACAGATTACTTGTGTTTTATATTATCGTGACGCGACCTATTTCTATTGTTTTTTTTGTTGATGTTTACCACTTTTATATTTCTTTGTTTGCTTTGTTTATAAAACGGATTATAAATGGCTCCTACGAATCCGCTCGCCGTATCCAGGGCCGGCATCCAAGGAGTTTTGCGTTGGCTTGCTTGTGCGGTCACATTAATAGACCGAGCCGACCGGGTAGGCGCGTTGCTAGCTCGGTATGGCGGGCTGGCAGCTCGGCTGCAAGACCTGGAGCGCCACGCCATGGAGTGTCGCGCGCATTATTTGGAGAACCCCCCAGCTGATGATGCCGTGTCGGAACAGCTGGAGCAGGATGTAGCCCAGGCCTATGAGCTGGCTGACCAGTTCACGGAGGCGGCTGAGAGGGCCCTGGCTGTTCGGAAGGGGGAGCCGGTTTTGAGCGGGGAGGTCAAACCTACCCCGACGGCGTTGCTAGGCCGATTGCCTACATTGGAGATTCCCACTTTTAATGGGGATCTGTCAGCCTGGATGGGCTTCATTAACCTGTTTGACAGCCTAGTGGATTCACGACGGGACTTATCCCCTAGTGAGAAGTTGGCCTATTTGCGCTCCTCCCTGCGAGGAGAGGCCAGCGCGGTGATCCAGCACCTGCTCATCAGTGACGACAACTACCAGGTGGCTCGCCAGCTTCTGGTTAGCAGGTACCAGAATGTCCGGTTACTGGCGGACACCCACGTGGCCACGATTTTGGCTCTCCCGCGAATCACGCGGGTACACCTGTTACGGAGGGAGTTGCTGAACCCGCTACTGTCAGCGGTCAACTCCCTAAGGCGATTGGACCTGCCGGTGGATCAGTGGTCCTTTATACTGCTGCACATAGTCCTCGCCAAATTGCCCGCTGAAATGAAGGGGCGTTTCGAGCAGAGGTACGGAGGCGACAGCGCCTCGTATCTCCCGCCCTTCGCGGACCTCCTTCGTTTTTTGGAGGACGAATGTAGGGTGACGGACCACCTGGAGCCCGCCCCGGTTCCAGGTGTTGGTCGTATGGTGGCGGCGAGGGAACAGCCCCGTCGCCCGACCAACCGGTATGCTGCCTTCCAGCAGTCCCCTCCCCCCGCACCGAGTGAGCGGTGCAGGTATTGCAGGGGAGATAGGCACGTGGTGCACGAATGTGCCAAATTTAGAGGCCTCCGCCCAGAGGGACGGAGGGCCGTTGCGAGACAGCGCCAATGGTGCTATAGGTGTTTGGGGGGACACATGCAGTCGGCGTGTCCCCAGACCGAGGATTGTCGTCTTTGCGGAGGGAGGCATCACCCCCTCCTTTGTTTGGACCGCAAGGACGCCGGGAGCGACCGGGGTTCGAATTCCTCGCGCACGGGCGGGGGCCCGGCAGCCCGGAACCGGTCCCCTAGAGATTCGGCGGGGCTTGGCCCCCCCGTTCAGTCCCCCCCGGAGAGGGGGAACTATAGGAGAGACGCCCCCGCCACGGGCGGGGGTAGGGGGGTACCACAAGAGTACGCCACGGTGGCGATGGGCACGGGCCCTATTTGCTACTCCCCCCCCCTAATGGAGAGGCCTCGATTGGGGTACTATGCCCCGAGGCACGCCCCACACGGGTATTACCCTGCACCTAGGAGTGCTGTTGGTCGGGGCCAGTATGTACCCGATTGGGACCCGCTCGCCCGGTACGAGCGTCCCACATTTGGCGCGCCGACTCAGGCGCGAGGGGGACAAGTACCCCCCCAAAATTTTTAATGGCGCCCCTGTCGGACCCAACCACCCCTCCGGAGCTTGTGCTGTTGCCAACAGCCTCCGTGAATGTTTGGGGACCTAAGGGCAATGTTGTCACGGTGCGTGCCCTTTTGGACTCAGGTGCCCAGGGGTGCATAATGTCCAGGTGGCTTGTCCGACAGCTGGGTCTTTTGCTTGTGCCGCATCACGAAGCGGTACGGGGGGTGGGAGACTCGCGGATCCCTGATCCGATTGGTCGAGTTGAGTTCTCCTTCTCCCCCCACTTCACGCCAAGGCCGAAGATCGGTGCTTCGGCGATAGTATTTGATAAGGTGGTTGGACCACTCCCGCAAGTGCGAGTGCCGCCATCCACGATTGAGCTGACGTCTGGACTGGCTTTGGCTGATCCTTCCTTCCACCGACCGGGCCCAATACACTTGTTGATTGGTGCGGATGTCCTCGGTCGTGTACTGTGTGGAAGCAAGCGAGTTTTGCAGACAGCCGATCTTGTCGCCTTGTCCTCGTCGCTGGGTCATGTGGTGATGGGAAAGGTACCACAGACACCAGAGACCCCGTCGGTAGACCGCCAGACCACTGTCGGTTCTACTTTGTCCGACGTTCTCCAAAAGTTTTGGGAGGTGGAGGAACCCCCCACTGCCAAGCGGTTGGATCCGTTAGCCGAGGAGTGCGAATTGTTCTACCAGAACAACACTGGGCGCCTCCTCTCGGGTCGCTTGATTACCCGCTTGCCCTTCTTGGCGGTTCGCCCTCCTTTAGGGAGCTCCCGGCCGATGGCCGAGAAGAGATTGTTGTCCATGGAGCGTAGGATGGCCAGGGATCCCGCATTCAAGGAGAAGTATATAGACTTCATGCGGGAGTATTTGGACCTTGGGCACATGTCCATCTCGCAGTTGGACTGGCGTAATGTGGAACATTACTTCCTGCCACACCACGCTGTTTTGAAGACTTCCAATGGGAAGATCCGCGTGGTCTTTGATGGTTCAGCGCCCACGTCTACCGGAGTGTCGTTGAATCAGTGTCTGCATGCGGGGCCGAAGTTGCATCACGATGTCTGTGATGTTTTGACCAACTTCCGCCGGCACGCTGTCGTCTTTGTGGCCGATATCCGCATGATGTTCAGACAGACCGTGATTCACCCGGAGGATAGACGATACCAGCTCATCCTTTGGCGTGAGGATCCCCAGGATCCGATGTTGGCTTACGAGCTGAACACCAACACTTATGGTTTGCGGTCGAGCCCCTTTGTGGCGATCCGTTCGCTTTTGGAGCTCGCAGAGCGCGAACGGCTACGCTATCCCCGGGCATCTGCTCTTATTGAGGGGGGGGCCTTATTTGTCGACGATATCTGCACGGGGGCCTCGAGCTTAGATGAGGCTCTCGTCTTACGTGATGAGCTGATTGCGCTCTTGAGGGCTGGTGGCTATGAGTTGCGGAAGTGGCTGTCTAACTCACCGGACCTATTGGCAGATTTGCCTAAGGACCACCAGCAAGAGCCGCTCCTCTTTGAAAATCCGGAGACTCCAGACATGCTGTCTGTTTTGGGAGTCCAGTATCGACCAGTCCCGGATTTGTTCACATATAGATTGGAACTGCCAGACCCAAAGGTCTGGACTAAACGCACGGTGCTGTCTACTGTAGCCCGTACCTTTGATCCGAACGGTTGGCTCAGCCCTGTAGTGTTTTCGATGAAGTGCTTCCTACAGGAGCTCTGGGCTGCGGAATTGTCATGGGATGAGCCCCTCTCTGGTAGCCTCCTACGAGAGTGGGTGAGGTTCGTGTCATCCCTACCCGACGTCAATCGGGTTTGTATACCGAGGCAAATGCTGCCTTCGGGAAAGTTTAAAGCCTCCCTGCACGGCTTTTGTGACGCGTCCGAAAGCGGATACGCGGCAGCCGTTTACATCCGAACGGTGGATGCAGCAGGCGTTGTCGCCGTACACTTAGTTATGGCCAAGAGTAAGGTCGCCCCCCTTCGGACTCGGCTAACCATTCCGAAGTTGGAATTGTCCGGCGCCACTCTCTTAGTACGGCTACTCAATCATGTTGCCGACACCTTGGGAAACGGTGTCGACTTGGAGTCGATATTTGCGTGGTCTGACAGCCAGGTCGTCCTTTGTTGGCTGAAGAGTTCAGTCCACACCCTTGAGGTTTTTGTGGCCAACCGGGTCTCACAAATTCAGACTTCAAAGGCCCCGTTGATTTGGCGCCACGTACCGGGCGAATTGAACCCCGCAGATTGTGCCTCCCGCGGCTGCGAGGCGCCTGAGTTAGTGGACCACCACCTATGGTGGAGTCCATCATGGTTGTTACGGCCTGAGCGCTCATGGCCTGCCACCCCGGCTGTGGCCAGAGTCCCAGACCTAGGCATGCGTGTTCACGCCGTGGAGACGGTGGCGGCTCCGCAGATGGAGTTTTTGTTAGACCGCTACAGTTCTCTTGATAAGTTGCTCGGCGTGACTGCTTGGATGAGGCGCTTTGTGCGAAATTGTCGCCAGCCTCAGGAGAAATCGTTGTCTCCGGTCCTCGCCCCACAAGAGCGGCAAGACGCTCTGTTGCATTGGTTGCGAGTGACGCAACAGCGAGAGTTTGAACCGGAGCTGGAAGCCCTGCGCTCAAGTAAGCCCAAGTTGAAGGGACCCTTGGTGCGGTTGAATCCCTTCTTGGACAGTACCGGATTGCTGCGTGTCGGAGGTAGGCTCAGACATGCCAACCTGCCGTACGGATCACGCCACCCTTTGTTGCTCCCCAAGGATGGACCGTTAGTTAGACTGTTGATTACAGACCGACATGTAAAGAATGCTCATGCCGGTTGTAATGCTTTGACCGCGCTCCTCCAACGAGAGTTCTGGATTTTGTCAGCGCGGAGAATAATCCGATCCGTTATTTTTCGTTGTCTCCCGTGTTATCGTTTGCGCGCCGATACGATGCAGCCCCAGATGGGTGATTTGCCTGCCGATCGAGTGAACGAATCGATGCCCTTCTCAGGAGTTGGAACGGATTTTGCGGGGCCATTTACCGTTAAGACATCGCGGCTTCGTAATGCTAGAACGGAAAAGGCTTACTTGTGTGTATTTGTTTGTTTGGCCACTAAAGCGGTCCACCTGGAGGTGGTTAGTGCCCTCACCACAGAAGCCTTTGTAGCCACGTTGAATCGTTTTGTGTCTCGCCGCGGAATGCCGTCGTTAATCAGGTCCGATTGTGGAACCAATTTCAAGGGCACCGATAGGTATTTAAAGGAAGTTTGTGAATTTTTGGATAGGAATAATTTTGAGATCGGATCCACACTCTCTCGCAGAGGGGTACGATGGCAGTACTCCCCGCCATCCTGCCCCCACTGGGGAGGGATTTTTGAAGCAACTGTAAAGGCCGCTAAAACTCACCTTCGTCGCGTTATTGGGGAGACGGTCCTCACGTTTGAGGAACTCGCGACCGTATTTTGTAAGGTTGAGGCGGTCCTCAACTCGCGTCCGTTGTGTCCGTTGTCTTCGGACGCGAATGATTTAGAGGCCCTTACGCCGGGCCATTTTTTGATTGGCAGACCGCTTAACGCCTTGCCGGAATATCCTTATTCCGAAGTGGCCTCCGGACGGCTCTCGCGATTTGAATTGCTCCAGCAGCTTACGCAGAGTTTTTGGCGCCGTTGGCATCTGGAGTATTTGCACATTTTGCAGCAACGCGTTAAGTGGTCGGATAGGACGACCCCACCCAAGACTGGAGACCTCGTGTTGGTAAAGGATCCAAACCTGCCGCCCCTCCGCTGGCGTTTAGGACGCATTGTTCAGCTTCATCCGGGGTCGGATGGTGTGCCCAGGTTTGCCGAGGTCCTGGTGGGGGACTCTGTTTTGAAGCGAGCGATCGCTACCCTCTCTCGCCTGCCCTTAGATTGAGTTGGCGGACAGTTTGCTACTGTCCGGGGCGGGGGGATGTTCACGCCGCGCGTGATTCATTCATTCACGTGCATTCGTGGGTTCGCCGCCAAGCGCCGTCCGCGCAACACGGCACTCAGTTGGCCGTAAGCAGCCGCGAGACAAGTTCGTGTGTTTCTGTAGCGACGTGCCGCGCAAGTTACCTACCCATTTTGGGACCGAGATTCGTTTTGCACCTACTAGGGCTCCGGTCGGGGTACGGACGTGTAACCCGTGTGTGTTCGCTTTGAAAAGCGCCGGGAAAGTTTTAGCGGCCTATTAGGGCATTGTGTAGTATAAGAGTGTTAGCTGTAAGAGTATCCCATCGGGGGTTGTGTGGAGATCGTTTTGCCAGGGCGCGCGCGCGCCGGCGAGACAACGTCAGCCCCCCTGGATTACGGACACTATTTTAGTAAGGTAGGATTAGTTTAATTTACTTAATTTTTGCATGGGAAACCTTCGTTTCAATAAACTGTGGAACACAGTAGATGTGGTCATCACAATTGTGCGTGATCAGTTAGGTAACGACATTTACAAAAAAAAACATATCGTTACTAATACAACAATTGCTTAGTATAAAAATACATCATATTAAACAGTGATTATGTTATGTGTTACATCATGACCATGCATTGCGGTCATTCAAATAATCGTCTACTTTATAGTATCCTTTGCTCATCAGCGACTCTTTAATGTAACATTTAAATTTATGCAATGGTAGTTCAATTATATGCTGTGGAACTTTATTAAAAAAGGCTATGCTTTTCCCCAGAAATGAGGCTCTGGATTTTTCTAGCCTAAACTTGGGAACGACAAGTTTATCTTTATTTCTTGTGTTAAAGCGATGAATATCGCTCTGCTTTGCAAATGTATTATAATACTTTTTCACATAGATTATATTTTCATAGATGTATTGTCCTGCAACAGTTAAAATGTTTATTTCTTTAAATAGATCTCTTAAAGAATCTCTCGATCGGAGGTTGTACATGGCGCGAATAGCCCTTTTTTGGAGCACGAATATACTGTGGATGTTAGCGGCTGAGCCCCACAACAAAAGGCCGTAGGACATAACACTATGAAAATAACTAAAATAGACTATTCTAGCCGTTTCAATATCGGTTAAGAGCCTTATTTTCTTAACTGCGAATGCGGCCGAACTGAGTCTACTCGCCAAGGCTTCGATATGAGGATCCCATTGTAGTCGCGAGTCTAATATAATACCTAGAAACTTTGTATTGTTAATGAATTCGACCATATCGCCGTCTAGTCTTATATGAAAATCAACTTGTCTTACATTAGGTAACGAACATTTTAAACACTTAGTTTTCTTTGAGTTTAATGATAAATTATTACTATTAAACCAATGTGACACTTTTGAAAGAGCACTATTCACTTCGTCAGAACAGTCATCACCTCTATCTACTTTAAATACTAGAGATGTATCATCGGCAAATAGCACTGTCTCACATAAATTCTTCGCGTAGTAAGGAAGGTCATTTATGTATATTAAAAACAACAGCGGGCCCAATATTGATCCTTGGGGTACGCCCATAGTAATGAGAGCTCCGGTAGACTCAGTTTTATTAATAACTACCTTCTGAGTTCTTTCATACAGATATGAATGCATAAGGCTTACTGACATTTCAGAAACACCATAATGTTTTAACTTCCTTAATAGTGTTTGGTGATCAACACAATCGAATGCCTTGGAAAGGTCACAAAAAATAGCGATTACATCCTGCTTGTCCTCCCAGGCATCAAGTACATGTTTTAGAAATGCAACTCCAGCATCAGTTGTACTTTTACCTTTTGAAAAACCAAACTGTTTCTCATGCAGTATACTATTTAATTTAAAATATTCTAAAAGTTGCGCATAAATTAATTTCTCAAATATTTTACTTATTGCTGGTAGTATGGATATAGGTCTAAAATTTGCTGGGTCACTTTTGTCACCAGCTTTAAATAGAGGAATTATTTTACTATTTTTCATTAAATTAGGAAAGACCCCTTCACTTATACATTGGTTAAAAATTATTGCTAATGATGGAGCTATCACATCAATTATTGATTTGATGATACTTGTAGATATGCCCCAGAGATCTTCTGTTTTTTTAATATTTATTGCTTTGAATGCTTTAATAATATCTTCGGTAGTGACATAGCTAAAACTAAACGTTTCCTGGCACTTGTTCACACAAGATTCCATAAGAGAGACAGCGGTGTTGGGGCAAGAGTTAAGTCTGCTAGTAGTTTCTAACGGAATTCGAGCAAAGAAACCTTCAAAAGCACTAGCCACCTCAATATCCGATTCAAAAGTCTGATCACTAATTTTTAAGTTAAATGAATTAATTTTGCTTTTTGTTTTGCCAGTCTCTTGGTTTATAATACTCCAGGTAGCTTTTATTTTATTTTCAGATGATTTAATTTTATTTGAAATATACCTAGATTTTGCCAAAGCACATACTTTCCTAAATGTTATTGAATATTTCTTGACATATTCAATGAAGCTAGGATCACAGGAAGTCGTTTTTTGTGCATAGAGTTCAAATAACTTTCTTCTACTATTATAGATACCAGGTGTGGCCCAGTCACTGAACTTCTTACGATCATTACACTTTATATTTTTTTGTTTAAAATTGTTACTAAATTCTTTTTCAACAATATCAAATAATGATAGATAAGAGTTATTAGCGTCAGCAGAAGCTGGCAAACATTGAATTTTATCTTGTACATTATTTCTAAATTTATTAATACCACGTTTCGGTATTGGCCTGCAAATTACTTCGCGTTTAGGAGTTACATTATAGTGCTCAAAAGAAGCTAGTTGTCCACTGTGGTCGGATTTAATAATATTAATTACCGATTTCTCAATTAAGTTACAGTTGGAAAAGATGTTATCTAAGCAAGTAGCCGATGTTGGCGTAATTCGCGTCGGTTCATTAAAAGTGTGAAGCAAATTAAATGATTTAAAAAGGTTAAGGAATTTACTGGAGAGTTGTGCTAATTTAATATCTAAGATGTCTATATTAAAATCTCCACATGTGTGGAGATGATGATGAATCTCCATGATGTGTGGCTGACTGCTTAAACCAAACAAGTCTACTAGTACTACTCTGGCCAAAGATATAAAATTACCTTACTCAATATATAAACATAATGTATCAAGTACCAATGATTTGGTTGTGATGTGCGAGGAGTGTGTGCAGGCTGGGGCACTGGCAGGCGATGCCGGGGAGCGCCACAAACGTGTTGTGGGAGATGTCCAGCCTCTGCAGGCACGTGAGGGTGCACATCTCATCAGGTAGTTTGGCCATTTGGTTGTTCGATAGATTTAGATCTGTAAAATGTGAAAGAAATATTTACTTAAGTTTTTTTTGGGAAATTTACCAGCCCCTAGGTTAGCCCCCTTAGGTTTCCGAGGCCTTTAGTTGACATATGTTTTCTTCTATGAAAAGACAAGGAATACATTCAAAAGTACAACCAAGTACATTTGACACCTTGGTATTCTTGCTGTGGCTATTTTACTATTGCTTTTAGAAAGTGAAAAGAAGCGACATTATACTTTTTACTTTTTTCTACCATGAAGAAAAAGAATGACTGTAATGCATTATTATGCATGTACAGAACTCTTGGAATATTGTAAAAAATAGTATTCATCTCAATGCTCTTTTCTTTCAATTATAGACAGAAATTTTAATTATATATTTACCTGTAATTAAGCTAAATTTAACAGCAAATTTAGGAGGTATCTTAGTAATAACGTTTCCACTGAGGTCACAACTCTTGAGCTCCGTGTGTCGCATGAGGTGGTACACGGCATCAGGTACTTGCATTAACTGGCATTCTGATAAGTCTGTAACAAAGAAATAAATTTCATGTTGTAAAATTTCTACTATATTCATTCATGTAGGTATGTAGCTAGATTACCATCCACTGACAGGAGCTCATCAAATACTGGATTATTTCGCCAATTAGCTAGTCAGCTAACTAGAATATTAGGATGATTTATACACAATTACTAACACATTTGGAGCATAACCAAAATATCTGTTATTGGACTGGAAATATTAATATGCACCCACTGTTACGTCATCTCTACGGCCAGTGAGTGAGTGTATAGTTACTGAATACCTGCGTAATGAACATTTAGCATAAAGAGATGGACCTTTACCTAGAACCTGAGTTTCTTGGGCATCTTCACATCTAAGAATCACACGTGTCACGGCTAAAGCCATTTTAAATACGGACCCGGCACTTTCTCAACGTTAATGCGACGTATTCACGTAGCTAACTGAGTTGCTGAGCGCGTACGACTGGAGTTATTTATAAAACACCACTCGGGCGAAATCAGAGGATCAGAATACGGGGCTTGGAAAATGAAGATTTCAATCGGAGGAACGCAATTTTTTAAACTGATTATTTAACAAAATGCTAGTTTTTATACCTATTCAATTTCATAAATAATTATTTTTTTAAGGACTTTAATATTAAAATTAATTAAGAAATCTACTAGTTTTGACTCGAATACGATAACACAAACAGCTGTTTATGACAATTGTCTGACAATGACTTTGACATTGACAGAACTAAAGAAAGACAGAAGGAATTTGTGTTCATACAGCCATACTGTTTTGGTTGATACCTTTAAAGATATTGCCTGTGCTATCTAGGTACTATTTCTATTTTATTTACTATTTTATACGTTCATCAAAGAGCATGTAATCACTAACGTTCATTTTATACAACTAACATCAATATTGAGATCGATTGAACACATCAAGATTGATATAAAAATCGTTAAGCCTGCTGTACACGGGTAGAGTAAACGGTAGAGTAGAGTGGTAGAGTAGGTACTAACTATCCTACTAACTATACTAAATGTAGACATCATTGGTAGAGTACAGTGCCACAAACTTTGCTGTGCCGGTGGCCAAAATGTGAAACTAACGTGTTTTTTTTAATGTCATTTTGCTGTCAAGTTGATGTCCAACCATAGCGCTGCTGGCGGCTGAAATTCTTAGAACTCAGGGCCGGTTAAATTGCTACAAAAAAAAGAAAAACGTACGTAGCGCCGCTGTCACCGGAACAGAAAAGGTTGTGGCACTGTAGCGTAGGTAATGAAATTTGGTAGAGTAGAGTAGCTAGCACCGCGGGCAAGCTACTCTACCGTTTACTCTACCCGTGTAGAGCAGGCTATGTGTTAGTGGTTTTGTTTATTTGTTAGGTAATAAGTAGCGGCACGTAAGTTTAGCGCTGACCGTGACGTGAAGGGGATAGCTGCGCATGTTTATGGTAGGTATGGCGCAAGGCCCAAAATACCTTATTTTTGACTTCTGCGCAGTAACGGTCAGCAATGGAGAAACGTGCCGCTACTTGTACTCGGATAGAACCGCTGTGTGTGTTCTAACTTGAAGTCTTGAATCATTTTTGCATTTTAACTTTGACTCTCCCGTATTTCAATAAAGTAATCAAAGAGTAGGTACTTTTATAGCTCATTGGAAGTAATTAGGTACTGTATTTTTATGTAATTAGGTACCTACGTAATTAGTGTAACTAAAGCCTGACGAGAAAAATAAAAAACCTGTGTTGAGGCAACATTTAGTTTTATTTTTCTGGTCAGGCTTTACAGTATAACATTAATCTCTACACTTAGTAGCAATAGGTTTTACTTCTCAGATTGAGATGAATCAACACGAGGAAATACAACGAACACTGACCTCTTAGCAAAGCTAGCTGTATAAGGAATAAATTCGATAGTTAAGGCCAACGAGTGAATTAGTAGCTCTATGCGAGACGCACGCGTCTCTAGCGAGATGTTCTGCATTGATCGTAAGCGCACGCAACGGAATCGTGCTCGCCTTCCGCGTGTATTTGCGAAACACACATTGTACTTACTGTGTCTTCCGCGTCTTGTTATGGCATAAGGAATTGATTTTTTTAAACAAAAAGTTTATATTCGCTTACTGTTAGTTGCCTATATAGATTGAAACGGAGACAAATATTGTGGCACTGTTATTATATGCCTTGGGATTGGAGCAAATGTTTGTGATGGTGTCAAATATTTATTTTAATCCGCTAGTAGCTAATTTGTTAAAATTACCAATTTAATAATTAACAGCAATTTCTCATGATCGGGGAAACAAAATATTGGGTAATTTATCTATAAGTACAGTCTTAAGAGCTAGGTACCTAGATATTTTCGTACCTATACGCTTATACCTACATAGAAGATCTACATGTCTACCACGATGAAAAGAGGCTCCTCGTATTATTATTTATTATATCAAATGTCATGAAACAAAATACCTAAGTCACACACCTTTCGCTATGTAAAATTATGTTTGCTTATTGTATAGTCATTCGCATTACCTCTAACCTTCGTGTTCCAAAAATATATCACACTCAGAAAATGAGAAAACTTGTACCTAACCAACCGGGTAGCAATTTTAGTTTACGTAAGGTAGGGTAAAACCTCCTTGTATCGGCCACGTCCTGGTATCGGCCACTTCCTACGAATTTGATCAAAAACTATTAAATATTCGATCCACTTGCACAAATTCTGCTTTATAATGAACATTACATTGTTGTCTTTAAATGAATTAAATGAGGCGGCGATCAAAGTTCATTTGACAGTTCAGTAGCATTATATCTTGTCACCTGCGCAGTCCTGTCGGAATTCACACCATTTTCTAGTCAAAATTGGCGAGTTCAAGGTTACGGGGGAAAGGGTTTACAATTTATCTAGGAGGTTTAAATCGTTGATTCTTGCTTGTGAAGGTAAAAGAGATTATAATGCAACATTATTGATTAATATTTTTGTGTTTTTTTTAGAATTTTAATAAAAAATCGAATGGCCGGAATAAGGGTTGATTATTTCATAAAAAGGCCTGATATCGGCCGTTAAAAATGGTGATGGCCGATACAAGGCGAGTCAAAATCCTGATATCGGCCACTAAACATTAAGTCATGGACGATACAAATCTAGGTACTTACACTAGATTAAATACTTAATTTAGGTAGGTAATTATAAGACTATTGTGTGCGATAATTTAATGACAGTGTCACCTACGTTTCTAGTGAAATGTTTTAAAAAAATAGATTTTTTGTTTAGTTACTTTTATGTGGAAGTATCATTGTTGATGTGCAAACTGTCATATTAAATTTATAATAACTTGTTAATATTTGATTTATAGACTTTCCTTTAAAAAATATTATAGTTGTAAAATAATCTAAAATCTCTAAAAAGAAATTCCGACTTCAAAATTTATTTGTTACTATTAGGTAAGAATATCTTTATACAAGAAAAAACAAAAAATAACTTTTTTTTTAGAAATTTATTCTAAACACGTTAAATTGCCTACCCCTTAAGTTTGGATTGTTAAAAAAACACGGTATATGTATGTTTTTTATATATCTCTATGTATATCTTTGTATATCTTTATCTTTCTTTATTAATTCGAAGTATATTTGTATTGCTCATAATGTAGGTATAGCCTAGGCCGATACAAGGCAAACAGGTGAGCGATTTTTGGACGCAAGTGGCCGATATTAGGGAAATTGGGTGTCTACAAAGAAAAACGTCAATATAAAAAAATGTTATCCAAATTTCAAATATTTTATTAGTTCATAGGAAAGTCAAATAATAACAGTTTATTAAAAAATACCTCCTAGGAAGCTAGGCTAACAAACGTGAGAATAGGAAGCAAATCAATGCGAAATATTGTTGACGTGGCCGATACAAGGTGGTTTTACCCTACCTATCTATTTTCGAGAATCTTTTGCGCAGTCGCTTACAAATAGGTACAAAGCATATACCTACTCGTCTATTACGCATATATATAGCATATACCTAATGCTAGAGTTGTATCAGTTTAATCATTTTATCTGATTGGTATTCGTCGCACGCCTCAACATTAGTATGAGGCAGTTTTGGATTCATAGGTGATACTAATACAATATAGGAATTAATTCGTAAATGAACACACCAAACGCAAACAGAAGTTATAAATAAATAATTTAAAACTAAGCAGTTACAAAAAAACAGGTTTGCCTAACACAAATAAACAAAGTAAAGTGCCATAATAAATAGATACTTAAGTAGGTATAATTCATTAAAGTTTGGTAACTAAGTATTACCTACCTACCTACCTAGTTGATTATAAAGTGCGAAATCGATGTCAAGTTTAGTGAGTTTAGTCAACAGTAGGAAAGTATTGTAATATTAAATATAAGTAGTTAACCTATGCAAATAATTATGATCTGTAACAAAGGCCAATAACACTGAGTGTTTTGAACCAACCTCACTCAGGCAGCCAGTTTCACAATAATCGCGCGGTATCTGTGGCGGTATCTTCGTTTACGAAAGACGCTCGCTCATAAAAACTTGCGCAAAATAGAAAAATAATATTATTTACATAATAATTGGGTAGGTACCTAATTAATATTTAAACATTATAATGTTGACCAACCAAAGTATGATTTAGAAGTATCTTCATCCTCATCAAATCTTTGCCTGAGCTTTAATCAAATTTTGCAAATTATTATGGACCAGCACACGGATCGGCTATTGCCACCATCAGCCTAGGTATTTCATTGAGTGACATTACCACATAGCGGCGGAGAAAAAGTGGACGCAACAACCATAATCACTGTCTGCGTCACACTCACAGTCATTAGCGCTTTTTTATAATATTTTTGCAGAATAATTAGGTGGTCATTATGGACTGTCTTCCGTTGAAAAGGTATCCATAAATAGGTATCGAGGTAGAGTCAATTAGTTTACTTAGGTAGGAACTATTACAAAATCTTCCTGTAACTAAGTAGCTTCGATCATAAAAAGCTAAGTAGGTAAGTAGTTACAGATACCTAAGTCATTTCTAAGTACAAATAAGTAATAGTAATTAGAAAACTGTACTGTTTGAAGGAAAATGTTTGAAAGTTGCTTAAAGTTTGTCATTAGGGTAATGTTCATATTTCACAATATCCATGATAACAAAAATATAATTACCAGTTCTTTACCAATTTAAAAATATAACTGAGAAACTTAACTAAGTCTGAGAATGTCTCAGGAAGTTACGATTATTTGATGTTGTTTACGGATCAACGAATTATAATGAAGTACCTATAATACCCATAATAGTAATAAATACCTAAGTAAAGTAATTACTTAGGTATTTATTCAGCGCTAACAGTAGCAAAAAGAACCTCTCGTATAATGCATGTTGAAAGGTTAATATATATACGGTGATTTATGAATTTAGTACGTAACAACTTAGTTATCTTAATTAATAACCATGAACTCAAAATATTGTAGCCAGACGATATTACAGAAATAATTTGGGCAATCAGTGGCAATAACATTGGCAAATCATATTTCAATGACGTTAATTTTTGTAACTTTGGTTACAAAGTCTAACAATAAATTAAAAAAAAATAACTATGCAGGTAGGCGTAATAGAAATTGAAACTTTCTGGAACTTTAGATGAAATACTAGGGTTCATTACCTACAATTTACATAGCTTCTTTTAAAACCCTGACTACATAAGTACTGCACAATCACATTAATTTCCAGATTTTCTCCCAAGCTGTTTGTCAAACGGTTGGCCTATAGCTAGGTTCGTAAATGAATTGTGATAGATAAGTATAATAATTATATCTGCGTTACCTATATATCTCGACTATCCATGGGTTAATTGGTCTTACTTCCTTAATATTTATAAAAGGTCAAGAATTTGCGCTCTCTCACTGCCTCATGTCATCATGACTCACTAAAACCGGTCGTCCCGTGGTATTTTTATAATATCATTGCCATTTCCTTTGACTCACGTTAATTTGCCAACGTCAGTAAGAATTTGGTAGAGAAAATTGCCTAACTAAAGTACCTAGTTCTTTTCTTGAAGTAGTTATACCTCATCCTAAAATTATACTATTCTTGCAGTTATTCACTATCAAATTGTAGATTAGGTATGACACAAAAAAAAATCTTAGGTATACTTAAAGGTACAGATACATTACACGTTATAAAGTGGGACGAAAGCAAGTTGTTGGAGGTAAATGAGCAGCCCAGATTGAGGATTAATGAAGACATCACCTCAAGCAGGCATTGCCCAATTAGCAATGCTGGGAATCAACGAGGCATGACCAAGGTCTCTCAACAATAGGCCAGGATGTAATCGCCTTTTACTTACGAATTACTTATCCAAAAGTTTCAGATTATGGTAGGTATGTTTTTAACATAAAGAAGCCTGAATACCTACTCGACCGCTACTTAACTTAAAGAGCGTCTTAAAGACATCCAACATCTCTTCCGATGTTTGACGCTTCTAAAGTTTAGTACTTAGGTCTTATAAGTAGATTACCTACATTATATGTGAAAGAGAGTTTATTTACAAAAAGTTTTGTTCTCCTAGCGTTATATAATGGCGTTTGACAACGCAGGCTGTGGTTTGTGATTCTATAATTTCCAGCTTTTATATTGAGGTCATAAGATAGGTAAGTATATGATTAAATTTAAAAGTGGTTTTAAGTAAGGACGACCACTTGGTCAGATGACTCATACTTTGTTATAAGTTGCTATCACCTTTCACGAGATTCCTGCCCCCTGCTTCACGAACCGTCGTAAACGCTCCCGACAGCGGAATGTATGCCCTGTCTCTGTCACTCGCTATCGAATAGACAAAGACAAAGCACAGAATTCGAATCCGATTCCGTTTCCGACGGTTCGTGAATCAGGGGGCTGAAATGATTCTTACTGCGAATGTATTTAATTTAAACTAAGTACCTACTTATAAGTATTTTAATAGTGGAATTGTATCTTTTTAAAGTCTACTGGAAGCGAACTGGTTGAAATAATGTAAGTAGATACCTACTTACCTACATAACCTAACTACTTAGGACCTAATCATAATTTATTTTTCTGTATTGTTTTTCCGTTAGACTGCTAGACACGCAATGTGCTTAAAATGGGGAACAAACTTTGTTTTACAACTTCTATTATTATAAAGATGACGATGACGGTTCCGATATAGGTACTTACTTACGTGTATTTGCGCAAGCAGGTACTGTCGAACCGATTAAATCGTGACCCATTTTGCAAAAAAATTGTTTGGAAGCGTCAAAACTCTAAAGCTCAGTGTCAATGTCAACAAGTTTTAATTTCGACCTTATTGAATTTTAATATTTGTTTGAAAATGAATTAAATGTGGGTCACGATTCAATTGGTTGGACTGTACATTTTATTGTTTTATTATCGGAAAGTGATCTTTATAACGTTGTTCTCTTAATAATGTTTCAGTTACTTAATACTAAACTAACCACCTAACCATGTGGTTGAATGAGTAAAAAAATGTAGAGTCGCGCAACTGAAAGATTCACATAAGTAAATAAATTACTATTAGGTATTAATTAGCTCATCATAAAAGTATATAGGTACCTAAGTAAAGTACTGTGTAGGTTAGATAGGTAGACGTACTTTCATTGTAACTTTTAGCCCTATCAGAATATACTTAATAGGGTGCTTTTTCAATGCTGGAGATAAGGGGCATAGATATATTATGATCTACGCTCAATCAAGGTACGCAACGAAACGTTATCTAATCGTTATTCACTATCAAAAAAATGTTCACCACACATCAAAATCTGGTTTCAAAACATATACTTAATCCAAAAATAGTGGTAAGTACCTATAATAGCGTATGCTCGCAAGTTTTTTCGCGTTTCAAATAGAAAGGTAAGTAGGGGTGGGACCTACTGTATTTCAACTCCCCACAAGATAAATTTTCGCAATAAAGGGTAGTTTTGCAAGAACAAAATCTTTCTTATGGTCAATAACCTATCTCTATATCTTTTTGTCCCAATTATTATCAATTGGTTCAGATTTTTATACCTACAGGCTTGCTTGGATGTAATTTTCTTGGATTTTTCGTGGATTTTACAATCCTATGTGGGAGAGTAGTTAAGCTGAAAAGTAGAGTTAAGTAAGTATATGAATTTGTCTCAAAAAATATTAAGTACCTACTTATGCCTTTTACTAAGATAATGTTTGTTTTCTGTATATAGATAATAATTAACAATCTTTGATAAAGTAAACAAAGTCGGAACAACAATACTTTAAAAGTAGTGGCGCAATTTCTTCGTTAGATAAGATTATAATTGGTACGTTACACTTAACTACCTACTTTCTTTTGTAAACACAGACTTGTTGTTTCATAAACAAGCATTAGAATATCAATAAATAAAAATAGAAATACGAGGGAAATATATTAGGATTTCATTTCGATATAAAATAACCGCTGATGAATTTAAGCTTTTCTTTGTAATTCTTTGTAAGTAGGTATTTATCATCAAAGACTCTTTAAAATATAAAAATAATACGTGTTATATTTAATCAATGTCTAAATTACAGATACTTATTAAATATGTTTACTTTAGTAAGTATTACTTAGGTTAGGTAGGTTTTGATTATAAGGTAGGTAGGTAATCATATTTATTTATGTTTAGTTTTTTGCATTCACAATGCAATTTTTATTATAAAAAAATGGAAAATGTAGTACCTACCTACCTATTTAGAAAAAATCGCCCCGTCTCCCACGACCACGACGCACGATTGTTCGGTTCATTCGAGTCCTATGGGACTCGAATCGTGGGTTCGAGTCCCATCGGAGCTAGTTGTAAGACGGGACGATTTTTTCTAAACACCTACTTATCATTTTCCATTTTTCAGTACTTCATCATATTTTCATCCAACTAATTAATCAATCCGTACATCCGATTGATTGCTGAGATTTAACTTAATGTTTCTTGTTACCGTGTAGGCGTGCGTTCGTCAGTTCTTAGACGTTGAGCTTCGATTATATGATCGAAGACGTTGAGTCACGAGTTCGACGTCCTCTCAAACAACTTTTAAGAGTTCGATTGATATCTTAACTAATTTTTTTACTTATTACTTATTTTGTTTGTTTACAAATAGGTACAAACGATTTAATATTTTATCTTTCTATAAATCTTAAAAGTAAGTAAATCCAGGTTTACTAACCAAGTTCTCTATTTTCCTGGGCATCCTCGCATCTGCCGACTACCCTGATGACAGCGTGTCCCGCCAACCGAGCACAGATCAGCATCGCTGGCGCCCGCGCATCCACAGCCTCAGCCTCGGCGGGCACCCTCGCTCCTCCCTCATAGTCCGCAGGCGGCCTCATCACTGCACTTTAATAACACCAACAGTCACAACACAAGTTCACTACTCAAAGGCTAACTCTCTAAGTCTGAAGTTTCACGATTTTTCGCTTTGCTCATCTACCACCGAACCGAAACGCAACGCGCCTGGGTTCGCTGCGGCACTCTGGTAAATTCGTCCGCCGCATTCGCAATCCGCTTTTATATCGTTGCCAAAACAAAGAAGCGTGGTGCCAAAGCGAGATAGCAGCAATAACAAACGCGCCTCTCGCTCGCGCTGTCTGCTGCGTAGTTGACGCAAGTTGTTCGGAAAAGCGGGAAATCAATAATTATGATGATAGAGAGGCGCTCGCGCACCGTCACGGGTCCCCTGGCACAAAGGGCATTGATCGCTTCAATGAACAATCCTCCGATTCGACGTATTGTCACGTTAGAGCGGTATCATTGTGATCTTATCAGTTCGTTTGAATGAGCGACTGTCGATGCTCGATGCACTCGATATGAAAGGCCGAGCACGATTTTCCGGCCTAATTCACAACGTACCGTCACAGCGGATTCGTATACGTACCGCAATTTATTGCGACCACATTTGATGCGCAAACTTGATTGCTGTAATTTAGAAATGTTTTCGTTTTAAACAGGCATAAATCTTATAGAAACTTTCCATTGCAGTATTGTATAATTGTTTACGTAATCCGGTAGAGTATTGTTGTCAATGGAGACGAAATTACCTATATTATGCGAGTACAATGTAGGAAGCAGATAAGTCATAATTGACGCGTGATCTACTTACATATCTTCACATGTATGGATTGGTGTGACGCGACAGATAATAGTAGACTAGAATTGGTTGCTAAATATTGTGTGCTACATAGGTACATAGATAGAGTAAAAGAATTGTTTGTCTACTAGGTATCTAACCGTTATAAAATCCAACAAGCTTGCCGTATTTTCCATCAATTTCCGTACATAAATAGTAGGTCGAGATAGCTGCTGCGACTAGCAGCCTGCGAGTGGCGTTCTGTCCGCGATTGCACTTTATCTTATCTAAAGTCGGAAATGGGATGGGTATAATCAAAACTATTGTGTCTTTAGTGCTTGGAAAGGATTGTCAAGCCTACTATTTATGTAGACTACACTAATAGCACCGTGTTAAAATAATAGGTAGGGCAGAGGTACCCTTTGTGGCCACTTTAAGGATTTTTTGACTTTTAAGCACTAATAAGTACTAAATGGTCTTAGGTATTTAAGACGCATATTATATCTTAAATTAAAGATAATTTATCTACCTTTAAAGGTACATTTTTCCAATTTAAAAAAGTAAAATAGATTTTTGTATATAACACAAAATGTGTGAGAGGTGCCAAATGTACCGGTTTTGGCCACTTATTGATAGTTATACTTTTGTAAGTATAGCGAAAAATAGCCACCAAACCCAGGTTAAATGAATATATTCTAATGCGCTAGAAACCAATCAATAATTGCAAAACAACAATTTAATTGTGAAAAACAAATGTTTATAAAGTATTTCATCCAAAACAAATTTCTTAAAATACTTAAACATACAAAACATTTTTTAAAATAGAAGATGGAATTTATTGAAAAAAATCGTATGATATAGATTGTTATTTTTACCTTAAAATACCTTATTTTAATTGCGTTTAGTAAAAATGGCGAAAAGTTGTTTAGAAAACTTTTAGAGCAAAAAGTGGCCAAAACCGGGGCCTCTGCCCTACTGGCTGTATCTACTTATATTTGCAATAAATTGTTAATACACTATCCGCATTGGGCTCGTTTCCTGTACCCCAAGTCTCCCACCGCACCGGGAACTTCATAAAGGCCAATGATGATGAAATAGGTAGGTAAGTGGTGTTAACTCTCTTTATTAATGAGAAGTTCGAGCGTAGCAATTGTTTCATAACGCCCTTGGTTTACATTTTTATGGAGGTCTACCATGGAAACAAAGATTTTGATAATGCGATAATATGCAATGCAATAGACATTTTGCTTAATGAAGCGGTCACAATTTCTAACCGAGTTGACTGTAAGGCCCTGTGTTGCTGTTATTGATACTTAGGTAAACGTGTAGGTATTAGACGATCAATCTGGCATCAGTTCAATCTGTTAATTACCTTGGATTGATGAACGAACATCAAGTTTTCTGGATAATACATAATACGTGATCGATTTCAATCTGGAGTCAATCAACATCTTGTCAATCAATCTGACATCAATCTTAACCAAAAAAGGCGATACCAAAGACGTAAATAATTTTAGACCGGTAGCACTTATAGCTATTATGTCAAAATTTTTAGAAAAAGCTATGTTAAAACGTTTAAATGAATATTTTGAGAAGCATGATGTTCTTCATCAACGGCAATTTGGATTTCGCAAAGAGAAATCAACATCACTAGCTTGTTTTAATTTAGTTAAAGAAGTTACTGAAAGCATTAATGATAAAATTCCCGTTGTGGCAGTTTTCTTGGACATGAGCAAGGCATTTGATTTTGTAGACCACTCAATTCTTCTGCTCAAGCTTAATAAATATGGTATCAGGGGAGTAGCACACGATTGGATTAATGGTTATCTCAAAAATAGGAAGCAATGTGTAGAAGTAACAAAAATAATACAGCACCACAACAAAGCCACAAAAAATAATTATCAATCGGATTATAAGATAAACAGTTGTGGCGTACCACAGGGTAGTATACTCGGCCCCCTACTATTTTTGACTTATATTAATGACATTATCGAAGTGACATCTGAGAATTGCATTTTATTTGCTGACGATACCACACTTATTATTAGGGACAAAAACAAGCATACATTGCAAGATAAAATAAATAAATGCTTAACCGATATAAATGTACAGAAAACTAAAATGATACAATTTGGGACATACAAACAAACTGACATTACACTAGACATAACTTACAATAACGAAATTATTGAAACCGTACATTCAAATGACTTCTTAGGTATAACAATTGACAAACACTGTAATTGGAAGGCGCATATCAATAAAGTATGCTCTAAATTAAATAGATTCGTATATGCACTCAGGCGCCTAAGGCAAACAGTTTCCATAGAAGCAGCTACTACTGCTTATCACGGTTATGTCTCATCAGTACTCAGCTACGGATTACTGCTATGGGGTAACTCAGTAGATATATTATTTGCTTTTAGGTTACAAAAAAAATGTGTCAGAGCTTTATGTAACGCTTGGAATACTGACAGCTGTAAGCCACTATTCAAGCAACTAAAAATACTTCCACTCGCATGCATGTACATAAAAGCTATCTGTATATTTGTAAAACAAAACCCTGTTTATTTTCCAAAGCATTCAGATATGCTAATACGACATACTCGACATAAAGAAAGATTATATATACCAAAATGTAAACTTGATATGTTTAAAAGAAATGTCTATGTACAAGCAATTATGATTTACAATAAAATACCGCATGACATAAAACAATAGGGAACTTGCATTATTTCATAAATGTAGTCTATCTGAAAGATTTAAGGATTGCATGAAGATATCACAAGCGAAAAAGTTGAAATATGCTTAAATTATTTATTTAATGCAAATCAAAAATTAACATTTCAAAGTCCGCGCGTAAACGCTCAATGGCCGGACGTGACGTCATTTCTTAGGACGTCAAACTTTTCAATGTGCATCTGAAAGGAGTGACCAAGAAATTTTGACAACTAACGACAAACGCTAAAAGTGAGTGACCAAAGATTTCAGTTTTACTGACTAGGCTTCGCCAGATAGGTAAATGAAAGAAAACTTATGTTTTTAGCGAAATCTTTACTAGAACTTGGTTTATCATCCGTTTCTCTAAGTACTTACCATACTTTTACGGGTTGAATTTTTAATTTTTGTGAAAACGAAATTGACAGAATATGGCTACCATCATTTTTTACTGTTTTTTAAGGTAATTAAAAATTAAGTAAGCTTTACATAAAACGCACTAACATATAAGTATTGAAAATATGCCTATTTTGCATTAGTCTAAAATATTGTGAACTCTAACATTGACAAAGGCAAAAATACTTGTTGTTGCTTGATTGATTATATTGATACTTGATTTATTTCTGCTGCACACTGGAGTAAATATACTGTTACATTGTTATAAATATATTGTTTAAATGAAGATGTTAATGTTGGTAGAAAATATAAGTACTGAGGTATATTTACTACATATGTATATGTATCAGTCAGCAGGCAGGCCGCCTGCAGTCCTTAGTCTAACAGGCCACCTGATATTCGGTTTTTAAGTACGCGCACTAGGCCACTTGCAAAAGTAATAACTGCAACGGCCAACTGCTAAGTAAATGCTGCCTTATTTCTATATAATTCTCCGGCACTATTCGGCCGGTCCGGAATAAAGAAATAAAGGAAATCCTTTTTTTAAAAGGATATTTAAAGGTTATTTACAAAAATATATAAGGTCCTTCTTAAATAGTGCACATAATTTTAAGGGGTCAATGTACTCACGCATACAAAAAACTTTTACTATAGTACCAACATTGAAAACGTGAAAAAGAAATCAGCTGTTTCAAAGAAAATATTAAATCGAATAGATTAAAATGTATGGAACAGCTGATATTCTTTTTGCGATTTCAATGTTGGTACCATAGTAAAAGTTGCTTGTATGCATGAGTACATTGACCCCTTAAAATTATGTGCACTATTTAAGAAGGACCTTATATAACATAAGCCCTGCCTTATCTATATAGTGTAATTATACTAAACAGTTTCAAGCTTTATTTAAATGTATTATTAATACTAGCTGTTTATCGTGTTAATTATAGCGATTTGGAGGCAACTTCGCAATTTCTTTCTATTGACAAAATTTTATGTAATCGTGATTTTGAGTAACATAGTCACTAGTGTTAGTCCTGAAGTTTGCTGCATCTTAATTTGAAATTCAGTTTTTCATTATTGATATTACAGACGATCATGTAAAGCAATCTAATTTTCGTTGGCATATAGCGGGCCCTTAATGTAAAACTGTGGGTGTGTGGGCGAATGTGGCCAATGACAGGCCATTGCCTGCAGGTGGACTGATAGTCGGTTGCATTGCATTGCATCCTTTATACTTGCGACCGCATTCGCATTGCCTTGAACTTTCTCGTAAATATTTTCATAGTGTCCACACACTTGTGCACTCGCGACGTTTACCGCTGTGCTTCACATTCCAATATTTGTCGCATGACAGGATGGACAACAACGTTATAGCGGCATTTAAAATCCTTAAAAAAAAGTAATAAGTGAGGGTAACCATCTGTCAATTTTGTTTTAACAAAAAATAAAAATTCAGTCTCTAAAAGTATGGCACCCTCAGAGAAACGGATGATATGCCAACTTCTAGTAAAGATTTCGTAATAATTAATAAAAAACTAAAAAACCCGAGAAGTAAAGAGCTGGTTTTTTCATTTTTAATGGTAAATTTTTGTAGTCGTGTTTTTAGTTTTTTAAATATTACCTACGTTTTTATATTAGACTTTTTAGTTCATTGTCAATAAATCATCTTTTTTAAGTAAGAACTTACTAATTTAAAAATTCGTAAATTCTTTTCTTTTTTAGATAAATTAATACGGAGAGATTTACAAAACTGCAAGTTATAGATGTTTATGGAATCGCTATTTAAAACTCTTCATTTAATACCTACCCCACTCGATGAGATGTAAAAATATTTCTTTTACAATGCACAAAATAATATGCCGACTAAAAGCCGCCATTTTGTTTTTTGTTAATATTGATGTTCTATTTTCACTCGGGCTATTAAGACGAATCTGATGACGTATCAATTAACAAAATCAGTTTATCCGTTTAGTAGTTACGAGGGAACATAGGAACAGAAACACACATTCAGGTCAAAACCGTAACACTTTTTGGGCTTCGCCCGCCGCAGTCAGGTAATTTTTGACTTGCCCGCCGCAGTCGAGTAAAAAAACTTAAGCTTACTTTCATTTATCTATGTGGCGAAGCCTAGTCATTAAAACCGAAAACGTTGGTCACTCAGTTCAAACGTTTGTCGTTAGTTGTCAAAATAGATAAATTCCATTTATTATTAAACTATTAACGTTTGTACCATTTTTTCTTCATAAAGAGCTAAACAATTAGATATTTAAAGTAATTTTATGTATTTCTTTAATTTACTTGCAAAATTTGAGAGATTCGATAATGCACAAATTGTATGAACTCAGCATTGAGTTATAATGTACTAACGTACTAGAGAAGCTATCCCAAACAAAAATCTTGTAGCATTTTTGCTAAGCTAAGAGTTAAAACTAAAGTTCGCTTGCAGCGCTTCGCCGTCTTTTCAAACGATTCAAACATACAGCGCTAGAGCGCTTGTACAGTGTTGTTTCCTCGCGACCAATCGAAAGCGCCCGTGCAGAAAGCGGCAACCAATAGTAGTGCAACAGACATAGATCAAACATTGCAGAACAGACATAGCTTTTGTGCGTGTTTTCTGCCTACCAAATTTTATGAGAATTCACATTTTATTTAATATAATTATTTTTTTAAGATTAAACATTGACATCGTGAGAGAAATACTTACTAATCGAGTTTATTTTTGGTATTTATATACGTTTAAATACATGAATAAGTACTATTAATTATTTTACATGCGTTTATTTAACTTGCAGCATATGTAAGTTCAATGTTCAAATGTTCAATAACAAAAAAACATCAAACTTCCATCAAAACCTAAACGCAAGTAATCACTTAAAACTTAGTAGGGGAGCCGATAGTATTGTTGGCCCCCCACCAGTTATCGGCACCCTGGGTTTTAAACTCAAATACTAAGCTTTTGTCGATAATTAACCATAGACAAATAATATAAAATAAAAGAAAAGTTATTTATTGGCCATACTAAATAGTAGTTTTTTAATAATTACAACTGGAAACACTTAGAAAAAAATCTTTTCTGTCATGGCTTCGAGAGGAACAAGTTTGTGCGTGATTTTTAACAAAATTTGTGAACACAGGGTAAGTTTATCGATTTATTAATTGTTATTAATAGATTATTACTGGTCAGTGAATGTTTTTTTCAGTTAAATAAGATGTTATTTAAGGGATTTGCCGTTAATACAATCGCAAAATCTTGTTGGAAATAAACTTTTAGGGGGTGTCAATAATTGTACATTTTGTTTGTATGAAGAACTAGTGCGTTGGCACCCCCTGCCAATAATTAAAATACGGTTTTGCAAAATCGCTGTTAATGTTAAGATTGCATTATAACCAGTTTTAAAAGTTCTATTCATAAAATGTATTCTTGTCTTCATAACTATTATGGTTTCAAATTTTGGCAGTGCCAATAATTGTACTTTTTATACGATTGGCACTGCCAATGATTGTACCTCGAGGGGTGCCAATGATTGTATCAGCTTTTATGAAATTGTAATAGTGATGTGCCACTTAGCATATCATATTAAACTAATAATAAGTAGGTTTTTACGCGGCGACTTTAAACGACTGTTTATTTACTCAGCTAATAAAAAGTGAGCTACCTACCTACAGATGTTTTATCTCACGTCACGACGGACGGCGCGGCCGGCGGTCCGCCTTTTGTTGTGTGCATCCGTGTATATACACGGTTTGACCACACGAGTTAAGAAATAACCCTAACCCTACCTTAATTACTAATTATTAACATAATAAACTTGCCTAATACTTTTCTATCACCGTATTTTATTAAATTACTAGCTGACCCAGCGCGACTTCGTTCGCGTGGCCCTACCCCCTACCCTACATCTACCTTACCCAAAGGGGGAGCCGAAGTGTTCTAACCTCTCGCCAGAAGGACCCTACCTCTACCCTACCCTACTCTTACTCTACCCTTACTCTACTTCCCCTATTTTATCACTTTTTAAACCTTGTCTGGACTTCCAGGAACATTTCAAGACCAAAATTAGCCAAATAGGTTCTGCCGTTCTCGAGTTTTAATTTAACGCCTCTAACAAACATCAATTACCTACCTATTATTTACAATTTCCCATCACTATTATCGTTTCTATTAGTGATTGGCATAGTCACGTGTACAATTATTGGCAGTGCCAATAATTGTACATTTTTCTATGCCATTATTTGTACAGAAAGGTGCCAATAACTGGTATTTTTGGTTTTATTTCATATTTTGCGAAAACTTTCTTATTTATTCACATTTAAATAACTATAAACCCGTTTAAATCGATTGCTAAATAATTGCTGAATCATACGAAATCAAATTTAAGTCGATATTTTAATTGGCTGATTTTCTACAGGCCTTTAAAATGGCGAAATTGCTTAGGGTGCCAATAATTGTACCTACTCCCCTACCTAAAACGTTTAAACTGTCACTTCTGCACCACAAAATAACCAATTTTGTTAATCTATGACGCTATCGAAATATGGCCGTCGCTTAATTTTTCGGCGACCTAATGAAATAATTACTCAGTAGCATGTTATTAGATACTTTAGTGAGTACTTACTAGTGAAAAGTAATTCCTTGGGCTTTATTAGTATTTTTTGAGTTATTTAAACAGTACCTCAACCCACAATTATGGGCATTTTTAAATAAAATAGAACAGAGTACACACACGTGTTGTTGCGTCTATCGCTTGCCACAGACTAAACGAGTTGAGTCCACGTGGACTCAACTCGTGTTGCAAAGATTCTAGTTGAGATGTCTCCTCTATTCTTTTATCTCAATGGAACTCAGTGACCAAGCTAAATTCTTTACTAGATTCGAATTTAAAAATAATTAACACACAATGCTTAATTACTTTGACAGGTGACAGTAAATTTTTAACAGTTGCTGAACTGAGTGTCCAACTCAGAATTAATACGAATTATTTGGAGTTTTGCTTAGGAATAAACAATTTTTTACTAGATTCTCTGAAAGGGTCTCAAGCTGTTTCTCTTTTGGTGGTCACTCCTTTCAGATGCACATAACTTTTCATGTCGCGTAAAGATTCTCTGATAGGCTCTCAACCTGTTTCATTTTTCGTGGTCAGTGGTCACTCCTTTCAGATGCACATAACTTTTCATGGCACGTAAATATTATTTTTGTAAGACAGAATTAATTTATTTTAGTTTTATTTGACATACAAAAAAGTCAGTAAACGATACTTTATTACTACTACAATGGATAATTCTTTTACAAGTAAAGCTAAATCTCACAAAATAGAGTGTGCAGTTTTAACTGTGCCTCAAGAGCCTAAACTTAGAGAAAAGTGGATGAAAGGAGCTATATAAGACAACATTCACCCTCTTCAAAATCTGCCTTGCAATGTTGTGAAGATCATTTTGATGTATGTACGTTGTATTCGTAAAAATCATAACCTCGTTAGATCTTGCATCAACAGTGTATAAAGTAAACAGCAATCTCTACACTTGAAAAATTTTAATTTTCCATAAATAACCACCGCACTATGTCCATATAAACCTTAAGCAAATCTCGCGAGTCGAATTTAGTCAAGCCTTTTTCCATTTTGTAGATATTTTTAATGTTTTATGACATGATTTGAATGTATGATCACCTATATGTTTTTGAACTCAGCTTAAGTGACTAATGGAATGACGTCACTGCGCGCTGATTGGTGTTTCAAATCACGTTTCAATTTACGTAACTTTACATTAAAATATTTTGCAAAATAATAATAATTTTGGAATAAATCTTCCACGAATGCACTTTTAATGGGTATCATCATTGGATTATTAATATAATTTCTCAAAATAATTTTAATGCAAGTTCCCCATTGCCATTTAATATGTTTAAAAAGAAATTGACAGGCTGGTTACTAGACCATTGTTTTTACAGCGTAAATGATTTTTTTAATCATTGACATATTATTAGGTAGTAATAAGTAGTGACATTTATTAGATTTTATATATTTTTTTATTATTCTTGGCATAAAATTGACATTTTATTTGATTTGGTTTAACTGACATTGTATTTGATTTTGGTATAAAATTGACAATGTATTTTGTTTTGAAATTATTAGAAATATTGAAATAATTATTTTATATTAAGTAAACTTTTCTATGCCGTTTTGACGGTCGAATATGAGCTCAACTATCACAAATTGACACCAACAAACTTTTGTACCATGTTCTATGAAATAAATCATTATCTTATCTTATCTTATCTTATCTTATCTTATCTAACCAAGGTCGAGGACTGAGCTGACCCCAGACTGATCGTCTAACGGTCACCAAAGAACGAACAACTATACTTACCTGCAGCCTTTTTGTAAATTTAGCCTTTATTTTTGGACATATACAAAGTTAATCTGATTTATTTTTAATTACTGTGTAAAAAGAGTAACTGTAAAGAGGTTTTTTTAAGGTACAATCGCCAGCACGTCAGGTTACTACAAACTGTCAAATTTCTTTAAATAAAATTCAACCTTATTTCCAACAGATAGAATTCAATTTAAATTAATAAATTTTGACATTTTGTAGTAGTGCTGGCGACCGTACATAAATATATTTATACAAATGAAGGCAGCTCCCAATTATGACGATATACCTAGGTAGGTACCTATGATAAATTATGGTTCGTTGATGTCTTTTATATGTGAAAAATCTTAAATTGGATCAATTTCGTAATTTTTTAATAATTCTAACTGATTTAAAGCGAAAGTGTAAAATAAATCTGAAGAATTTAACGAACAGCTCATACTTACTTAATTGCTCAGTGGTTAAAGCTTGCGCCTGGATTGCGAGAGACGCTGCGCGCTGGCCCGCTGCACGGTTTGATTATTGATTCGCAAGTGATTATCTTTTTCTGCTCATTGTCACTGATAGATAAGGCTGAATGAAATTACTCTCAAATGTACATAATACTACTCACATACTTACATCTATTATAAGTATACCTACCCTGAATTACCAGAAATGAATTACCTACGTCAGTTAACGTTTGACGTTTGAAATGTCGTCCGTTGAACGCACTAGGTACGAGGTGTTAGCCAAAGACAGACGCAGAATTACATCCGAAATGGTCCTTGAAATGGTGCCAAAACTATATTCTTATGTCCCGTAGCTTGCTCTGATTTAAACGTTTATCGTCTATTTTGTTTGGAAACAAACGGGAAGTTTGGGAATACACTACGCAGTTATATGTGGCCTCTATAAGCTTGTACTACTTACCTACGTATAAAATGCGACGTTTCTGGATAGCCTAATAAATGCGTTAAGAATAGACATTTTTGTAAAACGACAGTAAAAATCAAAATAAACTCCGTACACTGTTGTTGTAGCGTTTATTTGCTTGTTTTTAAGGTTATTGCGATGTTCTAATTTCTATCAAAATATTTTGAACTTCTAGGAGAAGTTTATTTATATTTGTTTACTTCGTTAGGTACTACTTTTCTGCGGTTCTACGGCATTTTACTATGAATGAAATAAGATAAATATTAACTTATTCTTCGTATTGAGTTTAATAATTAACTACCTATACCAATAGGTAGTTTAGCACGAAACATATTATTATAGGTATGTCAAAATCCGTCGAGTACGTTCGTGTAAAAAGATTTGGATTATTTTATAATTTATTATACTTAGGTACGGATGTGCAGTGCAAATGCTGACTATTTATATTGCAACTCAATACGAGTGAAAGGATTCGCTAAAACAATTTGTATAAAACAAATAGAAACTTCTGGAAATAGGCAAGTACCTACTCAATGCATTTTAATTGTGAAATCCTTAAAAATATAAAATAGTTTGGATTCGTAATTTATACGTTGGTTGTTGAAAATTTGTTAGTTGCTATTTGGGCTGTTAATTTTATGCGGAGACCTCGCGACTACGCGATTAACTCACACGACCTACATTTGAAAGCATCTGAGTTACATTTATTGAGTCATTTATTGCCTCACACATCAGTGCACGGAAAAATTAGCATTATTTCACCTACTTTACATAGAACATTAAAGTCTACGTGAAGAAATAGAACGTTAAAGTATAAATTTGAAGTAAACACAACCTTGGGGAAAAGCTCTAGGTGGGTAGGTAAGGTAGATACATATTTTCATTAAATATTTCCAGAAGTTTGCTTTTAAATGTTAATGAGTTCCTACTTTCCGTCCCAGAGGTGAGTTGTCGGGGGTTGAGTTGTCAGAGTTAAGTCTTGGGGTTCGAGCTGTCGAAGTCGAGTTGTCAGTATCGAGTTGTCTCGGGGTTGATTTGTCGTAGGGTTGAGTTGTCGGGGTTGAGTTGTCCGTATCGAGTTGTCTCGGGGTTGATTTGTCGAAGACTCGAACGAGACGCTGATTTTATATTGTTTTCGATAAGTATTTCAGTTTATTAACATAGATTTAATAGTAAACTTAGATTAGATAAGGTCGATAAGGTTTTATTGAACAGTTCGCGCAGAATTATAAGATGTGATGTGATTTTTTAGTTTAGCATGAAAGAGGTTAAAGGCAGACAAAGTAGGTACATTGCTGATCTTTACTTAAATAAAATACTTAAAGTGATATTACAAAGCTAAGTATAGAAAGAGTTTGTTGTGATGTGTCTTTTGACTGTGACATATTTTGGTACCTACTGTGATATTGGATCATGGAGAAGGCTATGTATAGAATAACTTTAGGCGCAAAAAGTAAATCATATCATGACTGCTTCTGTGGTCTAGTAGTATGTACACACCATCGGTGTCAGACCTAGAGGTCCTAGGTTCGATTCCCAGTAAGTAAGTAGTACATATTGTATTCGGGTTGGTTGGTGGTGGTATTTGACTTAAGTTCGCGCACTCGCGATATTGAGAAAAATTTATAGCAGATTTATAAAAGTGTAATATTTATGATTTGATGGATTACTTTGTCGCTACAAGCATGTGTGCGTGCAAAGTGCGTCGCACGCGCCGCCCCGTGACGCATAAAACTTTCCGCCCAAAGCGTGATCGCTGACATTTCGGAGAAGTTTTTTACATCAACGGTTGAGGTCGATCCTTTGTGCTATTTCAGGAAGAACTGGACGCGAGCCAACAACACTCGGGACTTTCGGCGCAGTACATTGAACACATGGCTTTATCCTACAATTACCATTTAAAATGAACCTTATTTCATTCTGTTTAAGGACTATTTATATCGACCATTCAAATTTCGCCATATTGCTTTAGCTTTTTCTCGCGAATTTTCTTTGTTTAGTCAAAATACACTCGAGTGCGTTGGCACGAGGTGAGGTGAGATAATGTTTTTCCAGGCTAATTCTGTAAAAATAAATCTCAATGTTAAGGTCTTGAGTGTTTAGAAACGAAACAATCATCAGTGAAAACAACAATGACAAACAAAAATATACTTACATGAAAAACAGACGCAGGAACTGAAACAGCGAGGAAAAGATTCGGGTAACCCTAGAATTTCCATTTTTAGAAACCTTTCGTTTTTATTTTACCTTCTTCAAGATTGTGTTAAAACTTCCTCATGTAAGTAGGTACAGTCGGCAGCACATCAAGTTAAACAGTTGAACTGCGATAACAGCTTTTATTACGTAGGGCATAAAGGCGGTCTCAAGGTCAACATGTGTAGTCTGATGTGCGGCCGTGTGTACTTATAGAACAAAAATTATTTTAATATGTAACAAGCAGTGTTTTATTTCGCCTAAGACTGCCTGTCCATTGACGCGGAGCGGAGAAATGAGGAAATAATAATATAAAATCAAAAAGTCAATAGGATTTAATAAAATTTCAGCTTCGTAGATTTTATGTTATCCTATATTGGTTAATATTTCCTCGTTTCTCCGCTACGCGCCGCCTCGCTCCGCTTCAGTGGACAGGCAGCCTAAAATTCCTTTCATTCTTAGTAGTGGCACGGGCAATTTGCAGAAAGAAAGCCATGTTCAAGTGCGAGTGATCATCATATACCATAACTGATGAAAACTGAAATAAAACCACAGATCACAATGAGTTTATTAGGGTCAGGTGGGTGCAGGGTCGATGCGTTGCTGCGGCACACAGAACAGAAAAAAAGAGTAGAAGTCGCATGACACGGCATCTCCTATGAAAACCTGCGTACACCCAACTCACACAAGTAAATTATGCGTAATGATAGCGTTGTTGTTAGTACCCGCCACTGAGCACAAGATGGCGTTACAGACATCATTGCTTTTATTTAGCATGTTAAAGCTTTTACACAATAGATGGCGCTTTAAAGGGATATAGCCGCTACACACGCTCCTATCCGACCGCCGATTTGGTGCGGGCGAACTTCACTGCAGATGTGATCCGCGCCTACACACGTTCAAACCAAATCTGCCGCACCAAATCGGTCGGCGCTACACACGTTCCGATTTGGTCTGGCCGACCTCTAGCCGTTGTTGCAGTGTTGCCAGCCACTGCTAATCTCCCAATATTATTATCTATATATATAAAATTCAAAGTCCTGACTGACTGACTGACTGACTGACTGACTGACTGACTGAGATATCAACGCACAGCCCAAACCGCTGAACCTAGAGACTTTAAACTTTGCACATAGATACGTTATACAGTGTAGGCATCCACTAAGAAAGGATTTTTGGAAATTCCACACCTATGGGGGTGAAATAGAGATTGAATGTTTGTATGAAAGTCCGTCAGTTTTGAAGTAAGGATCTTCAAACATTGTATTTAGACTGACAATTGAAAATTAATATTTACCTGTGTCAGCGTTTTTGACAATTCCACCGCCGAAGGGGTGAAAAAGGGGATGAAATGTTGTAAAGTCTGGAAAGTCCTTCATTTAATTTATTAATTAGGCTTATGGTCGGAAAGTAAAACAAATAAGCAAAAACATGTTTCGTATTTTTTCGAAAATTAACCCTTTAGAGGTTAAATAGGATAAATAAACATAAAGATCGATATGGATGTCGTTATTGAGGTTTTATGGGATGACGATTGCAAAAATGGCATTTATTTTGATGTTTAACACGCTGAACATGATTCAACCTCTAAAAGGTTGCAATAGGGGTGAAATTTTAAATGAAAAATCAAGGGTAAAATAGGCATTTCAACTTGAAACTTTGTATGCTTACTTTAAACAAATAGGCAACCCATTTCGTAATTTTCGAAAAATCAAACCCAAGGGGTAAAATAGGGGATGAATATGTGTATAAAAGTCTGTCAGATTTGAAGTTACGATCTTCAAATTTTGTATTTAGGCTGGCAATTGATAATTAATATTTTCCTGTGTCAGCGTTTTTGACAATTCCACCCCCGAAGGGGTGAAGAGGGGGGTGAAATGTTGTATCTGGAAAGTCCTTCATTAAATTTATTATTTAGGCTTATGGTCGGAAAGTAAAACAAATAAGCAAAAACATATTTCGTATTTTTTCTAAAATCAACCCCTTAGAGGTTAAATGGGATAAATAAACCAAAAAATCGATATGGATGTCGTTATTGAGGTTTTATGGGATGACGACTGCAAAAATGGCATTTATTTTGATGTTTAACACGCTGAACATGATTCAACCCCTAAAAGATTGATATAGGGGTGAAGTTTTGAACTAAAAATCAGGGGGTAAAATAGACATTTCAACTTGAAACTTTGTAGGCTTACTTCTTAAAACAAATAGGCAATCCATTTCGTAGTTTTCCGAAACGTGGCAATTGTTCTGCCTCGCGTATTATAAAAGTATTTTCTCGAATGTCCACGCGGACGAAGTCGCGGGCGGAAGCTAGTTGTTTATAAATACTGAAAACATCAATTTACTTGCAATAAATAAATTAAATAGAAACATATTTTCGGTTTTTAATGTTTTATTACTATAAAAAACAATTTCATTATTTTTTTATTTTCTGTTATTTTCATTAAAATACTAAAACATGCTAAATATTTACTAAAAGCAGCACTATATATATTTAGTTTTACGACAAATTGCAACAAAATATTCTAAAAAAAAAACAAATAGATAAATAGAATCTTTTCATAAATGGCCATATTTAAACCTTTCGTTCGTTCAGTCCTACGTAAAACTCATGAACGAGCATTGAATTGAATCCTCTGAAAATCTCTTAAACGTAATTTACCTGCTTTAAATATTTCCGCTTTTACATATTTTCATCCTAAATCTAGGGGAAAACCTCCAAAATTGTCAACACTGCCAAGTTGGTCTGGTCGGAAGCCTACACACGTTCCGATTTGGTAGGAAGTGAAGTTCGTGCGAACCAAATCCGGCCGACCGCGTCAAACCAAATCGGCGGTCGGATCGGAACGTGTGTAAATGCTATAAGTGGCGTTGCATTTTGTATGCAAATCTGTACAGCGCCTCTAGTGGGCAGTAGCAGAACTACAGATTCTCATAATGCTACGGCTACATTAGCGGGCTACGGCGAAGAATCGTGTGAACGCGCTAATGTAGCCGGGTACATCGCGACAAAGCTATTGCTACGGGCTACTTAACTACGGGCTATCGCGTTAAACCGTCAAAGTGCGAGCGAGATTTATTTATTTTACTTTTATTAACTTTGCTATTTTATAGCTTTGTATGGAAATAAAATATCATAATCATAAAATGACGTTACTATAAATAAAAAAGTATTAAATTTAATAAATTACAATTCAATTAAGATAAATTAAATAATAATTAAGGGATTTCCTATAGGAATTATTATTATGTTTTGTAGCTGACTAACTATGTGACAGAAAGAAACAGATGTGACTTATGTGATAATGAATCTTATAAAAAATTAAACCGACAGTGAACTGAAAAGAAAAAATATCTTTAAAGTAGGTACACTCAACAGCACATCAAGATAAACAGTAGAACTGCGACTATGCTATACTGCGTAGCTTTTATTACGTAGGTAGGGCATAAAGGCGGTCTCAAGGTCAACATGTTTATTTCAAATTTTTTTGAAGTGTAGACTTTACTTTAGAACCAACAACAGAATATTTAGTAGTAGGTATATTCACTTTAAAAATAAATAATTAGAATTAAAATAAAATAAATATCGCTCGCACTTGACAGGTTTATCGCGATAGTTAGCGCGACAACGCAACACGAAGCTTTGCCCGCTAATGTAGACAAGAACATCGCGTATGCCCAACAATGATAATTTTAGCGCGATAACTCGCACGAATTATCGGCCGCTAATGTAGCTGCAGCATAAAAAATGTAACGTCGTCGCTCGCCGAGCGCCCAGTGTGTACAGGCAGTAATTGAGTAGCACCAAAAATGCCAAAAGCATGCTCAATCAATTGCTTAAGGCTAGTACACATGTTCCGTTCGGCGCCGCCGGCCGCCGGGGACGGTCGGATCGGAACGTGTGTACGGGCTATTAGAAACTTCGAGACAACCAAAACTGCACATTAAATTGCGAACTAATATTGATATATCATTGTTTTATTATTTCATTATTAATTGGGCGCTCCACATTCGCGCGCGAACGCGCGATATCTATGCGTGAACGCGTGAAAGCGCGAGTGTTAGTAATAGTTGTAATGTAATAACACTAATAGGTTGTTAGACACTAATAGTGGTTAACAAGGCACGAACCTGCGAAAAGCAAGTGACATGATTCCATCTGCGAATGTAGAGCCAAGAAGAGTTCACGCGTGATTATTACTGCGAAACGCACTGTGATTCACGCCCACGAATCGCGCGCGATTGTAGAGCGCCCATATTAATCTAAGGCCCTTAATAAACGGTAATAGTAACAGTAATAGTTAGCAAGGGATGAATGATGCATTGCATGTATTTTTGCATCCCTTACTAACTATACTTGCGAAGAGATCTCCACTTGAGTGTTGTTCTTTAATACGGACCTGCATTTAGAACTATGGACCTAAGTTCCGCGTATCTGTAGACCACTACATTTTTTTGCAAAAAAAATTAGTTTGGTGGGTTGTGTTGTGTATGAAATCACACTTTGCAAACGTTTAGTAGGCATTTCATAAATTTACGAATTTGAATAGAAAGAAGTTGATAGCTATGTTCATTGTATTATTTATGTATGTACTTACTTATGTACAGGAAATGTTAATAGGCAGGTATTATGAAAGCTTTAGCAAATAATCTGAATCCTTAATTAAAGTAGGTAGGTATTAACTTCCTATTTAGATATTAGTAGTATTTATGCCGGGGCTTCACCTGCGTGACGCCTAACGGCGTTAATAACGGCATGCGCGTCTTAGCGCGCTAATTGTATCAAATTAGTGCGCTAAGACCCGGCTACGCCTGCGTATTATATCAAATAGCGCGCTAATTAATGGCATTAGACGCAGGTGAAGCTCAGGCATTACGATTAACATGCACATCACTACAGGAAACGGAAACAGATACATCACTAATTGAGTAGCAAAAGCATGCTATCAAAATTTTTATGTTGTGTAGAAACTTCGAGAAAATTAATATTGCACATTCAAATCTACACCTTAAAAATGAGTTTATAAGATTGATATCAGATTGTGTTTTTATTTTGAAGAATTCCATTTTATTATTTATTAATTTTAATTAAATAAACAGAATTTAGCATTTAACGGTGATATGTTATGCTTCGTTTAGATAAATTAGTCTGTCGACTATCATTTTATCACTCCAAAACTGCACAGTGTGGCATCTTTCTATTTTTTTTCTATAACATTCCGTGAAGAGATTGATATTGCAACTGAGTAAGCAAAATACGCACACATGCAAAGATAAGCGGAGCTCCGCATATCTTGGGGTACGCGGGTACCGCCCACTTGCGACTTCTACTCTTTTTTTCTGTTCTGTGCTGCGGCAGTTGGGCCGCAGCGCAGCGGTGCAGCTTGAGTGTGCGTCCTGGTGAGTGACGGGGCAGTCGGCGCACCGACCGTATTGCGGATTGAGGGGCGGACTTACACTCGATACATTTCCTTAGTGCACGCGGGAAGGCCGCACTCTGGACAAGTTCAAACGTGTGGAAAATTTGTTTATTGCGCCGTTCATTCCGCCTGCGCGGTGCGCCATCACTCAGGACGCGCACACTGAGGGCGGTTAAAGCGCAGACACGCGCCCCCGTGTTAAAGCTCAACACTTCTGACAAGAACTGATATGGACCAGAGGCAATAAAACAACAAATCACAATGAACGATAGTTTATTAGGGTCAGGTGGGCGCGGGGTCGATGCGTTGCTGCGCCAGCTGGGCCGCAGCGCAGCAGTGCAGCATGAGCGAGGTCAGTGCACACGCCCGCGCCTTGCGCCATCCGAAGCCGTTAAAGCTCAACATTTGTGACAAGAACAGATATGGACCAGAGGCAATAAAACAACAAGTCACAATGAACGATAGTTTATTAGGGTCAGGTGGGCGCGGGGTCGATGCGTTGCTGCGCCAGCTGGGCCGCAGCGCAGCAGTGCAGCATGAGCGCGGTCAGTGCACACGCCCGCGCCTCGCCGCCGTCGGAGCCCGGGCCCACGCTCTGCGCGTCTTCGGCTGATAACTCTTCACGGACGGCTTGAAGCTGAGGGAATATGAAGTGTGTCAATGCTGGCTTAGTGCTGGTTTTTTAGTTAGGCCCTAGGTAGTTGATTCAAATTTTTAATTTTAATAGTTTTTGTGTGGTAAACACGCGGGTGCGTTTAAAAAAAAATTTAGTAAGTATTATTTTTTAATTAAGGGTAGCCATGAACATATTCTGATAGGCAATACATTAGACAAGTATTCGTCTATGTATGAAAATATAAAAATATGTTTCACTTGGTAAACAGATAGGCGAAGATCGATCCATAATCGTATCCCGTACCTACTACATGTTTTTGAAACGATACGACTGAACGCGAGCGAGTGTACAAAAAAAACGCACGTCGTCAGCGCTGTACGCGCCCCGTGACGTGAGAGAGCTCGCATGCGCTGCGCACACGTTGCGAACTCGCGCCGTGCTCGCTGCGCACTCGGCCCGCTTTCCATTCGCTCGCAACTCGCTAGTGTGATAAGGCCCTTAGTAGGCTAAATTTTCACTATCACACCAATTATCTAGCTCATAAGTAGTTATCATTAAGAAACTGTGTTATGGAAACTAGATAACGGATAAATATATACTTCTATACTTTTTTGTAAATACATACATAATATACATAGAAAACACCCAGACCAAAACAAATAGACATGTTCATGCACACAAATATTTGTTTTGTTCGGGGATCGAACCCGAGACCTCTGGCGCAAAAGGCAGGTATCCAACCCCTGCGCCAAATCGGTCGTAGTCAGATTAAAAATATATAGCTATTTGATATTTATTTAAACTGGCGCTAGGCTCTATCTATATCTAGTTATGGCCTAAAGATATGATCGTGTCAAAATAACATCAGGACCCTATGTCCAATAGCAAAAATGACGATTGAAACGTTGGAGCTTACTAAAAAAATCATAATCCTAACACTTAGAGGCAGTTTTCAGTGCTTATGTTTCGAAATCACGTTCAGATCCAATTTCCTAAATAACTTAAAACGATTTAAGGCGATACTCGGAAAAAATGTGCTGAAGCGAGATAGCAATGAGAAAACGACGCGCGCGGGAGCGAGACCGATTTTGCAGATTAGGCAAAAAAAACTCAAAACCACTTCGTATTAAAAAACTACAGCGACTTTTAAATAAATGCTTCTATACGATCCTCAATATTATTGGTGTCCACTAATTAAACCAATTTCCAATAGTGTAAGTAACCCCATTTAAGAATAATCTTCACTTTTCGTATTTTTTAGAGGTCTTTTCGAAAAGAAAAAGTGTCGAGGCAAAATCATAAATTCGTGTTTTTGAAACTATACGATTCTAGATAAAGGTATGAAGAAATATATATCTTATTACCAGATTTGTAACAACTGTAACCGTCCTATAGTTTTAAACCAAAAAGTCCATATTTTTCCGAGTAGCGCCTTAAGTAGGTAAGTATAAACTTTGTCTTCCTAATCTGAATAAAATAACACTACGCTCCTTTCGTGGAAATGACTCTACAATAACCTGCAATAAAACAGTAATTTTAACCGTGATAGATCAAGAAAATCTTTTCATCTGGATCTCTCCATAAAAGATGTCAATATGCCGTGTTATTTTTAACTAACTGGGTATTGAAACAGCAATCTGTTTTCATTGTCAGTCAGTCATTGCTATACCTAATCGGTTTTACCAAGGTTGATCTTTGCTATCACAATAAATAATAGGTCCACCGTTTACGTATTGTTGGCTAACCGTATATGTACTTCTAGCATTTTTTATTGACAATCATCACACCTAAACAACTGAACGATATACACGTTGTAAATTGTGGCGGAAAGAGTTATAATTATAAGGGTCATAACAAATGCACTTTCATCATCATCATCCATTATAACTAAGTCCCCACTGCTGGGGTACAGGCCTTCCTTATATATGGATATGAAGAATAGGCCATGACGCCAATGGGCCATGACCAACCACGCGGACCCAATGCGGACTTATGCGCGATTTATGCGGACTACAAATGCAGCCGGGACCAACGGTTTAACGTGCCTTCCGAATCACGGAGGACCTCGAGATGGTAATTTTTTGGTCACACATCCCGAGACCGACCATTGCGAAAGTTGCTTAACCTCAACGATTGCAAGCTGAACGTGCTAACTAATGCACCACTGGCTCCTCGTTTCTTTTCTTGTTAGATCTATCAACTAGTCTTTTGCCTTTTACTGGTGAACTGCTTCTCGCTCTCTTTATGTTTCTCCTATGCCTCAAAGGTTGTCTGGAAGAAATAAGAAGATAAGACTGCCTTTGCCCACATTAAGTGCTGTATTATCTTTCATGATGTTTTTGTTTTGTAATTTTTTGTGTGTGCAATAAAGCGTTTACCTACCTACCTACCTAGTCTATACTAATATTATAAAGAGGAAAGATTTGATTGTTTGTTTGTTTATTTGCATCGAATAGGCTCCGAAACTACTAGACCGATTTTTGACCATTAGAAAGCTACATTCTTCCCGAGTGGCTATATTATAGGCTATATTTTAACCCGATATTCCCACGGGAACGGGTACCACGCGGGTAAAACCGCGAGGAGCCGCTAGTATTACATAATGATTTTAAAAGCGAACTTTTAACCTCACGTCTAAGTTGTTAGAAGGGACAACTTGGCAAAGATTGGCTAACAATTTGACACAGCGGCATACCGATTTAGTCACGAACCAAAGATTTATTGAAACAAGTCAAATAGGTTATTACTCCGCTGTTCGGAAAAGATCGACGTTTCTGAACGCATCTCTAATGTCACGTCAAATTGACATTTAGCTGTCACTTGAAGTTGACAGTGCTCTTGATTGGAATTCTTGTAAGAAACATGTCGGATTAATTTTGCTGAATTGTTAAAAAACCGCTCGCGTTGAATATGCCTGGCATATCGAGCTTGAATTGAATCCTGAATTATCTATTTGATCCCGTGTTGTACGACCAAGATTTTGACGCCATCTTGAGGAGTGGCCGGTCGCGGTGCTTTGAAAGATAATTTTCCACCACGCGTTGTTGTCGGGACAATATATCTTAATAAGCAAGCCCCGCGTGTGTTATTGTGTTTTGGGACCCTGTGTGGTGTTAGTTTTGTGAGTAAGGTGACGAATTGGTAAGGTCTGCAGAAGAAGAAGGATTTACCAGGGGGCGCGCCCTCTGTCTCCGCTGCCCAGGAGACTTTCGACACCACAGACCGTATGTAAAATCACCTTACTTCACATTAAGTCGCTGTGTATCGCAGTTTCAATTGTTCAGTTACATCCCGGCTGAAACCAAGTTTTGTCCGGAGTCTATACTCATGATAACCTTCCACTGCGCCATGCCGATTCCGCGGGTCTAGGCAGGGGTGTACTGAACATTTCTTGGTAGCAGAGCGTAGTTTGAAGGCCTGAGAGGCCCACGCCAAAACTTTGTCTATTAATCAGTGCCGTTTTGATTACCATCTGGTCCGGACTGGATTAATTTGTACTTGTAAATGGTAATTAACTTGCATTTGAAAAGTAAAGGGCATTCCTTTTGCTATTGGTTCCATGTCTTGTAATTAATTGTCATGTATTGAAGTTCCAAAATGTAAACAGATGCCTTTCTTTGTTCATAATAATTATTATTTAGTTTTGTTAGCAAATTTGAGTTGTGAATATTGACAAGTTGTTGCTAAATAATAGCTAATAAAAAGTTGTCCTAAAAAGGCTTGGGTACTTAAATGATTTAAGACATTATTTACACATTGAAACTTATTGAAACTTGTGCTTTGAAATAATTAAAATTTTCTTGTTGTATGTTGATATCCAAGTGAATTTCAATAGACAGTGATTTGTTTGAACTGAATAACTTTTTGACTTATAAAGGCAAAGTTAATTTGTGTCTAAGTTATAACCTCTTGAGAGTTAGAGTTATAATTATATGCTTGAGTTTTGTTGTTTTCTGATAACCTCCAAATATTTAAGAGTTTGTGTCATTATAAATACTTTGTTGTTGTAATATTGGAATTTTGTGGTTATTAATAACCTCCAAATATTGGAGATTTTGTGTTATAGTGAATATTTTGAATTTGTTGTTTTTGTTGATAAATTTGTGACGTTACAATGACGGCCTCCTCTGCTAAAGCCAAAATACGTTCTGAGTTACGGTGCTTAGCTTCTGCGGTTGCATTGTTGGATCGACCGGATAGGACGGAGGCCTTGTTGAACAGATACGTAGATCTGCCCATACGTTTGGCTGTTGTTGATGAGCAGTATGCCTTATTTTTGGAAAAGACTGTTGAAGCCGATGTGGAAATGCGACAAGAAGTCGGTTTGGATGTAGACCAGTGTTATGATTTTGCGGACAGAATTACCCAGGTGGCTCGACCTTTGCAAGTGGCAAGAGAGAATGAACCGAGCCCGTCCCCGGTCACATCTAAGAGTATGCCCCCTCTATTTGCTAGATTGGCCCCCTTAGATTTAAGGCGTTTTGCTGGTCGTCTAGAGGACTGGGAGGGCTCTATTAATATTTTTGATAGTCTCGTACATGCCCGGGATGATTTGACCCAGGGCCAGAAGTTGGCTTACTTGTTATCCGTGTTGGAAGGGGAGGCCCTTGAATCGGTTCAACATTTGGCCCCCTCGGATGAAAACTACCCTATTGCTAGGGATTTGATTGCCCGTCGGTACCAGAACGTACGACGTCTGGCGGACAACCATGTTGCCGCCATTTTGAATTTACCCCGCGTTGCCAGCGTGATGCACTTGAGAGTGGCTTTGTTGAATCCGCTGTTGGTTGCCTACAACGCATTAAAAAACTTAAAACTCCCAGTGGAGCAGTGGTCGTTTTTGTTACTGCACATTGTCCTGGGAAAGTTGCCGGACTCTGTTAAGGTCCGTTTTGAGCAGCAGTATGGTGGGGATAGTGCGACTTATCTGCCACCCTTCTCGGACCTCTTGACGTTCCTGGAAGGAGAGAGTAGACTGGCAGATAACTCCTCTCTGGCCGGTCCTATGGGACCCGAACGACCTGTGCCACAGAGTAGATCCCCCACCGGACCCCCCCGTAGGGGGCGTATGGCCCCTCGCGCGCCCGGCCGCTATGCCGCCGTCCAGGAGACCGCCCGCTGCTTGTACTGTCGGGAACCGGGTCACAGCACGACCCGTTGTGATAAGTTCCTCGACCAGCGCGTCCAAGGCCGTCGAGCGATCGCGCGACAACGGACATGGTGCTACTCGTGCTTGGGCCTGCACATGCAGCGCGAATGTACCCAAGCGCACCCATGCCGCTTTTGTAAGGGCAACCACCATCCCCTCCTCTGCATGAACAGCCCAGAGGGCGGCGGAGCGCCGCAGCGCGTCGCTGCAGGATCACCTCGTATGGGTGGGGGTCTCGGACCCCCCGCGGTGTTTGCATCCCGCAGCAGTTCTAGTGGCCACCAGAGTGGCCCCAGACGCTCTCCGCCACGTTTGGAGCCTCAAACGGGCGGGGGTCCCAGGGACCCCCCCATGGGAAACCGATCCCCAAGGATGGGGATGAGTTATGCGAGCGTTGCCGGAGGTCGTAGAGGCCCCCCGCGACGTTTTGAGCCTCGCACGGGCGGGGGTCCCACGGACCCCCCCATGGGAAATCGGTCCCCAACTAGGGGGTTCGATTTTGCGAGCGTTGCGGGAGGTCGTAGAAGCCCCCCGCAACGTGTTGAGCCTCGCACAGCCGGGGGTCCCCGGGACCCCCCTTCTGAAAATCGGTCACCGTGCCCCCGCGACTATGGGGCGACGTACACGGTGGATGCTAGGCACCGATTCTCGCCGCCGCTCGCCGAATACCCGCGTTTGGAGCGGCGCCCGCCCCGTCTTCAAGGGGCCGGGAGATATAACCCGCCTGATACCGGGCGAATTGGACGTAGGCAGTATGTGGGAGAATGGGACCCACTGGATCGCTATGAGCGACCCCCTTACCATGGGGGGACGTCTGGGGACCCCACATACTAGCAATCAACGTGTTTACGGTCGATTGTAGCCACCCCTCCAGAGACCGTTTTGTTGCCCACGGCCTCTGTGCTTGTCAGGGGATTGAATGGCGACCTTGTGGAAGTTCGCGCCTTGTTGGATTCCGGTGCTCAGGGGTGTGTTGTGTCATCTTGGTTAGTTAGGCGGTTGGGCCTCAAGGTGCACCCCCACACGGAAGGCGTGAGAGGTGTTGGCGATGTGAAAGTCCCCGGGTTGTTAGGGCATGTTGACTTCACATTTACATCACGTAATAAGTCCACGCCAGGCATTAAGACCTCGGCGATTGTGTTGGACACAGTTGTTGGCCGTCAACCTTCAGTTGACTTGGGACCGAGTATGTTGTCTTTGGTGTCTGATTCCCCACTCGCCGATCCAAATTTCTTCCGCCCAGGCCCGATTGATGCTCTCCTTGGAGCCGATGTCCTGGGGCGAGTTTTGTTGACGGGGAAGCGAGTTTTGCAGCCAGATGGCTTGGTAGCTCTGCAGACGACACTCGGTACAGTTGTGATGGGCCCTGCTCGCCGCGTTTTGAATTCCCTTGATGAGGATCGCGGTCTTGTTTTTAATGTGTCTCTCTCCGAAGTGGTGCAGAAGTTTTGGGAGGTTGAGGAACCTCCACCAGCCCCGCGGGTCGACCCAGTAGCGGATGAATGCGAGTTGTATTACCAGAATAACACTGGTCGCCTCCGCTCTGGTCGTTTGATCACCCGTCTCCCCTTTCGTGCCGGCCGACCTCCTCTGGGCGAATCCCGACCGCTAGCGGAACGTAGGCTAGTGGCGATGGAGCGTCGCATGAGCAAGGATCCGGTCTTCCGCCAGAAGTATGTTGAATTCATGCGGGAGTATGAGGAGTTAGGGCACATGTCCGTGAGCGATTTGGATTGGCGCTCCGTTGAGCACTTCTTTTTGCCGCACCACGCCGTTTTGAAATCCGGAAAGATTCGGGTGGTCTTTGACGGTTCGGCTCCCACCTCTACTGGAGCGTCCTTGAACCAGTGTCTGCATGTAGGTCCCAAGCTGCACACGGAGATCTCAGACATTTTGACCAACTTCCGGCGGCACCAAATTGTATTTATGACTGACATCCGGATGATGTTCAGACAAACGGTCATCCATCCAGAGGATAGGAGGTACCAATTGATTTTGTGGAGAGAGAGTCCTGGGGACCCCTTGTTGATTTATGAATTGAATACGAATACGTACGGTTTGGCTTCGAGCCCGTTTGTTGCGATTCGTTCTTTGTTGGAGTTGGCCGAGAAGGAGCGCTTGAGATACCCTCGCGCCTCCGCCATTTTGGCCAGTGACGTCTATGTGGATGACATTTGCACGGGCGCCTCATCTGTCTCAGAGGCGATTGTCCTGAGAGACGAACTCACCGCCCTTTTGAAGTCGGGAGGTTACGAGTTGAGGAAATGGATATCCAACTCGCCTGATGTACTGGTAGGTTTGCCCGAAGAGCACCAGCAGGACCCCCACCTATTCGAAAATGTGGATAATCCCCACGTGGTGACCGTCCTTGGCGTACAGTACAAACCGGTCTCTGACACTTTCACTTATTGTGTGGATTTACGACCACCGAAAGTCTGGACCAAGCGTTTAGTATTGTCTACTGTCGCACGTACCTTTGACCCCAATGGGTGGATTTGCCCCGTGCTGTTTATGGCCAAGTGTTTCTTGCAACGGTTATGGGCTTCGGGTGTGTCGTGGGATGAACCCCTCTCGGACGAGTTACTCCGAGATTGGTCGAGCTTCGTTTCATCCCTCCCCGAGATTAATGAAGTGCATTTGCCGAGGCTATTCCTCCCTTCTGAAAATTGTAAAGTTACTCTTCACGGCTTTTCCGATGCCTCCGAACGTGGATTTGCTGCGGCCGTGTACCTCCGCACCGTTACTGTTGACGGAGTTGTTGCTGTGCATCTGGTGATAGCGAAAAGCAAAGTCGCTCCCCTTCGGACTCGTCATACGATCCCGAGGTTGGAATTGTGTGGAGCTGCCCTCCTAATGCGTTTGTTGAACCACGTATGGCTCACATTAGGTCGATCTATTAAGATACAAGAGGTTTATGCTTGGACGGACAGTCAGGTCGTCCTTTGTTGGTTGAAGGCTCCGGCGCACACCTTGGACGTGTTTGTGGCCAATCGAGTGTCGCAGATTTGTAATTCCGACATCGAGTTGATTTGGAGACACGTGCCGGGAACCATGAATCCCGCGGATTGTGCGTCTCGGGGTTGTGTAGCCCCAACCCTAATTAACCACCCCCTCTGGTGGGGCCCACAGTGGTTGATGCGGCCTGAGTCGGAGTGGCCGCCCTCTCCAGCGTTGTCGAACGTAGCCGTTCCTGATATGCGGGCATGCGTCCTGGAGACTAACCCCGCCGGGGAAAAGGATTTGTTGTTGGATCGGTACAGCTCCTTACAGAAGCTGCTTGGTGTTACCGCTTGGATCAGACGTTTCGTGTACAATTGCAGAAACCCACGCGCGAGGCGTGATTCGTCGGTTCTCACTCCGGACGAGCGTAGGGACGCGCTCTTGTTTTGGGTCCGGAGAGTACAAGCTGATAGTTTTGAGTCCGAGATTGAAATTTTGCGTTTAGGCCGTCGCAAGTTGAAGGGCGCGGTATCGCGATTGAATCCCTTCCTGGACGAGAGTGGGCTTTTGCGAGTCGGCGGAAGACTTCGAAATGCGAACCTGCCGTATGGAGCTCGTCACCCCCTTTTGTTACCTAAAGCCGGACATTTGACTCAACTGATAATAACAGATCGCCATGTGAATGCACAACATGCTGGCTGTAATGCTTTGTTGGCCATTTTGCAGCGTGAATTTTGGATTTTGTCTGCTCGTCGAGCCATTCGCACTGTGGTTTTCCGTTGCCTGCCTTGTTATCGATTGAAGGCCGCGACCATGCAGCCCCAGATGGGTGATTTGCCTGCTGATCGCGTCACGGAATGTAGAGCTTTTGCCGGAGTCGCCACCGACTTCGCCGGTCCCTTTACTGTAAAGGCTTCGAGACTGCGTAATGCTAAAACCTATAAGGCGTACTTGTGCGTGTTTGTGTGTTTGTCCACCAAGGCTGTCCATTTGGAAATTGTCTCGGAATTGTCTACCGAAGCCTTTGTCGCCGCCTTGAGCAGATTTGTTTCCCGTAGAGGACTGCCGACATTGATACGTTCCGATTGTGGTACTAATTATAAGGGAACGTGTAATTATCTTAAGGAAGTAGTTAAGTTTTTTGTTGATAATAAAATAGACATTGGAACCACCCTCTCCCGGCGTGGGATAATCTGGAAGTTTAGCCCTCCAGCTTGTCCGACCTGGGGAGGAATTTTTGAAGCTTGTGTAAAGGCTGCCAAGACACACTTGCGTCGCGTAATTGGAGAAACTATTCTCACGTTTGAGGAACTTGATACGGTATTTTGTAAAATTGAGGCCGTCCTCAACTCGCGACCCTTGTGCCCGTTGTCTTCGGACCCGAATGACCTGGAAGCGTTGACCCCAGGTCATTTCTTGATCGGACAGCCCCTTTTGGCTTTGCCTGAATATCCGATTCAGGATGTAGGATCCCATCGTTTGTCGCGATACCAACTTTTGAAACAGATGTCCCAAAACTTCTGGGCACGTTGGTCGATGGAGTATTTGCATATCCTACAACAGCGCGTGAAGTGGACAGATAAAACCACCCCACCCCAGACTGGCGACCTCGTGTTGATTAAGGATGCTAACCTGCCGCCCCTATGTTGGCGAAGGGGGCGCATTGTTAAACTCTACCCCGGAACTGACGGAGTTCCTCGTTTTGCTGAGGTTTTGGTTCGAGATTCGGTTTTGAAGAGAGCAGTTAGTGGGCTCTCCCGATTACCCGTAGATTGACGTACCGTTCTTAACGGTCCGGGGCGGGGGGATGTTCGGAAAAGATCGACGTTTCTGAACGCATCTCTAATGTCACGTCAAATTGACATTTAGCTGTCACTTGAAGTTGACAGTGCTCTTTATTGGAATTCTTGTAAGAAACATGTCGGATTAATTTTGCTGAATTGTTAAAAAACCGCTCGCGTTGAATATGCCTGGCATATCGAGCTTGAATTGAATCCTGAATTATCTATTTGATCCCGTGTTGTACGACCAAGATTTTGACGCCATCTTGAGGAGTGGCCGGTCGCGGTGCTTTGAAAGATAATTTTCCACCACGCGTTGTTGTCGGGACAATATATCTTAATAAGCAAGCCCCGCGTGTGTTATTGTGTTTTGGGACCCTGTGTGGTGTTAGTTTTGTGAGTAAGGTGACGAATTGGTAAGGTCTGCAGAAGAAGAAGGATTTACCAGGGGGCGCGCCCTCTGTCTCCGCTGCCCAGGAGACTTTCGACACCACAGACCGTATGTAAAATCACCTTACTTCACATTAAGTCGCTGTGTATCGCAGTTTCAATTGTTCAGTTACATCCCGGCTGAAACCAAGTTTTGTCCGGAGTCTATACTCATGATAACCTTCCACTGCGCCATGCCGATTCCGCGGGTCTAGGCAGGGGTGTACTGAACATCCGCACTCAGACAGGTGCAGCGTTGTAGCATTAAGCCTAGAGGCCAAATTTAAAAACCATATTTTTGGTATCTGTTTCGTTAAAGAAGACACATGGAGGTATTTTTTTTTATTTCTTTTCATTGTACAGAATTGGCTCGTTTACAGTTTTATTATATTGTTCCTAGGACCCTCTTTTTACTTGCAAACCCAAAACACTAAACTAACTGTTGGACCCTATAGCAGTCTAATAGAAAAGTGTAATTATTTAAATTTCTTATTGTTTCATTAGAATAATTTTGCTATAAATGCACTATTTTTTTGCCGGTTGAAAAAGGAATAGGTTGCCGGTAGAATCTGGAATTAAATATTAATTTAAAAATCGCCGGTAGAATGTGGAATAGAAACCGGTAGAATGTGGAAAAATTATTCACCGGTTGAAAAATCGCCGGTAGAAAGTGGAAGGACCCAACGTTAAGTCATAATCGTGTCTCAATCGTGTCTCAATTGTAGTTCAATTGTAGTGCTTTTTTACACACTAGTTACAAGAATTATGACAATATGTTGTGATGTAAATGTAGTGTGTGGTGTGACCATCAGTAGTATGGTGAAAAAAGTACACATTTCTTGTAACTAGTGTGTAAAAAAGCACTACAATTGAAACACGATTGAGACACGATTATGACTTAACGTTAGCAGAATAGGGTATTTTACTGTTGTTGAAATGTAGATATTTAATGATGACGTTAAAAAATATTGAAATTAAGAATACTTACCAAATGTGAAAAAATAATTTTAATCTGTTTTATAATAAAAGAATTATAGTCTGTTTGATTTTGACAATAGCTGTCTCTTTCTAAAACGAAATCTTCTATGGCGTGACTATGACGCTACTAACCCACTGACGTCACTAAGATAGCGTCCTGTCCTTGTCTAATTATAAAGTTTGAAGTCCTATATCTTTGAAAATATTCAAGATAATTCAAAATGAAAACTTGTTTTGTGTAGCTAATATTTCGAAAAACATTTTAAAGAAATAAAAAAAAAACAGTAAAATTCCGTATTGGCCCCCTGGTATACTAAAAGAGCATGCTTGTTTGCTACTACTACTAGGTAGTATGCTCTTTTATAACAATGCTCTTCGAGTGTTTAACAAGCATGCTCTTTTCGTATACACGTGCTAATTGTCAGCTACTACGTAGCATCTGCTCGAAACTAGCATGCTTGTGAGCTACTAAGAGCATGTGTATTCCAGGCTTTAATCAAACAAAACAACAGGGATACTTGAACTCTGTAATTTCAGTGACGAAGGAACCAGATATAAACAGATTTCAGTACCTAAATAGTATGCTGTGCTGTGGATTTTTGTTCTCAATTCCTGAGATATAAGAAAGGACTTTGTTCCTTTCGAACGAGAGGACAATTAACATTTGAAGTTAAATAAAGAAAAGGGCAATGGTAAAGTTAGTTTGTGCCAAGTTTAAGATTATAAAAAGACGGGAGTGGCATTGACCGCCTCCTCAATTTGTCTATTACGTCTTCAAGTTTGGCAAGGAGTTTTATCTAGTACTAGCTGACCCAGCGCGACTTCGTTCCCGTGGCCCTACCCCCTACTCCACCCTACCCTACCCCACCCCTACCCTACCCTACCCTTACCCTACCCCTACCCTACCCTTACCCTACCTACCCCTACCCTACCCCTACCTTACCCTACCCCTACCCTACCCTTACCCTACCTACCCCTACCCTACCCCTACCCTACCCTACCCTACCCCTACCCCTACCCCTACCCTACCCTACCCCTACTCTACCCTACCCCTACCCTACCCTACCCCTATTCTACCCTACCCCTACTCTACCCCTACCCTACTTCTACTCTACCCCAACTTACCCCTCCTTCCCCTATTTTCTCACCGCTAAAACCTTCCTTGGACTTCCACGAACATTTCAAGACCAAAATTAGCCAAATCGGTCCAGCCGTTCACGCGTGATGCCGTGACCAAGGGAAATAGGGATTCATTTTTATATATATAGATTTACACAACATTTCTCTCCGCAACACTATTGCGCTTGTGTATCAGAGTTAGGTGAATTAGTTCACATAAAATTTCGAAGCTTTGGCTGAGATTTTGGAATGGTAATTAACTACTCGATGTACCTATGTTTTATAATGATGGTCATTATTTATACACTTAAAATTATAGGGAACTTATTATACATAAGCATTATACCACATCACTATTTCAAGTAGCCTATAGTTGTTTGCCGACCATTTCGATTATCAGCTGTTCGGTGAGCTTGGCGGCGAGTTCAAGCACAGAGTTCACGCGACCAAGTGATGATTGGAGACAATTATTACTTTTTATTAGTCGTGCTGACTATCTTCTGTAGCAGCTGCTAGTTGTGGCGATTCCCGTACGGTCGGGAGTGGCAGCAAGGATGTTGTTGTAGTTAACTACGTCACTACGTACGTACAAGCAGGTATCAGGTAGACTGACCATCTCGTGGATCTGATGCGCGGTGAGCTTGGCCACGAGCAGCGCGTCCGGGGGCAGCGCGCTGCGCAGCGCCGGCCGCAGTATGGCGTCACGTCGCTATGTACAGTAGGTGGGTACTGACCATCTCGTGGATCTGCTGCGCGGTGAGCTTGGCGGCGAGCTCAGGCGCGGAGTCCCGCGCGGCCGCGAGCAGCGCGTCCGAGGGCAGAGCGCTATGCAACGCCGGCCGCAGTATGGCGTCACGTCGCTATGTACAGTAGGTGGGTACTGACCATCTCGTGGATCTGCTGCGCGGTGAGCTTGGCGGCGAGCTCAGGCGCGGAGTCCCGCGCGGCCGCGAGCAGCGCGTCCGGGGGCAGCGCGCTGTGCAGCGCCGGCCGCAGTATGGCGCTCACGTCGCCCTTCTGCAGCCACGTCGCCCCGCACCCGCCGAATGGGTTTCCCACTGGCTCCAACGACTGCTTCCTTTGCGTTAGAAGGACTGACCGTAAAAAACGTGCCGTGTCGGTCTTATTGTCAACTGTTAGTATCTACTTCACACTACTTCTAAGTTACTATCTGGTCCTGGGATTAGAAACGTTATATTCTGGAAATATTTCTTGAAAAACTATCAGATTGTGAATCTCCCGAATGATTTTTCCAATCTCTAGATTCTTTGAAAGGGATAAGTTACGATGTGTGCTATACTGGCTAATGAAGTGCAATCTATTCATGTATCAAATACGAAGGATCAGGGCTGTCAAAAAAAATATCTATGTAAGTGAATCCAAGAAGTGTCCCCCTTACCTAGGCGTATGACTAGGCGAGGGCGGCAGCGAGCGCGAGGAGGAGCAGGTCCGCGGCGCCGACAGCGAGTGCGCCGAGCCCGCACGCCGCAAGCCGGCCACCAGCGCGCTCATAGCACCGCCGCCTGGAGAACGACTCTTAAGCTATACTCTAAGGTCCGATGGGAAGCTAAGCGGCTTTTCTATCATCACTAAGGTCCACTTGCAGCGAATTTGCTGAATCTCGATTTAATTAAAACTAGATTTAACCCATACAAAAATGTCATATCTAGATTAAATAATTTGACATGCTTGCATTGTGAATGCATAAAAATAATTTAAAATCTCAATGCCTGTATGGGCTTCATCTAATTTTAGTAAAATCGCGATTTAGCAAATTTGCTGCAAGTGGACCTAAGAGCAGTATCTATGTCATTTCGGTGCCATGGCAGCGACGCTGGCAGCCACCGCCAATCGAAACATGTCGTATTACAAAATTCCGAACCCTATCGCAATGGATAGATTGCTCAAGGACGCGAAGAAAAGCCACGGATTCGTTGCTGCCGTCAATGTCATGGCATTCCAATGAGATACAGCCGTTGAATGAGTAGGTCAGTAAGTAGTGTCAGTAGTAGAGTAAATCAGTAAATGATGGTTTAATGGTAGTAACGATAACGGGCATTCAAATCAAAAATTAAACAGATGTGTGATAATGAAAAAGCCGGTAAATGAGGGACAGCAGTGTGGAATATGGCGGTGTCGCATTCATTATCATTTCCTAGTTGTTGGAATTAAGAGTGAACAAAAGCTCCCTAATTTTAAACTCCGCTTATACTATACGACACTTTGTCTTACAAAACGACACAATTTTGACAATGATCGAGTCGAGTGAAAAATATAATTTACGCATCGATATAACTACCTGCTCGGATTCATAGAAGCTTTAAAATATTTACATGAAAAGTTAATATCTTTTAATGACTGGAATTGCAATAACTTTTCATTAATGGTAAGACTAACACTTGCATTGTGCAAATCAGTATTTCGCAGTGAGGTTTTGGCTATAGGCTGTGACATACATATTTTATTAGTGGTATTGGCTAAGCCTTTAAGATGTGCGTCATCAAACATCAAACTACAACTCTGCGTGACCCTGTGGTTCTTCTTAAATAATAATATGAAAGATGTTAATTTAAATATATTTTACAATGTTTTCTGCTATCAGTACATGGTCCTTCGAACCGGATAGAGATAGAAATGGATCTCGAGTAGATTTTAAACAGTAATCTGCTAATATTACTAGTAAAACCTAAATATTGAAGACGTAAAAGAAATCGAAGCATTCTAAGTATAATTGTTAACATAGCAGTAATAAGTGTACAAATGCAACAAATTCACTAAAATTGTAACTCGAGAGATCATTCGAGAAATAGTTTCGTTCGATAATTGGCTTAAAGAAGAGAAGGTTCTAATTTCAACTGTAATGTTGTAACATATAAGTGTGTCAGATTACAGAAAGTCACAACGAGATATGTTGCATTGTTTGTGAAATAATGAACACTAATAAACTCTAGGAGTTGCCGAATTACTTGCGTTAATCGGAGCGTTAAAGGACATAGGTACATAGTTTTATTAGGTAACGAGGAACTTGAAATGCGGGATATTAGCACATTCTTGAATCAGGGACTGCGATCAGAAACTTTATTTTCAAATAGACTAAATATTATGGTGTTGAACTTTGTAGTTGATCTAGTTTGGACTGAAATACTTTCTCCATAAAGTACAACCTATTTGCTTTCGTTCGAGATGGGGTCAGCCAACGTAAAAACTATTTATTAAAAAAGTATAAAACAATAGACTACCTGAAATGGTCGCGGTAAATTGATTTGTAAAACATTTCGTAAATAAAATAGGAAAATTATAATATGATTAATTTCGATCAAGCAAATTGTTTTTAATTACACACAAATAGTGTGCACAGTAATCTATAGTTAATAATCTAAATTCAATTTCTTATAATAAAAATAACAACAAACATGAAAAAAAGTGAGTAAGTTTAGTACCTAGTAGAACTAGAACTTTGGGTAGGTACCTATTATAATGGAAACATAAACGATAATAGAAAAGAAACTTTTATAAAAATTAAACGTATTCACACAAAACAAGGGCACTAGCGGTTATCATAGCTAACTAGCACGGCACTAGAAGGGAACACAAACAGTGACATCGGAAGAATGCAGCGAGTCTAACAAAAGGCAGACCCGCGAACTTCACAAAGTTAGAACAAAGCAGAAACCTGGGTCTGTTCGTGTGGGGACGGAAGTGGCCCGGAGTTATAAACACGGTACCTGCCATCAGCATTCGAATAATTCGTCTGTGCATGAAGAAACAAAAGTAAGTTATTTTAAATTAGAGTTCACGTTCCATGAATGCAATATAGAGCTACTCGTTTTGAAGTAATGTCTAAAAATACTAAGTATGAAGAAATGAGAATATATGTGACTGCAGCGACAGTGAATGAGTTCAGGTAAATGTTTCAGATTTTTATCTATCTGTGTTGCCTAGTCCAAAATTAATGAAGATATTTAAACCTTACCTTCTTCGTGAACGTCCAAGGAGTCTTTTCTCTCTGGTTCATCATCTGAATCAGGATCCATGATAGAGTCAGCTTCGGTGGTGATTAGTTCAGGAGGTGAACAAGCCAGACCACTTGGAGTATCTACAAATAAAAACTTCAATCAAATTGTTTCTGAAGCTTATAACAAATACAGAACCCTCCTCCTCCTCTTAAATAATTTCAGAAAGGGTAGTACCTACTTCAAAATGCTTTCCCTATAGACCCACGTTTTTGTGTGCTTTCTTTTTCTAGCTCAGATTAATAACAGCTGTCAAAATGTGTAATTAAGCTAATAACGCAAGAAACTATAAAAAAGAACATTGTTTTTGACGATCCATACATTCGTAATTATTTTTAAAATAATTAGCTATCATGCGTGATCAAAGTGTTTAAGTGACAACAAAAGACCGACGATCGTGGCTGCAGTTCAATTAAACAGTGAAGTAGATCATTTTTTTCTCCTTCCGCATTGGTTCGCATTGCTATAGCCACGCAACAGCCTTCAACTCTATTTACTACTAGCCCTCGGCCCGCGGCTTCGCCCTCGGGGCTACACGAACGTTATCCCGCGGGAATATAATATTTTTCCGGGATAAAAAGTAATCTATGTCGCGCTTCAGCTCCCAAACTATACCCATACCAAAAATCACGTCGATCCGTTGCTCCGTTTTGACGTGAAAGATGGACAAACAAACGATTTTCGTCAAATTTTTTACAGCTGGTTTGTATGGGAAAAGAAAAGTGGTCTTTTTTACACGCAATTTTTATGTTGTTTCTCTCCATAACAACCTTCCTTGGGCCTGGAACATATGAAAAAAATAATAGTCCTACTATAGGTCTATTGTGTGTTGACAGTTAATAGAGGGCACCACTTTCATTCATTTGTCTGAGATTGATGAAATTTGAATTACTCTGTTTTAACGCAACAGAGTCTATATTCATTTGTCAAGAAAATTAGTTCCATTTTTCGCCACGTTCTGTTCTGTCATAGTTCTTTGATAGACAATATACCAACCCGCGCGTGGCTGGAATGCTCAATGTGTAATTTTATTGTGCTCTTGAGAACTATTACATTATTCGTATGATGCGATCCACTTAAAGCGGTATGTTTCTTAATGGTCGTAATTCAATTTGTGAACGATTGTTATGCTATTTTCGTCATGAAAATAGTCGTTTCTGGTTGTTATTACGACCCTTTGGTTGCTTTAAGCGTTGGGTTTAGTAATAAATAGTGTGGTATGGCCGTTTCGTAATCCCTTGATGATTGTTCGCTTGTAGTTACTATGGTTTTAGTATGGTAGTAATTATGCTACGAAGGGGTAAAATAGTTGAATTCGTTCACTGTTAGATACTATTTAAATTAAGCTAGTATTTTGTTTTGACTCTATGAATGAAGTCAAAAAGCAGACATACAATTTTTTTCATAACTCATCAATTTCAATTCGATTGCCATCAGTTTAAATGTCACATATTAAAACAAAACACTCCCATGTCCCTGAAGATGGAAATAAAGTAAAAGTCCGGGAGTTCGACGACCGTATTGGTCGTTAACACGGTATAAAGCAGACCGGAATATTTGGCGGGATTTCAAAGAGATCAAGAGCACGTAAATCTGATTCCTTTTCCAGTATACCAAAACAAACTGTTTTCGGATAAGTATGACTTAAAATACAAACAACGCTCATGTGTGTATATATTTAAGAGATAATGAAAAAAGACATTGAACTTAAAAATTTCGCTGAAAATAAACGTTATTTATGCTAGTCTTTTCGATCTATCAATATTTTTCGTATTTCTTAATTACTTACATGAAGACGAAATTATATTTGTTACTCTTCCAAAATGTAACTCATGTCATCAAATAGACTCAGACGATGTGTTTATTGTAATGAAATAGAAAGCACTTACATATGTGAAAAACCTTTAAATTGAAAGCAAATCTTTGATTGAGGAAAACAATCCTGTTTATTCATTCCACCGAAAACATGAGAGAGTGGGTCTTTGTGAGACTCTCACGATGATTCACTTGGTCTTGTTGATGTTGATTCACCTGCTCTACGTATGTTCCGGGAAACACATTTATTTAGGTGTTCACTAAATCGCGGACATCAGGAAACATATCTTTTAAAGTCATACAAAATTTCTCAAGTGCTTTCGAATATTTTTAAAAGTCGTTTAATGCAAATAAATAAATTGCGGAATTTAGAGTATTTTTAAAATGGCCGTTGCTATTAAAGGGCATTTGTGCACTACACTGAATTTTACCGATCCGGTAAAAAACGGATGCTTGTATTTTAATAATTAATTATTTATAAAAGAAAGAATTTATTTATTTCGTGAAGTTTCAATGTTTCAACCCCTAAACTACACGAAATAAATAAAATAAATTACGGATCCGTAAAATTCAGTGTAGTGCACAAACGCCCTAAGAATACAAAATTGATTGAAATCATTTGTAATGGATTTGTGACATTTCCCACTTCGATCAACAATAACAAATAACACCTAGTTCTAGATACCTACATAGCTGGAGTGACAGATATGGCCGAGCGTATACTCCCACTTGAGAGTATAATTATAAGTAGATTATTTAGCCAGTGTCAATAATACTAAGGTATTTCAAACTTGGAACAGTTCCTGTCATTTATAATAATGTAAGATCGTAAAATTTGTAACCTTTTTCTCCGTTTAAAAAAAAGTCAGTCTTTGTCATGTAAAGTTTTCATTTAGTTCGTGAGCCTTCATCTAGTGCTATTGTTGATTGAAGCATTTCAATATTAAATTGGGAACATCTTTGTTCGAATCTAAAATCGTTATTTTCGACTGGAGTGAGAGTTACGGGTAGGTATACGAAAGTTTCGGGTTTTGTGATTCAGACTAGGCCCACGGCCATAAGGTCGTATGTAGGATCTTTCAATCAGATTTTTTATGAATCAGATGAATTATTGAATAAAAAATACTTACTTACCTACTTTGTTTGCAATTACAAGGTATACAGAAGGTAGCTAAAATTAATGAATCGGTCGTTATAATTACTATTAAATCAGTAGGTACCCACCTCCGTCCTGTTTAGATATGCATGGTGATGATTCTTGGCATTTAGCTACACATTTCTTATGACAACAGAGGCCACAGTTCCGACACTGCATCGCATCTTTCAGCCATATCTGTGAACAAATACACCCCTCAGTGTGACGTCGAGACTTTCTAATGAATAATAATCATTTATTTGTGTGTGAAGCGTGTCGATTTTTTCTAAAGTTCATTTTCTATATTTAAAATAATAATAAAAATTGCATTGTGAATTAAAAAAAAACATTGATTTGGTTTGGGTCAGGATGAACATTGCTCCATAGCGTCAATCTAGACTTTAAATAACAATAATTCGTATAGAGCTAAAAATTGGTAATACGAATGTAAGTCCCCTAAAATCCTACACATGCAAAAAAAGTTTTTAGGACTTATACACAATAAATTATTGTCAGCACATACAGAAACACGACACAGGTTACACACACAGGTTTACACATTTGTTTTTAAATATTTTTGGAGATATGGCTCATCAAACTTCCTTAATAAACAAGGACAGCGCTAGACGTGTCTAGCGCCATACTCCCGCCATATATAAAATAACCTTTTAGGAAGAGATAACTAGAGACACTGGTTTAAACAATTCAGCAGCTCATTCATTACTTGCTTATTAATCAACATTTAGATAAGTAATTGATGATGATGAAGTTTTTTTTTTCACTTTAGTTATTCTCCAATGTTATATTTTTGATTGTTACTATTAAATATTTACATATCAATAACAGTCCGTCCGACCACAGATAATATAATACTATACTAGTGTCCGACCCTTATTCGCTTAAGTGCTTTTTATGTGGGATGTGGGGTCGGTGCAGCATGTTTTTTCTTCCATTTATCTCTATAACTCTATTGTTAGTCGTCTCGCCAGTCGAGTCGTCCGTCACCCAATTCTTGCTCATATCAACTTTTAATACAAAAATGTGTGCGTTACCGCCGCAAAAACTTGTGCTTTAGAGAGATGAGACCTTATCAGATAATTAGTGTGTCGTGAGGAGAAATTTGTTTACTAATAGCAAAATTTGTGTGAATTGTAGTTTTTGAGATATTTGACAAAAACAGTTTTTGCCAGGGTCACGTTTTAAACGTTACCCTGGCAAAAAAAGTTGTTTTAGCTCGGAACTAAATACATGAATAGATAGCTTTTGTTGCGTTGTAAATGTTAGCAAACAGCAAAAATTGTGTGTGTTATGGTTCTTGAGTTATTTGAGTTTTTGCTGGGGTAACGTTTTGAGATTTCCCATATCTCAGAAACGGTTCAACGCAGAAGTTTGAAAAAAATACCAGTAAGAGACCTGAATTTGTTTAAATTTGTTTAAACATTAGTTTTTGATTTGGTTGTCGTAAACCAACGTAATTAAATGTTTTCGAAAATCAGAAAAAACTTATTTGTAAGTAAACTATTACATTTACAACCAAACAAACAGCTGCAAAAAATACCCGTGGTAGACACTTATTATGTCTAGAATTTTAGATCTTGTAACTTTACACGATTTAAAGATAAAGATAAATTTGATTAATTTTAGACTGGTCGTACTTTAGAGATCGAATACACAGTTTCCATAACATTAAGGCACATGGCATACATTAAACAAATTTAAGTAATTCATGAACATTCGTTCCTGTTAATTTTAGCTTTCAATTACAGCTATCATGAAAGATATATCAAAAACAAGAACATGACAACAATTCTCTAGTAACCCGCCCAAATTGTAGAGGTCACGTAAAAGCGACCGCGCCATACATAAGCGTAACCATCTTAAATGAACGGGATGTTATGGATATTTTGTTAGTACAGTTGCGTACAAAAGTTCGCTGGTCAGATTATCTTTAAATATAAAATGTATGTTAGTCCCGCAAAAACTAAAGAATGGCTGGGCCGATTTTAGTTTTAAAATGTCTTTCGTATTCAAGGGGGAAGTTTAATTTAACGGTAAGAAATATATATGGAAAAATTGTGTGGAAAATTATTAAAAAACATTTTCCCGTAAAAACTGTTCCTAGAGTGCTCGTCAGATAAGTGGAATGGACAGTAGGTGACAGTTTTAAAGTGCGGCTGCGCGCGTTCGAAATCGAATACTAATCATTTGCCATAACCTTAGAACGAAGAAAATGTACTGTAACTAGCGCCAAAAACGCACCAGTTGCGCGAAAATTGCGCACGGACGGACTCTATGTAGGTACAGTTGGACGGAAATCACCCGCAGCAGCCGCAATCGGAGATGTCACTGCGACATGACGTCATCGCAATAGCGCGCAAGGAAAGCAAATTTACAAAAGCTGGTGAAACTTTACAACGCTGTAACTTTGGAAATCCTGGACAGATTTCGATGAAACCAAAACTGTTATTACTTGCACGAGTACGCGCATTAAACGCAGTAATTTTTATGATTAATGATTAATGATGTGTTGGTGTGACTCATTGTTTACGACACAGACTAATTCGTTGGCTGGGTCGGAAGAGCGAGCGTTCCCATCTCGTCTCGCGTCAAGACAATATTACGCACGGCTGCGTTGACATTTCAGAGAGCGAGTTTACTTCGGAAGTCCTGTAGAACACGTGATAGGTTACAAATTGGTGACTAGTCTATATAATTTGTGATTTGGTGCCACTTCCACGACAAGGTTGGTTAAGCAATAGTCACCTTCCAGTCCACGTGTCAAAATATGACTATGGCTTGGCTTGACATGTTGTGTAAAGTTAGCACGGCATTGTGGCTCTTGCTATAAAATGCAGATATAAAATCATACACTCAAGTTGGGTACCAAAGTCAATCTTAATGAAAATTTGTATATCCTACTTCCTACTAATATTATAAATGTGAAAGTTTAGATGTTTAGATGTTTGTATGTTTGTTACTGAATCACGCAAAAACGGCTCAATGGATTTGGCTGAAATTTGGGACACAGATACGTTGTGGCCTGAAGAGAAACTAAGGCTACTTTTTATCCCGGAAAAATATTACATTCCCGCGGGATAATGTCGGGTATACCACGCGGGCGACGCCGCGGGCGGAAAGCTAGTTTTTATATAAAAGGAAGTTAAATAAGTGATTAACAAATAATAGGTTCGCGCATACAATGGATGGGTCATGCCGCTACTGATGTATTCCTTTGGCATACTTAAATGGACTCAAACTGAACTGGATGCCCTGGATAGAAAAGTTCGTACATTGCTAACAGCACACCGCATGCATCACCCACGTTCATCGACCATGAGATTGTATATCCCGCGGAAGTGCGGTGGTCGTGGCTTCTTAAATGCTAAGAAATTGCATAACCGCGAGATATGCAATCTTAGGGAGTATTTTCTCCAAGTCGATATTGGGTCTCATAGAGATGTAGTTGCTGTTGACAATGGACTGACTCCTCTATTTTTAGCAAAAGAAAACTGGCGCAAACCTGTAGTACTTAGTACTTCCGACTGCAACACTGTGTGGCAAAGCAAGGAGTTACATGGCAGATTCTACCGGGCTCTCCATCGGCCCGACGTAGATTTATTAGCCACAGTATCCTGGCTCCGTTTCGGTGATCTTTTTGGCGAAACCGAAGGTTTTGTCTGTGCAATTATGGATGAGGTTGTGATGACGAATAACTACCGAAAGTATATCCTAAGGGATGGCACAGTGGATATTTGTCGAGCGTGCCATCGTCCGGGTGAATCCCTTAGGCATATAATCTCCGGTTGTTCTCGTCTCGCAAACGGCGAGTATTTGCATAGACATAACCAAGTGGCCAGGATAATACACCAACAACTTGCTCTGAAACATAGTCTTGTGGCATCCGAGGTGCCGTACTACAGGTATGCACCAGAACAGGTCCTTGAAAATAGCCATGCCACATTGTATTGGGATCGATCTATCATTACAGACAGGACTATTGTAGCTAATAAACCTGATATTGTATTGATAGATCGACACGAACGCCGCGCAATAATTGTTGATGTCACTGTTCCCCATGACGACAACCTTGTGAAAGCTGAAAAAGATAAAGAAAACAAATATCTTGATTTAGCTCACGAGATTGTTGACATGTGGGACATTGATTCAGCAATTATTGTTCCGATAGTCATATCTGCCCATGGTCTGATAGCCAAGAGCCTCGATAAACACCTTAAGAGGCTTGCGTTAGGTGGATGGATCGGGAGTCAGATGCAGAAGGCAGTACTTCTGGACACGGCCCGTATAGTGAGAAGGTTCCTGTCTCTGGATCCTTAACCATCGGTAGCCGGGACCCTGATCTTGCTACCGTTGGGGAACTGCATTTTTGTATTTTTAAATGTTATATTTTTTAGTGTTATACATTGTAAAAATTTAATGTTTAGAAATATAATTTTGTAAGTATTTAAAATGTAATAAAGGGAATAATAATAATCATTTTTATATGATTATTATGATTACTCATCATCGCCTGAATTGTCACAAGTCACAACCGTCGTTACCACCTGTATTTATAATAAACATAGTTTATTTAAGAAAATATAATTTAATAAATGCCGAATCCCAAAATCCAATTCAATTGCGGGTGTACGCCGCACGCGGCTTCTTTTGTTTATGCGGCGGCAACCTTTGACAAAAAGCGGCACGTGCCAATGCGGTGCGATAAAAGGGCGACATTATCTAAGCGCATGGGCGTTTTCACATTGGACGATAACGACACCGACACGATACTACACCGATATCGGCACGACAGACAATATCGTTGACGGTAACGAACGACACAGTGTGAAAGCATTTAGTAGTGATTGTATCAAACTGCCAGTCCGACGATATCGTGCCAATATCGTTTCGTTACCGTTATCGTCCAATCCAATGTGAAAACGCTCAATGGACTTTAAAACGGTAAATATTTGCGATAGTCGAACGAGGCGAGAACCGACTTGCATCGCGAAAGTAAAAAAAGTTTAGCGTGGCGTTTTCGTTGCGTTGTGGTATAAAAATAAAACAATTGGTTTGACTAAAGAGAAACAACAAATTACTAAAAATGTATTTATTGGTACATGATTGGTACTGACAAATAAATCACACTATAAATTGCTTACTGAGATTATTACCTACTTAGGTAGATATAGATTACTACTGACCAACCTTTATTTATTTGCCTTTAAACTAATAACTATCGTAAATCATTAAATTATTTAAAACTACTATTAATAAACATGATTTTTACGTATAAAATAGAAAACTAGTAGGATCAATACTTTACCAATAACGTTTTTCTGCGTAACTGTACAAAACATCGGATACTAAGCTGCTAATTTACGAAGATAGCCCGTACGTATGGTGCGGTCGCTTATAAGTGACCTTTACAATTTGGTCGGCTTATTAAAGAATTGCTGTCTCAATCTTGTTTTTGATATATCTTTCATGATAGCTGTAATTGAAAGCTAAAATTAACAGGAACGAATGTTCATGAATTACTTAAATTTGTTTAATGTATGCCATGTGCCATAATGTTATGGAAACTGTGTATTCGATCTCTAAAGTACGACCAGTCTAAAATTAAGCAAATTTATCTTTATCTTTAAATCGTGTAAAGTTACAAGATCTAAAATTCTAGACATAATAAGTGTCTACCACGGGGATTTTTTGCAGCTGTTTGTTTGGTTGTAAATGTAATAGTTTACTTACAAATAAGTTTTTTCTGATTTTCGAAAACATTTAATTACGTTGGTTTACGACAACCAAATCAAAAACTAATGTTTAAACAAATTTAAACAAATTCAGGTCTCTTATTGGTATTTTTTTCAAACTTCTGCGTTGAACCGTTTCTGAGATATGGGAAATCTCAAAACGTTACCCCAGCAAAAGCTCAAATAACTCAAGAACCATAACACACACAATTTTTGCTGTTTGCTAACATTTACAACGCAACAAAAGCTATCTATTCATGTATTTAGTTCCGAGCTAAAACAACTTTTTTTGCCAGGGTAACGTTTAAAACGTGACCCTGGCAAAAACTGTTTTTGTCAAATATCTCAAAAACTACAATTCACACAAATTTTGCTATTAGTAAACAAATTTCTCCTCACGACACACTAATTATCTGATAAGGTCTCATCTCTCTAAAGCACAAGTTTTTGCGGCGGTAACGCACACTACAAAAATGCAATTTTGAAAGTAGTGTGACTTGTAAACATTATTATTTAAAATGATATTTTAAAGTTCAGGGGGGGGGACAGCGCGTACGCAGTCCCCACTACCAAAAATTACGCATCCGAGTTATCCACATTAGGGATAATCGCAGGGGTCAACCCCACCGCAGTGCAATGGAGGAGCCTCGCCCTGGGGGAACCGCCTTCTTGATCACGGTGTCCCCTATGCCAGGTAAGTATGCTTAGACAAACTCAGCCGGAGCTTATAACAATCCCGTAAGGAAACTCCATACCGCGTTTTAGAAGACTACAGCGCCATCTAGTGGACCTAATGCGATTCGCACGCGCATGCGCCGTATGCGGTGGCAGCTGGGTAGGGGACGAACGACACGACAACACACCGGAGCCGAACATCGACTTTATTTAATCACTTTTCACAAAATATTCCATTACATTATTTTCTTACCTATAGGAGACAGTTCACAGATGTGAAAAAATATTGTAGTAAATTGTTTCGATTGAGAGGTTTCACTACAATGCGTCGCCGAAGGAAAGGTTTTACTATGAAACTATGAACATGAACTTAATACAATATACTCCTAGCTGCCCTAGCTGGTTAACCCTCGCATCGCAGTACCCGATCCCGTGAGTGAAAGTATCGGTATAAAATATAGCCAATGTCACAGAATAATGTAGCTTTTTACTGGTAAATAAATTTCAAAATCAGTTTTATAGTTTTGCGTATATCCTTTACAAACAAAAAACAACAAAGGGCTAACCAATTTTACTAGAGGCTCCGCGCAGTTTTACCAGCAGGGTACCCGTTCCCGTGGGAGCATCGGAATAAAATATAGCCAATATGATTCAGAAAGAATGTAGCTTTCTAATGTTATGGTGAAGGAATTTTTAAAATCGGTCCAGTGGTTTTGAGTTTATCCATTACAAACAAACACAAAATCAAAATCTTTTCTCCTTATAAGTAATTTTAGTAAGTACTTATAGAAAAATTATAGTATAGATGACGGAAAAATCATTCACCTTCAAAGCACATAATTCACACTGCGGCGACCTATCGAAGTGCGTCCTCACAAAGTCGTGAGCTGCTGTTGTAGGTTTCGGAGGCTGAGAGGCAGTATAGGGAGGTGCTCGAGAACTCTTAAGACGCAGAGTAATGGCGTTTTGGACACGAAATTAGCATCGTACGTAAACGTAAGCTCGGTGGTCGTACCAATTGAGCGCACACTGCACACGTTTTTCTCCGTTTAATAGATATAGATATCGCATTCGTGAAGTGAAGCCATCTTGGTTTCAAGACTTATATAATGTTAGCTATGTGTATTTAAAATGGTAAATAAAATAAAATAATATCTATATTAATGATTTGTTAATAATTTAAGATTAAATATACAAGTTAATTCACTTATCAAATCAGACGATTATGTTTATAATAATATGAATATCACCGGCAGTATGCATTTGACAGGTCGAGCTTTCCCCCCACCTCTCAGTAATTGCTTTTATCGCTGGAAGTCGAACCCAGCCAGCTCAGTGGTGTTCTTACTCCAGACCACGACGGTCAAATGTATAATGACAGTGCTTGTACCTAGTATCTACTTGTAAAAATTATTGTTTGCGAAATGTGTAGAATAAATTAATAATATGATTGATATACTGTTTCATTAGGCATATGATTCCTTCAATTCAGAATAGTGGGATCGTTCTGCGCTCACGTGAGGAACAGGTTTGTTTAATACGAGAAAAGAAAAGGTGAGTTAACCTGACATTGTATTCTTTCATTTTCTCTTTGAATAACTTCACATTTAATACTTGAGTAAAAGTTAATTACTGTAATGCTTGGTTTATAATTTGAAAACCTTAGTACTTTTAAGCAAAGATGAACCATAAGATAATTATTGATAATAATACGAGGCTCCCATCTCCCGTCACCGGGCCCCATTAATTGTTTGATAAGAAAGAATGACCGCCTTGCGTTGGTATTCGTTATGAGCGAGCCTACCTACGACTCGTGTTTTGTTTACATTAACTAATTACTTCGGCGTACCGTACGTACCTAGTCTTAACTTTCGCGTTGTTCTTTGTGTCGAGATTATATTTTTATATTGAGGCCCGGGATTGTGACATATTGAAAATGTGGAAAATTTTATTCTTGGGGTAAAAATAAACAAACGCCCCAATTATTTTACTTTATTATTGTTTTATATTAAGTACCAACAATTGATTTATTAGCGTTTTACAAGTTATTTTCAGTGGCGAATATAAACTTATGTTACTATAATACTAATATGTTTTATACGACCGTCGGTTTTCAGTTCTTCCAAGACATTGTTTTGTAACAATGCCGAGTGAGAGGCAGTCGCGACGCCGCCGATGACGTGGGGAGTCACGTCAGAGGTCCCGGTCGGCGGCCGGCGGGACGACGACGCCGTCGCCGCCTGAGCGGTAGCCGCCGCTGGAGCGGTAGTCGCCGCGCTGCCTGAGCGGTAGTCGCCGCCTGAGCGGTAGCCGCTGTTGGAGCGGTAGCCGCCGCTGGAGCGGTAGTCGCCGCCTGAGCGGTAGCCGCCACTGGAGCGGTAGTCGCCGCGCCGCCTGAGCGGTAGTCGCCGCCTGAGCGGTAGCCGCCGCTGGAGCGGTAGTCGCCGCCTGAGCGGTAGCCGCCGCTGGAGCGGTAGTCGCCGCCTGAGCGGTAGCCGCCGCCGGAGCGGTAGTCGTGTCTGGGACAGGAGCTGCGGCCGTGGTCGGAGCCGCAGTCATCGCCGTAGCGATGGCCATGGTCGGGACGGAGTGGAGTGCGGTCGAGATGCACCACGAGATCCAAATGGTTATGAAAATGATACAGGTATAAAGTCTATAGCCACATCCGCTCCTTGTACTCAAGACACTAATGTATTGTTTTTTTTTACATATGTTTAAAGATTTAGTTCAAACCATGAAAACTGACAGCTCCTTATGAATGTTGTCTCCGAATCTGAGCCGTCTAAGCGGAATCAAAATATTGAAATGTGGATCACGAAAATTAATGAATGTGCAGAAATTTATAACTGGTCGGAACGTCAAATCATTCATTAATCCTTGCCAAATTGGTAGGATTAGCATAGAGTGGTATCAAGGACTTCGAAGTCTTAAGTTTTCCTGGTCTGAATGGCAATCCAGACTACGTTTAGCTTTACCTAGCGATGAGTATTATGCCCAGTTGTTGATGGATATGCTTGCTTGCAAGACTCTTTTCAATGATTCTTTCGAAGGATACTTCCATGAGAAGATGATTCTTATAAACAGATGTAAAATAAATGGTAAAGATGCCATAGATTACGTCTTGTTTTGTATTAAAGACCGTTCTATCATAACAAGTGCGGAAGCAGCACAGTTCTTCGACGCTGATAAGTAACTTGTATACCAAAAAAAAAAGCATAATGCTCAGCAACCAAACATATCCGACAACAAACGTTATAGAGACCAATTAAAAGATGTGAATTGTGCAGTAAAATTGGGCATAGTGTTGATTGATCTATGAAGAAAAATGATAACCTAACAAAAACTGTTTTACGTAGGTATACCTATCACAACAATTGTTGGTCAGCCCTTGCTTTATTGATAGATTGCTTTATTGATTTTGGGAGCCAGAGTTCGATACTTGAAGAAAGTACTTACAGCACGGCCTTTGATTAATGTGTGGTCAGTAAATGACTTACCGATAATGAGAGATTTCGGCGATTCAGCAGTAACTGCATATATGCAAGTGTGAGAGTCAGATGGAAGTTGATACTGTAAAAGCAAGTTTGCTCTCTTTTATAGTTCCCGATCACCTCTTGCAAGTTCCTTTGCTTTTGGGTCAAACTTTCATTGAACAAGATCATAATTATATTATTATTATGTATATGAAATTATGAAGACCATTTAAGTCAGTTTATTCGCAGCAAAAAGGACATATTACTAGTCATTGACTTGTTTACTAAATACGTCATAATACCTATTAGTTCCAGCAAAAACGCACTAACAAAATATACATTCACGAACATATTAAGCGATTATTTAAAATGAAAATACTTATTGATCGAAATCAAAATCTTAAATGATTAATAACACGTTTCGTAAAGTATCCGGTTTTATTTACCTATTATATTGAAGAAAATCATTCATTGCATAACTACAACTTTTGACTTTCGTAAAACTTTTTTCGAATGATGAAAATTCTTTGGTCGGACTGACGACGCCCAACAAACAAATTGGTCATATAAACATGTCTTATACGACTTTCGGTTATGTAACTGTTATATAGATGTTATTGGACAACTACAACGTTATGTAACCGTTATTCCTACGATTTAGTCCTATAACTAAAAGGTCCATTAAATTAGTTGAGTAAACGTTTTTATAACTACTTTATACACCGTCGTATAATGGTAGGAAAATATAGGTTACGTGAACGTTTTTACGACTGTATTTTGCAACGTGTCGTATAGTGGTGCCCGAGTATAGGCAAATATCACAAGAACGAATGAATGGAATGAACGGAATGTGTACAATAAAAGTCGATGTTAAACAAATATCCGACATTTCAGTCACCTTCTAATGTCTATGCAACAGTTATAGGACTTCAATGGTTCCATAGCAGTCTGGGTAAAACTATTAGGTATGTAACCAAAAAGTCAGTAGAAAACTTTTATTTAACATTTAAGCAACGTTGGAAAGTTCTTGACTAACTTTTATTGAACTTCTAAATAACAATAATGTCGTTTAATTTGGACCTATTTCGCGTTGTATAAACGTTTACAACTACGTTTATACGATCCACTTTGTAGAACCAAAAGTAAATGTATAACGTCTTCTCAACTATTATACAACGATAATTTGTTAAATACTTGGGCGGAGTTAAAATAAAAAAAAAGGATAGAAAATTGAAAAGTAAAACGCACTAGTGCGGAAAAGTGGCACTTTTCGCTCGATTTTACTGCTCGGAAAACGCTGTTTTCGAGCACATGCATTGTAGAATATATATTCTGCCATTCTTAGATATTTTAATTTGTTAATAATGTGACACTTAAATCAGGAATTATCTGACATAGATATTATCTTGACATTTAAATTAGGTATTATTTTGACTGACATCTTTTATAAGTTTGACATGTTTGACTTTGTTATTAATCTGGTTAATCTGTACCTATAACATTTACGTTGTGAATCTATTTCTAAAATTAAAATTTCAAGTAACAATGTAAACTTAAGCGAAAATGGACTCTGTATAAAAAAAAATACTTACATGCTGTTGTTAATGGCTGAATGAGCCGAACTTTTGAACTAGATATAGACACTCTGTACGCGCCATTCACGACGCGACGGACTGACTCATTCGCTCATTGACTCACTCACTCACTCTCGAGGATTCGGCGCCGCGAGCGCCGCTCGCCGGCTCAGTGCAAGTTGAGAGTCTTAAGAATAACCTTGAACTGCGCGCGCGCGTGACGTAGCCACGAACGACTTACTCATTCTAGAACATTCTAGAAATATTATCGGCTCATTGTTCATCCCGGCCGGTGAAAGTGCATTTAATTAAGACAATAAGTGCGTGATTAACTATTCTCAGTGCGTGAATTGTCGGCTCAAGAATAGGTCCCAAGGTCGGTCTGAAGAACCGATCTTCCATCCGCTCATACTCATCTCAGCATTCTCAGCACATTGACGTACCAGCACATTGACGAGTTCTCCGTTCCATCATATCACGTAAGTCACCAATCCTCACTACTCCTCACTCATACCCTCAGCCCACAGCCGCATGTGTCTGCACCCCGCAGATACATTTTCTGGTCCAATCGAGCCGGTAACGGCCTCACATTCCATTCTCAACCTATTGAAATACAGTCCACTTAGTTATCTACCCTATTGGGTAGATAGGTAAAAAAAAATATTTGTTACCTATTTTCTCATCGAATCTCATAAAATATCGTTACCTATATCTATTAAAATACAGTCCACTAAATCGTCACTTAATTCTAAGCTAATTTTCTAGTTGTATCCATTGAAATTCAGTTTTCATTCCCGCAAGGTAACTAAATACTCACCTACCTACATTAAAGCAAAAAAAAAAGTTCTCGTAAATTCTCTGCTCATTCCATTTAGTACCTAGAATAATGGTACCACTTCAGCACAATTAAAATTAATACTTTTTACTTACCTATTTAAATACCCATTTAAAATATCATACCTAGTTTGGGTTTGTTTACATTCAATTGCATAGGTAAAAATTCTATTTTTAGCTACAAGACGGTTCAACGGATTCATTCAACAGTGAAGTGGAAGTTCCCATAATTTGTTTACTTCTTTAATTGTGTCGAATTGTTTATGTGAAATTGATTATACGTTTCGTGTATGTTGAAAAAGGTGTTGATTGTATCATCATTAATTGCAGTATCATTATTTTTGTCGAAAAAGTGTAGGTATACGAATATACCGAAATACGGAAAGTACCTACCATAGTGTTACCTACCTATAAGTATCCTCACTCACTCAACGGCTAGCGTGAGATTACTTACGTACCTAGTTACCTACCCGTTCGGCTCAGTTAATGGTAATTATCGGCACATTTTTTTTTTGTTGTTTGCGTGTGGATGGCAAAATCATTATTTCGTCATCGTAGCCCAATACACAAGTTCCGACCCGACGACCGAACGATCGGAGTTGCGATCGGGCGTATATATATTTCACATTAATTTAATAAAGTAGTTTTATTTACATTATTTGTCTTTGGTGTCACAGTGAAAGTAAGTAGACACAGTGCAGAGATAGTGCAGTAGGGAATCTTTTCGTAACTTTGTTTTACAATTATTTTTTTTCTCTCTTTCTTCTCTTAGTAATTTCGGCTCACTCCCTTTATATACAGGGTGTTCAATTAAAACTTTAAAAAAGAATTTTTTTTTTTCTCTTTTGTTCTTTCGGGTCAGATAGGTACACATAGTATTGCATCTAGTATCTGTAAAGGCGTTTCAGCACATTTTCCGATATACAGGGTGGTGAATTTAATTTTTTCTCACTCGATTTTTTTTGTTAATTAGGGTTAATTTTCTTACGTATAGTAAGGTATTATACTACCGTGTCGGCACATTAGTGATTATACAGGGTGTAAAAAAAAAAAATTTTTTTTTTCTCGTTTTTGCTAATAAATAGCTACTCAATCAAGTTGAGTTTGCTAATCAAGTTTCAGCTCAATCAGTTAATATATTTAAGTTTTTTTGGTATGTACGGTTAAGCTGCCGACCGCTCAATTACATCCGCTCACTTCATTCATATTTATTTATTATTACTTTTTGAAAAATAAAAACATGCCGACCAAATCTCAAGCTGCCATTTTCCGGGAGGCAGCTAAAGCAATCGCATTGCTGAAGGAAATTGCCTCAGCGGTGATTGCCAAGGACACCCGGAAGTACAGTAATACCGACTTTACAGCTCCAGCAGCAGCCGAAGCTGGAGGAGCACAAGTCCAAATTGGAAAATGTTTATCACGAGATTTTGGACGATGACGACCTCTCGGATGAGTCGGAGACGATGTATAACAAGAATTACGACATTGCTCTCGCGGACTATGATCAGGTCTTGGTGGCGTTTAAGCAGTTGAGTTTGACTCAAGCTGCCTCAGAGGCTTCGTCGGCTTCTCCCACATCCCCAAATGTTCTGCCCAAAATAGCTTTGCCCAAATTCAGCTCAAAGGTTGAAGATTGGCCATCCTTTATAGCCATCTTCAGGAGCCTGACGGACGAAATGTCCAATATTTCCGATGCTGTGAAGCTCCACTACCTGCTCTCGTGCCTATCAGGTGAGGCGCGTAGTATGATTGCTCACCTTCAGCTCACCGGTGATAACTACCCCGTAGCTATGGAGATTTTAACCAGGCGCTACGAGAATCGCCGCGTCCTCATCGACCGCTTTGTGGACATCATTATGGGGTTGCCACAAATTAATTCCCGCTCAGATATCCGCACACTCTTCCTCACTCCGCTCATCTCAGCTCAATCGGCACTTAACAATCTGGATCTGCCCATGAAAGATTGTGACTATGTTTTCGTATCCATAGTGGTGCGAAAACTTCAGGGTGAGCTCCGGACGCTTTTCGAACGAAAGTACGGATCGCGCCAGACTCTGCCCACACTCAAAAATTTAATCGCGTTCCTCGAGGAGCACGCGCGTTGTGTAGAGACCGAGTGGTCCAACCCAGGTCCTCCACAAGCCCATCAGCCCTCGCCAAAGACTAGCCCATACCGTAGGCAGTCTCCCATGGCCTTTCCGCGAGGCCCGCCTCGACAGCCCGTGCATCAACAATTTAGGCCCATAGCACCCGTTGGCAGTCAGCCAATGTACCGTAGCCCGGTCCTGGCTCACAGGCCCGTTTATTCAGCCCAGCCTTCCGCTCAATCCGCTCATACCCCTGTTTACTCTGCTCAGCCTTCAGCTCGATCTGCTCACTCTCCAGCTCACTCTCCACCTCGATCCGCTCCCACCCCCAATAATATGCGCTGCCCATACTGTGGTGACAGAGGGCACAAGCTGATCGCCTGCCCACAGTACAACGATCAACCCATCCAAGGTCGTTGGGATTTCATTCAGGCTCGCAACCGTTGCCAACGCTGCTTAGGTCCTCACTATGAGAACGAATGCAGGTCCACGCGGGCTTGCAAGGAGTGTGGAGACGATAGACACCACACATCCCTGCATCGTCACGGTGCTACTTCTCCACCACATTCATCCGCTCATCTTCTACCTCCACATCTGAGAGAGCAGCCCAGACAACGTCAAGCTCATGAGTACCAACATCAATCCGCACACGCCTCACAGGTGGCACCACCACCTCCCAACAACCCACCCAATCACTCACGCTCACCCAGTAGGTCACGTGTAGGTGGTCAACAATGACTACCTACAATCACAGAGCACAACGGGGACGACATTCAGCCCACACACTCATACAAACCACATACACACTCAAACTCACATAAAGTACATACTCACTCAGCCCATACACAGACACCACAAGCCCACTCTGCGATATCAGATCCAAAAGAGGATCATAGTTATTGTAATTCTGCACAACGTGATGAACACGTCATTAATCAGCCCATTTTATTGCCTACCGTCTCGCTAAAAATAGCAGACGTACATGGCCATTTTCACATAGCGCGAGCCTTGTTAGATACTGGTAGCATGTTAACGCTTATAACACAGCGCATGGCTCGGATTTTAAAATTACCGCTCAACTCAACATCATTAAAAATCGCAGGAGTGGGAGGCCACAGCTCACAGGAGTCAAAGGCATCAATCTCAATAGTATGTCGTCCTACACATCATGACACACCTACCATTACAGCTACAGCTCATATTTTAGAAAATGTTACCGGTTATTTACCGCTGCATAAAGTCCCACATATCGCACGGGTAAAAAGGGAAACACCGATTCCTTTGGCAGATCAGGAGTACGATACACCAGCTCCAATTGATCTTTTGTTGGGTTGTGATGTTCTCGGCCAAGTTCTGGACGGGACTAAGGTCTCGTTAGGCCGGGGGAAGCCCATAGCCTTCGGCACGATTTTTGACTTCACATTGATAGGCCCCATTCAGGACCTATGTGCAACACCGGCAAACCAGTCGAACTCAGCTCACATTATAAGCTCACATCCAGAACCCGACGTTTCTACTCATGAAATATGTAAGAACCTTGAGAGGTTCTGGGAGTCAGAGGAACCCCAACCTCAAACACAAATCAGCCCATTACAAGAACAGTGCGAAGAGATTTTCCGCACCACAACCACTCGTGATCCTTCAGGTCGTTATATGGTAACTTTGCCCTTTCTCCCAGATGCGCCGACCTTAGGCAGCACTCATGCTATTGCGTTACGTAGGTTCCTCAACCTTGAAAGGAAGCTACAGGCAAATCCGCCCCTCCGCTCAAAATATGTAGATTTCATGACTGAGTACGTGAACATGGGACACATGGCACCATGTCACCCAAGTACTTTCGCGAATAAGCCTCATTACTACATCCCCCATCATGGCATTTTCAAGACGGGATCAGATAAGCTACGTACTGTATTTGACGGTAGTAGTAAAAGCTCAAATGGCGTCAGCCTAAATGATTGCCTTCATACAGGTCCAGCTCTCCAACAAGATATTGTTGACATTATTATGTCGTTTAGGACACATCCCGTAGTCTTCAGTACTGACATCAGAATGATGTTCAGAAACATACTCATCCACCCAGACCAAAGACATTATCAGCTCATTCTCTGGCGGTCGTCACCTGACCGGCCCCTGCTCACATACTCGCTCAATACCGTCACATACGGGTTACGGTCTAGCCCGTACCACGCCATCCGCACCCTGCTGCAGTTGGCTGATGATGAAGGTCATCGCTACCCCTATGCTGCTCACATCATACGACGATCAATTTTCGTTGACGATATCCTCACTGGTCATGACTCTGTGGAGTCAGCTCAGGCACTTCAAACAGAGCTGATTAATTTACTGGCTCTGGGTGGCTTTCAGCTCAGTAAATGGACCTCAAACTCTCCTCAGCTCCTTGAACGGTTCCCAGATGACCAATGCGACATGCCTAAAGATTTCGACCTCAGCCCAGAGTCGAATACCATCAAGGTCCTAGGCATACAATGGATTCCTCAATCGGATGAGTTCACGTATCGCATCTCTCTCCCCTCACTCACTCAGGTTACCAAACGCTCCATTCTCAGCACAGTCGCATCCCTTTATGACCCTAATGGCTGGGTTACCCCAGTCATCTTCCGCGCAAAGCTTCTCTTACAGAAGTTATGGCTCATGAAACTGGGATGGGACGAGCCCACCCCAGATGAAGTCCACACAGAGTGGCAACACATTTCAGAGGATCTTCCTCAGCTCTCAGCTCTTCGATTACCTCGGCACATTTGTAAATACAAGTCCACGTCCACTTACTCGCTTCACGGGTTCGCGGACGCGTCAGAAGCCGGCTTTGGCGCTGTCGTTTATCTCCATGAGCTCGATGCCAATGGACTGGTTAATGTACACCTGGTCATTGCCAAGTCAAAGGTGGCTCCAATTAAGAATAAGCTCACGATTCCCAAGCTGGAGCTATCAGCTGCAGCTCTTTTGTCACAGCTCATGACACGAGTGTCAGCTGAATTGTCGGCTCACCTCACTATAAGCCAACATACTTGTTGGTCAGACAGCACGATAGTGCTGGCGTGGCTTAACACGCCCCCTCATCGGCTCCAGACTTTCGAAGCCAATCGAGTGGCTAAGATAAAGTCCTGCCCGACCAGCTCCACGTGGAGACACGTTCCCACGGGCCTGAACCCTGCAGATTGTGCAAGCAGGGGAATGTCTGCTCACGCTCTTTCTGCTCATGACCTCTGGTGGTCCCCCAGCTGGCTCAAAGAGCCTCCTCACACTTGGCCCAAGATGCCAGTGGCTCTGGGACATCATGCTTTGCCCGGTCTCAAGCCACAAAAGGTGCCTGCTCATATAGCAGTTCCCGATATAGATCACGAGCTGCTTGCGCGCTTCAGCTCTCTTGACAAGCTAGTCGGAGTGACGGCTTGCATCCAGCGCTTTATATTTAACTCTAAACACAAACCAGGCGAACGTCGCTCTGGTCCATTGACAGCTGGTGAGCGTAAGGCCGCTCTGTTATTTTGGGTGCGCTCCGTTCAGCAGAACGAGTTTGCGGATGATATTCATCGTCTGCAAACTAACAGACTTTGTACCAACCGACTACAGCGTCTCTCACCATTTTTGAAAGACGGTCTCTTGAGGGTCGGTGGTCGTCTCTCTCATGCGTCTATTAGATATGAGGCTCAACACCCACTCATTCTGCCCAGCTCAAGCCCACTCGTAGACCTTATCATTGACCACTATCACAAAATACATTGCCATCCTGGCGCTGATACTTTGCATGCCATTCTACGTCAGCAATTCTGGATACTATCCGCTCGCCGTGTGGTCCGACACCGTGTGTATAAATGTATTAGATGTTTCCGATCCCGCGCTCAACCTACAGCCCCGGTCATGGGTGACCTGCCAGCGGACAGGGTTAACCCTCAACCGGTATTTAGCCAAGTCACGACTGACTTCGCCGGCCCGTTTCACGTAAAGTCTAGCACGTTACGGAACGCTAAACTTCTGAAAGCGTACTTTTGTATATTTGTTTGTCTCTCAACGAAGGCCGTTCATTTGGAGGCCGTCTCAGCTCTTACAACGGAAGCCTTTCTTGCGGCATTACAACGATTTGTCTCGCGACGCGGTGCTCCGGTCCTGATTAGATCAGACTGCGGCACAAATTATGTAGGTGCTAGGAACCATCTCATTGAAGTTCAGAACTTCCTAACTGCAAATAATGATGCAATCACACACAGACTTGCCACTCAGCACATAACTTGGTTACTGAACCCCCCTAAGGGGCCCTGGTTCGGTGCTTTACACGAGATTAATGTCAAGTCTACGAAGCAATTACTTTATCGCGTGGTTGGTGAACAGCACTTCACTTTTGAAGAATTCAGCACACTTCTGGCACGAATCGAAGCCGTACTCAACTCTAGACCCCTCTGCCCACTTTCGTCCGACCCCTCGGACTTCGAACCCTTAACTGCCGGTCATTTTATTATTGGCCGTCCACTCACTGCCCTGCCCGAGCCGTCCTTTGATGACAGGCCATTATCCGCTCATAGACGTTTTCAGCTCATACAAGCTCTTTCTCAGCGCTTTTGGACACTGTGGACCCAGTCCTACCTCCATACCCTTCAAACTCGCTCCAAATGGCTCTCCCCTTCCTCACCTCCCCAAGTCGGCGAACTCGTACTCATCAAGGAGGATGACCTGCCACCGCTACAGTGGAGACTGGGTCGAATTACCCGCACAATACCGGGCAAAGATGGAATGATCCGAGTTGTGGATCTGGACACAGCCCAAGGACATCTGCGCAGACCTGTCCTCAAGATAGCCAGGTTGCCGTTGGATTCAGCTCAAGAAGAGGGTCTTCCCCGGGCCCCCCAGGATGTACGCGCCATTCACGACGCGACGGACTGACTCATTCGCTCATTGACTCACTCACTCACTCTCGAGGATTCGGCGCCGCGAGCGCCGCTCGCCGGCTCAGTGCAAGTTGAGAGTCTTAAGAATAACCTTGAACTGCGCGCGCGCGTGACGTAGCCACGAACGACTTACTCATTCTAGAACATTCTAGAAATATTATCGGCTCATTGTTCATCCCGGCCGGTGAAAGTGCATTTAATTAAGACAATAAGTGCGTGATTAACTATTCTCAGTGCGTGAATTGTCGGCTCAAGAATAGGTCCCAAGGTCGGTCTGAAGAACCGATCTTCCATCCGCTCATACTCATCTCAGCATTCTCAGCACATTGACGTACCAGCACATTGACGAGTTCTCCGTTCCATCATATCACGTAAGTCACCAATCCTCACTACTCCTCACTCATACCCTCAGCCCACAGCCGCATGTGTCTGCACCCCGCAGATACACACTCAGTGTACCCTATTCAAAGGCAAATACATATATTTATATTTCTATATCGGACAGAGAAACTTCTTTCACTTCAAAAACGTTTCCAAGAATATATCGGTTCATTGGGGGTAAAATACATATTGGATGCCACGTCAAGATATGGACAAAAGAATGGTATAACATAAGAGTGCTATCTGTCCTTAGCTACTGTCAAAAATATTGACAAACCTGAAAATCTATTTGAGGAATTAGTTTAGTTTCCGAAGTCCAGTGGGGCTTTAATAATACAATTAATAAGGTGACTGGAAAAAGCCCTGCTCAGGCACTATTTAGTATTAATTTAGTAGGAACTAATGATTCAGCGACATCTCTCTATACCATTTAAAGTGAATTGTATGATGAAAATAACGTAGAAGCTATTCGACATAAGGTAAGTGAGCAAATAGAATGATAAACATAGAAGAAACTTTAATTATTGTATTGGTAATCTTGTTAGAGTTGAAATAGAGTTTCCTTCTTGTGGGCAAAACAGGAAACTGGTTCCCAAAATTCGTGATCCTTACCGTGTTGTTAAGATTTTTAATAATGATAGATATATGGTTGAAAATACTCCATTATGCTGGAAATGTAATTGACCCTTTAAAGGTGTGGATAAAATACACAAATGGCTTGTTTTCATAGAACTGTAGAAGATAATGAATCAGATAATGTAATTGGCAATGAAGTTGTTAATAAAAGTGGTTCTTATACAAATAATGATGATAGAATAACACAATCAATAAAGGTAGGTACCGGAAAATCACCATCAGAAGTACTTACTCTTTGGACTTAAATTAACAAATAAAAATGAAGGGCATATTAGGTCGGCAATCGATCCAGATTTAGACAATGATAACTTAAATAACGATTGCGAAAGTTCTACACCTAACGATCAGTCTAATAATCTGGAACTTTGTTCATAATATTGAAACATCAGATATGAAATCTAAAATTAGCTCTATGATAGCTACAGATAATGACGGGGTGTTAGCAACATGTAATCATAGTAACTCTGCTCTTGAATTAGATATTGTAAGAGTTGGATCGGAAGTAGACGATTTTGTTTTAGGATTTCAAGAAAAACAAAGACAACATTTCGATAAGAAAAGAAAACCTGAAACATATATATATATATATATATATATATATATAATTTAGGAGACTTAGTGAGAGTGCAAAAGTAGTATAAACTCCTTTAGCGCAGGCAAGAGTTAAAAGTTACTGCATAAATTATCAGGACCATATAAGATATACTTTTTAACGCTCTCTGACATGTACATTACGAAATAGAAAAAGATTAGCTTTACCTTAAACTAAATTGCATATAGTAGGCTCTGGAACCTACCACATATCCATAAAAATTTATAATAAAATACCTAACTATATTAAAAGTGTAAGACAATGGTAAAATATTTCCATGGTTATGTTATAGTGGTATGGAAAGCGATTCAGATAGCGCTAGTAATGATGTAAATGATAACGATCATGTTGATGTTAAGTTACATGAAGATTCTTAACTCAAATTCGTATATGTAATGTAATAACAAGTGTCTTTTTATTTGTTATATTTGTAACCCTCTGAATGATAAGGTAGCACCTCCTTTGTTTGCAACGTGCCTAAACCGATAAGTTTATTACTGTTTGTAAGCGCAACGTGCGCAAATGTCTTGCCACAAAGTGTGTTAGCGCAACGTGCGCGAAGTTCTATGCACAAAGTGTGCTTGCGCAACGTGCGCAAAGTCCTAAGCACAAAGTGTGCTTGCGCAACGTGCGCGAAATCCTAAGCACAAAGTGTGCTAGCGCAACGTGCGCGAAATCCTAAGCACAAAGTGTGCTAGCGCAACGTGCGCAAAGTTATAAGCACAAAGTGTGCTAGCGCAACGTGCGCAAAATTTTAAGCACAAAGTGTGCCAGCGCAATGTGCGCAAATATCATAAGATTAAGATGTAATTTATATTTTTAAAATAACTACCTAATTGAGATGTAATTGTAAAATACAAATATCATAAGATTAAGATGTAAGTAATTTATATTTTTGAAATAACTACCTAATTGAGATGTAATTGTAAAATACAAATATCATGAGATTAAGATGTAAGTAATTTATATTTTTGAAATAACTACCTAATTGAGATGTAATTGTAAAATACAAATATCATAAGATTAAGATGCAAGTAATTTATATTTTTGAAATAACTACCTAATTGAGATGTAATTGTAAAATACAAATATCATAAGATTAAGATGTAAGTAATTTATATTTTTGAAATAACTACCTAATTGAGATGTAATTGTAAAATACAAATATCATGAGATTAAGATGTAAGTAATTTATATTTTTGAAATAACTACCTAATTGAGATGTAATTGTAAAATACAAATATCATAAGATTAAGATGTAAGTAATTTATATTTTTAAAATAACTACCTAATTGAGATGTAATTGTAAAATACAAATATCATAAGATTAAAATGTAATTTATATTTTTTTAAATAACTACCTAATTGAGATGTAATTGTAAAATATCATATTTATATACCTAATTGTTTGTAGGTACTAATTGTTACTAAATAATTTATTGTGATACGTTCACGAGGACGTGAAAATATATCAGGATGGACGAGTTGTTAGCTATGTGTATTTAAAATGGTAAATAAAATAAAATAATATCTATATTAATGATTTGTTAATAATTTAAGATTAAATATACAAGTTAATTCACTTATCAAATCAGACGATTATGTTTATAATAATATGAATATCACCGGCAGTATGCATTTGACAGGTCGAGCTTTCCCCCCACCTCTCAGTAATTGCTTTTATCGCTGGAAGTCGAACCCAGCCAGCTCAGTGGTGTTCTTACTCCAGACCACGACGGTCAAATGTATAATGACAGTGCTTGTACCTAGTATCTACTTGTAAAAATTATTGTTTGCGAAATGTGTAGAATAAATTAATAATATGATTGATATACTGTTTCATTAGGCATATGATTCCTTCAATAATGACCACTTACTGTTTAATGGTTACGTACGAATCCCACTATCATTTATGTTCGTAAATACAATCCCAACAAGTTCATCAGATTGTATTCGGACGTCGGATGTACACGTACGCTACGTATACGTACGACTAACTCGCACACAGTGTGCGCGCAGTACTTGGAAGGTCGGGATCGTTCGTGCATGTTCGTGCGTGTTCGTACGGGTAAAATTCGTACGAAAACGTATCCAAACTGCTCACGGCCATATCTCACACTTCGTCCCGGCACCATCCCAATTCTACCACATTTTCACTACTTACCGTTTTAAAGCTAATAAGAGCTATTCTCACCTTCTTATTACAGAAGTCACACTGCGTTGATCTATGGAAGTGCGTCTTCACAAAGTCATGAGCGGTTCTACTAGATTTCGGAGACTGAGATACAGTAAAGCGAGGTGGTAGAGGACTCTTAAACACAGAGTTCCCTCCCACACTTCGTCCCGGCACCACCCCAATTCTGCCACATTTTCACTACTAACCGTTATAAAGCTAATAGACCTATTCTCACCTTCTTATTACAGAAGTCGCACTGCGTTGATCTATGGAAGTGCGTCCTCACAAAGTCATGAGCGGCTCTACTAGGTTTCGGAGGCCTGGGGGCAGTATCGCGAGATGCTCGTGGACTTTTGTACGCAGAATTTCCTCCAACAGCATTCGTCCCTGCACCATCCCAATTCTACCACATTTTCACTACCCACCGTTTTAAAGCTAATAAGAGCTATTCTCACCTTCTTATTACAGAAGTCACACTGCGTTGATCTATGGAAGTGCGTCCTCACAAAGTCATGAGCGGCTCTACTAGGTTTCGGAGGTCTAGGGGCAGTATCGCGAGATGCTCGTGGACTTTTAAACGCAGAATGTCCTCCAACAGTATTCGTCCCTGCTCCCTCCCACTCCCACCAGACCAACGCGTCGCCGAAGCAAAGGCATGGCTCGAATCCCGTGTGCGATGATAGTTTGTGGCTTTTGCTGTATAGGAAAGAGATAATTTTGTATTAAAGTAACGTTCGGACCTTAAGAGCGCGCAGTCTGCACACTAGCGCCGCCATTGAAAAAAAAAACATAGTGCTTAAATAAAGACGAAATTGTGAATTATCTCTCTGTAGTGGACTCCGAAGAAGCTTTGTGGTACTTTTTATCGCTTAAAGGATATTTGTTAGCCTGTCGTTTAGTTTCAATTAGTTTTTTTATGCGAAAAGTGGCCACTTTTAGCAATAAAACTCCATTAAATTAAACAACAAGCTAAAAAATATAGATCAAGCACTAAAAAGTAGCACAAGGCTTCTTCGGAGTCACTACAGAGAGATTATTCACAAATTCGTCTTTATGATTTTTTTCCAATGGCGGCGCTAGTGTGCAGACTATACGCCCAGGTGGTTCGTTGAGCTCAGTAGCGCCACCAATGGAAATAAATCATTTACGGTTTATCAAGGGCTTAGAATAAAAGTTTCGGTTTCGCGCAAATAAAAGAGTAAAATGCAATTTTTTTTTGTTTTTTCAGGGCCTCAAATATGAGCATTAAGGATGTCGATATTGCTAAATGTGGCCACTTTTGGCACTATTCACATTCACGACTTATTGCGTAAGTTTGAGTTCTTAAAAGTAAGTTATTTTAATTTTTAGTTTTTTGCATTCACAATGCAATTTTTATAATAGTCGTGAACGACTCCGTAGCTCAGTGGTTAGAGCAGTCGCCCGGAAAGCGAAAGGTCGTGGGTTCGAGTCCCATCGGAGCTAGTTGTGAGACGGGTCGATTTTTTCTAAATACTTCATTTTCCATTTTTCTTCTTAAAAGTATATTTATAAAATGAATTTTACTCTTGTATTTGCGCAAAATAACCGAAACTTTTGATCTAAGCCTTTAATAAAGTGTAATTGATTTATTTCCATTGGTGGCGCTACTGAGCTCAACGAACCACCTTAACAAGTAAAATAACGGCCCTAGTATTATGACTTGTGAAACACCAAAGTTTTTAAGGTTTGACTTCGAAATTGAGATTTCTGTTTGAAATAATCAAATCAAAGTGTATTATTTGACAGTTTAATTTGTTTGATTGACACTGCACTAAATCTAATGCCTTACAAAATAAATTATTTATAATGCTCTAGCGCAAGCAAGCTTAATGTACATTACAAAAAAATAAGTTGATTTAGTTTTATTAATATTATATTAGTCATAGTTACTCACCTAAACTTGATGTCCACATCTGGAGGTAAAAACTGATATCTCTTCATATGATGTGGAACGGTCGAATCCTGGCATTCCGCTAGCAAAGCCGTCAGAGGAATATTCAAATAGCCTAATAAAATCTCATCTTTTTCACCAGGAACCGTAGCCCATACGTTCATATTCAAGTACTTATGATTCTCATTCAATTTGAACTCTGTTTCCTCATCAAAATGTATAATAGGTTTCAATTGTATACTCTTCGTCCAAAACATTTGACATATCTCTACGTGTTCACTCTGCCTTGGTCCGCCTGTTTCAAATACGTGGTCCTCTTCATCTAACATGTCTTTATCGTTTTTGCATTCTGATGAGTCGGTTCTTATGATAGGTATGTCTGGGTGTTTGACTGTTTTGTTTACTACTGTAGCTTGTTTTAAAGGTGTGCTAGCGCCAGAAGCCGGTGGAGTGCTACCTGCGGAACTATCGGAAGACTTGTTTTCTACGGAACACCGACGTTTGCGTAGACCAAAGTTCCCGCCCGGTGTAGTCGGTTCTGCAGATTTTGATGCTGGTTTAGCGGGCTCCTGTTTTGGTTTGGGAGGCGATTCAGTCTCTGGTGGCGGTTCGGGTGGCACTTTCGATGGCAAATCTGATTCCTGTTGGGGACAAGGTTGAGTTCAGAGCTGATTATAAATAAATAGTGAGCGTACATTACCAGTACCGAGTCAAGTGCGGTGTGGTCCGCACTTGACTCGGTGTTAAAATATGTAAGTTATTAACTACATTGTAAGTCTAAACTGTGTATGGTTTGATTATGGCGATTGTATTTTACAGTTTCTAGCAAACCGTTCTAAAATAATTTTACCTTTTTTAAAGCTAAAGTAGATTATGTAAAAATGGGCTTAAACAGTTTTGTTACCTATTATTATAGAAAAAGTGTGAAGCATGGTGGGTAAATAATAAACGCGTAAACGCCGCTAATAGATAACCGCATCTGTGGTCTAGTGGTTCACACCACCGACTTCAGACCAAGAGGTCCCGGGTTCGATTCCCAGTGGGGGTACATATTTTATGTATTCGGTTAGGTTGATGGTAGGACTTGTTTTTAGTCCGCCGGCTAGCTACTACCATCTTATCTAAGTCTGACGCCCATAACAATGATGTTTTACAGCATTCATGTGTTCCGGCAGTTAGTGATAAGATAGCCAGTTCCTCAGTGATTGAGGATTCCGGGAGTAGTGCGCTTCCACCTTCAGCCTTATCACCACTTGACATCAAGTGTGACGAAGGCTTAGTGCTACCCCTTGTGGACAAAAAAAAAAGAAAATATTTCACCTGTAGGTTAGTCCTAGAGGCAGCGGCCCTCATCCCTTACAGTCTAACGCCCTCCGTAAGTAATATTCCAAAATACACCGAGTTGCATCATCGCCCCGCCAATTGATATTTTACCTGTAGTTTAGGTGTGATCCTCTGTGGCCGGACCACATATCAGTACCCAGATGCTATATAGTGCAATAACAGCTACCTGTAGTCTACTTTCATAGGAAGGTATTAAAATTAAAAGTACCTCAACAGATAATGAAATATTCAGTAGCTTTTGTGGTCCGGCTGCAAAGCAGTGATCTCTGGCCGGACCACCTCGAATTCAGAAAAGTGTGATGCACTTTCCAAGAAACTAATACCTCAAAAAAAGCTACTTAAAGAGTACCTTCCATACATACAAGTGTGGTACGATAGAAGTCATTGGTTCCGAAGTTACTAGTCGTGGATTGTGGTCCGGCTGGAGAGTATACTCTGCAGCAAGTCATTTTGATAATTTTAAACGTCAACAATGCGTGAATCTATTTTAACATAATCTACCTTTTCTCTACCTCTCGTTGCTACTATTTTTTCTCTCGTGAAGCTATTAATTTGTTTGATTATCCGCAAAATATGTGGCGCGGCTAGGGAGAACTACTTTTGCGCGAATAAAAAGAAATTTGACTTTTTCTTCATAACAACCAATACAGCATAAAAAGTACTTTATAAAAAAAACCTTGACTTCATTTAAAATCTTTTGTTTTAAGTACCACTAACGATTTACAGGAAGTTCGCTTGCATTATTAAGGAGAATGGGCAAAAATGTTCGAACACACTTCATGGTGGCGGAGCGTATTCACTTCAAGCATGCACAATGCACCAATTAATGGCACAGTGACGTTATTTGTATATTTTGAATTTATATCATTCGTTGATTATACGAAATGAACGTTATATGAAGTGATTTTATGTAATGTGTTATTATACTTTGTGAATATTATATCAATATTACACATCCGAATATTTGAAATAATATTTTGAAATTCGGTTTTCAATTATTCCTCTACTGACCCGTAGTATCTTTATTTTTCTTGGTCTTTCTTTAATTTAAGATACTATGTTGTTTAAAACAAATTGATCCTTAAGAATGACTCTTTCGGTAGGTGTCATAAAATACAGTTTTTTTCAGATTTTATCGGTTCGATTACCGGCTCAAGCAGGTGATTTTTAAAAAATCTTAAAATGCAGTTTTAATTATTTTTGTAAATAAAGGAATGTTTCCTTTCAGTAAAATTTGCCATCATTAATATTAAGGGTAGGTACTTTTCCTCCAACCACGGTCTTTTTTTCCACCCTGTATATAAAGTCGAAAGGACTTACTCATCACGAAATCTCAAAAACGACTGGACCAATGAAGATGAAATTTTGCAAGAAGGTAGATTATGACTAGGAGACATCTGCTAGGACTTTGGAAAACTCTTCCCCTGAAGGGGTAAAATGTGGGAGTTAAGGTTATATGGAACTTGCTCATTTATGGATTTAGAAGCATTAACATTGGTACGTTGGATACTGGTTACGATTGAAAATGATCTGCGTTATCAAAGTTAAAAAAAACTCTCCGCTAATGGGGTAAAATAGGAGGATAAAGTTTATATGGAACTTCCTCATTTCTGAACTTAGAAGTATGTAAATTGGTATGTTGGATTGTTGGTTGTTTTTCACTTTAATTTGTTTAATGTCTTATGACAGCTCATTTTCGCGCAAAGCAAATTTTGTTTCTTAACAAGAAATAAGGTCTTGAGGTTTTTTTTTTCTGAGAGGTGAATATGTTGTGTCAAAGTGATTGTGGACAAGCCACAGAACTTAAAATTCGTCACTTATTTATATAAATATAATTCAAGTGGCAACATTGAGATACGTGTATCTTTAATGTCTAGAAAAAGTCATATCTGTAAAGCAGTACTGCGTTTTCAGCCTAGATGCGTAAAATGTTCGCCTGAGAAATTCACTCTAATAATGTAATAATCATGTAAAGAACAATGGGTAACAGCGTACTCAGACACGAAAATAATTCAAATATTATGGGTTATATCTATATCGGATTTTGTTGCTCTCTTAAAGTAGAGCGGAAGCCTCGGTTTTGGCCACTGTGCCGGTTTTGGCTACTTTTTGCTCTAAAAAGGGCAATGGGCAAATTTGTATGAGACCCGTCCCCCCCTCCAAGATACTTTTTATGTGCGTCGACAATTTCATACGTATCTATAAAGAGATTAATAGCTATATTCAATGTCAAAATCATTTTTTTTTATTAACTTTGGTGTTACTTTTGTAATAAATAACAATATTAAAATAATATTTTCCCAGAATTCCCACACAATTGAGGGGTGTCGCCATAGTAAAAAGTTGTCACTATATTATCTTTCACCTGAAATACATTTCAAATCTATTGGTCGGAAATGGGTTTTGGGGGACGTTTTGTCCCATCGTCCTATTCTATTTAACTTTTCGTCCTTATTGCCAAAGCTCAATTAAAATAAGGTATTTTAAGGTAATAATAACAATCGTTTGAATTCTTAATGTCATACGATTTTTTTTTGATTAACATCATTTTCTGTTTAATTTTTTAAATGAAAATTTTAAGATTTTTTTATGGATTGTATTATAAACCTTTTTTCTACAATTAAATTGTTGTTTTGCAATTGATTAGTTTCGTTTTAAAAATCGTATGACATAAGGAATTCAAACAATTGTTATTATTTCCTTAAAATACCTTATTTAAATTGAGTTTTGGCAAAAAGGACGAAAAGTTAAATAGAATAGGACGATGGGACAAAACGTCCCCCAAAACCCATTTCCGACCAATAAATTTGAAATGTATTTCAGGTGCAAGATAATATAGTGACAACTTTTTACTATGGCGATACCCCTCAATGAGTCACACCAACACATCAAAATATGACTATAAAAATTACTGCATTTAATGCGCGTACTCGTGCAAGTACTAATAGTTTTTGTTTCATCGAAATCTGGCCAGGATTTCCAAAGATACAGCGTTGTAAAGTTTCACCATCTTTTGAAAATTTGCTTTCCTTGCGCGCTATTGCGATGACGTCATGTCGCACTGACATCTCCGGTTGCGGCTGTTGCGGGTGATTTCTGTCTAACTATACCTACATAGAGTTCGTCTGTGCGCAATCTTCGCGCAACTCGTGCGTTTTTGACGCTAGTTACAGTACATTTTCTTCGTTCTAAGGTTATGGTAAATGATTAGTATTCAATTTCGACCGCGCGCAGGCGCACTCTAAAACTGTCACCTACTGTCGATACCAAAAGACATTAATCACACAAACTTATCTGACCCAGTGGTGGAGGCGCCACTAGCAGTATAAAATTATCGAAATGGCTGTCAGTTTTTAGGGTGCATATTTAACTACCAAGTCAGTTAAGGTTGTAAGTACATTTTGTTTTGACGGTTGCTATATGTATTGACAGTATCCCGCCCGCCATTACGAAAGTTGATTTAATTTATTTTTCACGAAAATAAATCATTATTTGAAGGTGTTTTTTCACATGGGCTCAATACAAAATTCTTAAACATTTCATTGATCGACTATAAGAAAAATAAATTAATTTATTACGAAACCGTGAGAGCGCAACTATATAGCCAAAGGATTCTATGTAGGTATACGGAAGTGCGACGTGACGTCACACGTGAATGCCATTGGTTCACCCAAATTTTCCTTGGAGGCCGTACTTTAACGTTTAATATCTCAGTCATTTTTGAAGATAGGAAAAAAATAAAAACAGATTCTTTTTTCTCGAGTTACATATTTTTTAGATATGCTGATAACAAAAATCATTGGTGTGACTCATTGTGTGGGAATTCTGGGAAAATATTATTTTAATATTGTTATTTATTACAAAAGTAACACCAAAGTTTATAAAAAAAAAATGATTTTGACATTGAATATAGCTATTAATCTCTTTATAGATACGTATGAAATTGTCGACGCACATAAAAAGTATCTTGGAGGGGGGGACGGGTCTCATACAAATTTGCCCATTGCCCTTTTTAGAGCAAAAAGTAGCCAAAACCGGCACAGTGGCCAAAACCGAGGCTTCCGCTCTACTTTAAGAGGTGAACCTATTCTTGCCCATTCTCCTTAATAATGCAAGCGAACCTCCTGTAAATCGTTAGTGGTACTTATAACAAAAGATTTTAAATGAAGTCAAGGTTTTTTTATAAAGTACTTTTTATGCAATATTGGTTGTTATGAAGAAAAAGTCAAATTTCTTTTAATTCGCGCAAAAGTAGTTCTCCCTAGCCGCGCCACATATTTTGCGGATAATCAAACAAATTAATAGCTTCACGAGAGAAAAAATAGTAGCATCGAGAGGTAGAGAAAAGGTAGATTATGTTAAAATAGATTCACGCATAGTTGAGGTTTAAAATTATCAAAATGACTTGCTGCAGAGTATACTCTCCAGCCGGACCACAATCCACGACTAGTAACATCGGAACCAATGACTTCTATCGTACCACACTTGTATGTATGGAAGGTACTCTTTAAGTAGCTTTTTTTGAGGTATTAGTTTCTTGGAAAGTGCATCACACTTTTCTGAATTCGAGGTGGCCCGGCCAGAGAGCACTGCTTTGCAGCCGGACCACAAAAGCTACTGAATATTTCATTATCTGTTGAGGTACTTTTAATTTTAATACCTTCCTATGAAAGTAGACTACAGGTAGCTGTTATTGCACTATATAGCATCTGGGTACTGATATGTGGTCCGGCCACAGAGGATCACACGTAGTTTAGTCCTAGAGGCAGCGGCTCTCATGCCTTGTAGTCTAAATCTCTCCATAAGTAATATTCCAAAATACACCGAGCTGCGTAAACGCCGCTAAGAGATATTTTACCTGTAAGTTAGTCCTAGAAGCAGCGACCCTCATCCCTTGCAGACTAACACCCTCCATGACCTCGGACACGCGGCGGAAAGTGAAGTTGGTTTTGACACGGCGCGGTTCAGTCGCCGGCTCCTCCGTAAGTTATATTCCAAAATACACCGAGTTGCGTAAACGCCGCTAACAGATATTTTACCTGTAGGTTAGTCCTAGAGGCAGCGGCCCTCATCCCTTGCAGTCTAACGCCCTCCATGACCTCGGACACGCGGCAGAAAGTGAAGTTAGTTTTGACGCGGCGCGGTTCAGTCGCCGGCTCCTCCGTAAGTAACACAGAGTTGCGTAAACGCCGCGAACAGATATTTTACCTGTAGGTTAGTCCTAGAGGCGGCAGCCCTCATCCCTTGCAGCCTAACGCCTTCCATGTACAGATGGGCAATCCACCCACCCGGGTTTAAACCCAGGTGGGTAAAAACCCGGTGTTTTGGGTGTTTTGGGTTTAAACCCAGTAAACACCCAAATTTTTGGGTGTTTACTATTTTTAACCTAAATTTGAAAACCTATCTACTTCTCGACCTCACCAAATGCTAGCTGGTACAGTGTGCCACAGTTCCAGCTACCAGTTTTCGTATTTTCTTTCGCTCTCATCAAATGGTTAATTATTTGCGATAGAACAAGGCGACATGAAAGCCCGGATATGGGAAGCTTGAGCTGTGGCCCACCGAGTGTGTAGAAAAGGTCCGCATTATGTAAGTATTTTACATGGTACTTATTAATATTCAGATGATGTTAGTCTTGAAAAATAAAAACACGTAAAAATTAAAGTCATGATAGAAAATTCATTTCAAACATGACATTTACTTGGCATTTATTTATACTCACTATGTAACTCTTAAGTCAGACCCACGAACAACATAGTTATGTTATTATGTCGCCTACATTTTTTTTTTAGTTTGAGTCTAGACTCGTCCCGGGCGGGCAGAAATTGAAATGATGAATTTTAATTTCTGTGACGAGTCTGGGTGTTTCTATGTATAATACATGTATTTAAAAAGTATATAAGTAGTATATCCATTAAGCTAGCACCCATAACATAAGCATATTAGTTGCTTTCTTTGAAGCTAGATAGCATTGTGTAAAATTGTCCAACGATATATATTAATTATTTATTGATTAAAAAAAGAGATAAAATAAAATAAAAATGCAATCAATCACTATCCGATTCACAGGCGACGAATTGAATAGGTTCCATCTCGTCTGAACTATTATAGTCATTTACTTCATCGATGAAAGCTTCTATGACATTTTCTTCTTCATTTTCTTCATGAAACTGAATGTTCTCATCTTCAAGTTTATGTTTAAGATTCCAGTTATAACAAATGAATGAAATTTTTTCAGCTCTTTCCGTTGTAAGTCGATTTCTTTTGTTATTATGTATGTAGCCTTGGATACTAAAGGAACGCTCGGTGGCCGCAGAAGTACACGGAGCTGATAGAATACGAATCGCTACTTTGCTTAACTCAGTCGAACCACAAATACCTTTCCACCATATTATGGGCTCAATACTATCTAATGAGCTCCATATAAATCGTCTAGCCCAAAAGTTTTCTTTAGCTTTGTAACACGCCAAATCTGCCATTACATTAAACAAACTCAAGTGTTGACTTAAATTGTAGATAAACTCCATTGCCTGAAGTTCTTCCTCTTGAGTAAGTTCTAAACCCTGAGTTGTAGGGTCTAGCATATATGCTGCCAAATGTATTGGTCTAATTGCCATATTGCATCTTGAAGAGATTGATGTTAAAATTTGCTGTTTGCTTTCTTCGCTCAATGTTAAAATATCAGTTAAAGTGAAACGTATCTTAGCTTGTATATCTTTAAATGTAATGTAAGTGCGATTTATACGATTTTGGTCGCTCTCTAAGTAAAATATGCTTTCAGTGACTGGTTCCAAAATACTTATACATTCACCTGTCTTCGTCCAAAAATCATCACTTAGAATTAAATCTTTAATATCTCTTGCAATTTCCACATCTTCTCTAACTGCCAATATTTGCAAAGCTGACTTATTTGCTTTTAAACTTTTTAATGAAGTAATATGACTTCCCCATCTAGTAACACAAGGCAATTTTAATGTTTGTGTTGAATCTTGGCCCTGACTTAATTTTCTCAACAGTGAAGTCAATCGTTGGCTCTTTTTAAAATATTTTATTATAGTTATGACTTGCATTATAAATAAAGTTATTTCTTGTACCTTTATGATATCTTGGCATAACAAGTTAAGGACATGTGCACAGCAACCGAGAGGAACAACATGTGGATATTTGAGTTTTATTAATTGAAATGCCTTTTGTATGCTTCTGGCGTTGTCACCAATAAGTACAAGAAACTTATTTTCTCCATACGATTGCATTACTTTTTCAATTTCTTTGCCAAGGTATTCACTAGTGTGACGATTACTTTCTGTATTTAAACTTTTTACATATGCAGGTTGAGGTTTTGATATAAGAAAGTTTATTATTCCTTCATTTCTTATATTAGACCAGCCATCGCACTGAAGGTGTAAGTAAGTGCAAGCGTTAAGTTCCTCATTTAACTCAAGACGCATTTCTCTATATATTTTATCTAAGTATTTTGTCGCTAAAGTTTTACGTGAAGGTATTTTAAAATTTGGTTGCAATTTCTCGAAAAATTGTATCCATAAAGGATGTTGCACCATCGATAATGGCGTCCCTGTTACAAATATAGCTCTCGCTAATTTTATTTTTATGTCATCATGATCATTGGTGTCTTGAAACTCGGTATTCATCGTACTGTTAGCAGACGATGAGGTACTTGGAAGAGAATTATTTATCTCTGGCAGTTCGGGGTTTTCTGTTTTGGACGAGCTATCTTTTATAGTTTTCATAGAGTCCTTCAATGTTTTTGGTGTTTTTAGACAAGTGATAAGATGTTGAAGCATTTTGGCAGCATTACTAAATTTATATACCTTATTACAAAACTTGCAGGAAACAGATTTGTGTGGTAAAGTACGGTAGTGCTCCCATATGCGTAAATCTTTAGGTCGCCCCATTGTACCTAAAAAAATTGATCATTATTTGGTTTTGAACTAAACCAAGCACGCTACGAAAAATATATATTTTTTTTAAATTATTTTAATTAAAAGATTAATTTATTTAAGAACCATGGCACAAGGGGTTCATAAAACAAGTTGAACTAAAATAAATAATGTAAGTACCTAAACTTTATTTTTCTTTCTCCAAACAATAAAAAATCAACTTTGATTTAAATCATTGCTGTTTACAATCTAAATCTTAATTTAAATCAATTTGGTTGATATTGATTTCAATCAACAAACTCTGGCCTCAAGAGTTAAAATATCGTAGAAAAAAAATTACAGTATTGACATTTTTTGTAAAACAGAGCGCCAGTGGCCTAGAGGCCAATGGGTTTGCCTCTTAAGCAAGAAGATCCGGGCGTGTACTCGAGTGCGAGTGCACATCCGGGATAACGCTAAGATGATTATTATTTTTTGATATTTTTTTATCGTAACAGGTCGATCTCTCTTTCGACTCCCTTCAGTCGTCTTCAGTCGTCTCCTATATTAGGTATTTACATTCAAAACCACACAGAGTAATTCTTTTTACTATGAAATAACATGTAAAATAGGTAAGTAACATGAAGCTAGCCACTAAAATCATATTTACTGTATCAACTATCGAGATAAATAAAATCGGGTTGATTCAAAATATAAAGTACCCCGCAGCACAATGTATGAAAATATGGTATAGGTCTGATGAAAGTATGCTTTTAAATAAATAATCAGGTAAGTTGAATCTAAATCATATTAAAGTTTCGTGAGATGTGACTGAAACGATTTTTTGTATACATTGTTCTGCGGGGACCTATCTAACATTTAAAAAATCACTTACCTTATAAAAACAAACCGTTAATTTAATAGATTTTATTATTATGTATTTTTATTTTTTAGTTAACTTTATAAAAACTTTCTTCACTCCTACTCTTAACACGTTAATGCAGGAATCAATGTACACACGTCTATAATTTTCATTTGATGAACGCGTCTGACAGTTTTTATTGCGCCTCATCTTCATTCAGCGTTGATGAATAGGTGAATCCCCCATTATAATGTATTGCATGCGTAGCGATGTCGCTTCAAATCCATAGACAAAAAAAGTAATAACACTTCTCGATACTAGATGGCGCTAGTCATATCTGAAGAAAGTTCGCGGGGTGAAATAATAATAATGTGTACCCACGTTCCGATCTAACGGCCGATTTGGTCTGCTCCGAAAAAAACCTGCCTCTGTACCGGCAAAAAAATATGTATAAGGACATGGGCTTCATTTGACATTTGAAGCCCATATTATGCCCATATAAGGACAAAATATGGGCTTCAAATGTCAAATGAAGCCCATGCCCATATCCATATTTCTATATTTTTTAGCCGGTAGCCCCCAGGACGTGTGTAGCGTAGTCGTCCGACCATAATTATTATTATTCGTGTTTGACGCGGTCTGGCTGGATATGGTTCGCACAAACTTCACTTTCAACTAAATCGGAACGTGTGTAGGCTCCCGACCAGGGGGGCTACCGGCTAAAAAATATGGATATAGGTATGGGCTTCAACTGTCATTTGAATTCCTTATTTTGATAGATTTTTGCTGCTTTGTTTTGTTGAACGTTGCTAGCTAGTTATCGTAATACCCGACATCATAAAAAAAGGAACTGATAGCGGCTATTTTCTTTATAAAATGGACTTAAAGTTCCCAAAAACGTATGAAGTTCATACCCATAAAGTTACGTGGTATAGCCCCCCAGTTCAACTACGCATTTCATGGTTGTTGGTCAACTGCAACATGAAAGCATCGAAAACTAATATTGGGTGACGTTTCTTTAAATTTTAATAATTGTATTGATCATTGTGATCAATAAAAAATAATTTTAAAACTTGGTTTTCATAATTTCTTAGGTATTTTCACAAATTAAGTAAACACCCAATGGTGTGGGTGTTTATGGGTGTTTTCGGGTGTTTATTGGGTTTTTACCAAAGCACCGGGTTTAAACCCGGTGCTTTGCCCATCTGTACTTCCATGACCTCCGACACGCGGCGGAACGTGAAGTTAGTTTTGACGCGGCGCGGTTCAGTCGCCGGCTCCTCCGTAAGTAACATAGAGTTGCGTAAACGCCGCTAACTGATATTTTACCTGTAGGTTAGTCCTAGAGGCGGCAGCCCTCATCCCTTGCAGTCTAACGCCCTCCATGACCTCCGACACGCGGCGGAACGTGAAGTTAGTTTTGACGCGGCGCGGTTCGCTCGCGGCCTCTTCCCGGCGAGTGAGAGCGCTCGCGCCGCCGCGCCGCACGCGGACTGTTACCGCGCGCCGGTCTATGCAGCGGAGGAGTTTGCCTACCTGCAACAAAACATAGAATTATTGGAAGAGAAGGCATGATGACTGATTTTGATAAAGTACTCCAAAATGTTTGTACCTACACGTCTATTTTATACGAAATAGGTAACATTTTTGTTTAAATTAAAGGTTTTGAAGTAAAAATGTACAATAATAAAGTACAATTTAAATTTCCCACCAAAACGCTAAAAGTCTCATGGCGTGTCTGTCTGTGACGTCACGCTCTTCTGATTAGTGTTCTATCTTACATGGCGGAATGTTGGAATTTGCATTTTTATTTTCAATCTAAAAATTTGTGCTTATATAATAATCAGTATATCCTGTAAAATTACATCAAATCGTTATTTCGGTTATCCGTTGTGTATGTCATCATGCCTATTATAGAAAACAGTGACTTGTTTCAAACTACTTAGAACAGGTCTGGCAAATCCAGGTAATTAAGAGTAAATTATTGATTTAGCAAGACATTTGCATACCTACCTATGGCTGATTGAGACAATCCAATAAGCCAGCCGATCAGCCACTAACAGCCGATTTCAAAAACCTATCCTCAGTAAGAGATAGGATTTGTTGCCTAGATATTTCTGTTAAATGACGAAAAATAACAACAGTTGCCTAGGAATAGATCCATAGTAGGCCTATCTCTTACTGAAGATAGACTATTGAAATCGGCCATTATGTGTCGACTCTCATATGCATAAAGTCTGTAGGCAGCATATAGGGCGCACATAATTCATTAGATTCTTTATTGAGTTAGCTTACTTCATTACCTTTATGTTATACCTAGTAACTATACTATCTATTTATCAAATACCAGCTCACTGACTCAATACTCGCTCTTATACAAGCAACCAACCTGTGCTACATTATTGATAGGTTTGTTATCAATGGCCATGCCGAATTCGTCTCTCCTCAAGTCAGCTCTGTAGGCGTGCGACATCGAGTACCACGCCCACGACTTAACATACACGACACGATACTCTCCTAAGAACAAGCAACCAACCTGTGCCACTTTATTGATAGGCTTGTTATCAATGGCCAGGACCACATCGTCTCTCCTCAAGTCTGCTCTGTAGGCAGGTCACATCGGCACCACCGTATCCACGAGCACTGCTCCCACTCCTTGACAACAGACCAGCCTTAAAGAGCCGGAGACCGCTGGTAATACTATGGATACTCGCTCAATAACAACCTACCTGCGCCACATTGTTGATAGGCTTGTTATCAATGGCCAGGACCATATCGTCTTACTTCAAATCTGTTCTGTAGGCAGGCGACATCGGCACCACCGTATCCACGATCACCGCTCCCACTCCTTGACAACAGACCAGTCCTAAAGGATCAAAGGGTTATATCCTGGATACTCTCCTAAGAACAAGCAACCAACCTGTGCCACGTTATTGATAGGTTTGTTATCAATGGCGAGGACCACATCGTCTCTCCTCAAATCTGCCCTGTAGGCAGGCGACATCGGCACTACCGTATCCACTAGCACCGCTCCCACTCCTTGACAACAGACCAGCCCTAAAGGGCCGGAGACCGCTGGTAATACTATGTCCAGGACGAGGACACCACGACGGAGGGACACCTGAAAAGAAGAGAGTTTATATGTCGCTTTATTATTCTTAATTTCCAACCAAACGGCGTATCGTCACAAAATATATTATAGGTATCGTTTCAGGAGCCCTACTCAAACGCAAAATCTGAAACTTCGATAGCCCCGCCCCTTTCATCCGATTCTGTCATGACTGGAGAGCGAGAGAGACGGGTATACCGAAGCCGAAATTTGCGTTTCAGAGTAGGCCGTCAGGTTTGTTAGACTTCTGCTTGTGTTTTTCTGGCTGTTCACACACAATGATTCGGCTCTTATGGCACTCAAGGGATAATTTGATTCCGACACATGGCATGCCTAAACATCTGACGGGAGCAAGAGTTTATCGGTCACTCAAGAAGTACTTGTAAATCAAATCTGTCTTAAAATATAAAACACGTTTAGTACCGCTGATAAAGCAAAACATTTAAAAAGAAATTAAGAAAACAGTTCTAAAAAATTCTATCGAAATAAATTACCCATCCATGTGAGTCGACTGCCAAGGCCGCTCTCACGGTGCCGTTGCCCCCCGACCACTGGAGACGTGTGACCTCTACGAGGCGAACAGTCAGTCTGCCGTTCGGAGTCGGTCCTTCTTCGCCATCCCCACTACCAGGTTCTGACTTCGGGAAGAACGGTTTGTACCTGAAATAGGCCAGGATAGTTAAGTACTTTCTTTGGGATAACGCGATGTAAATATATATTTTATGTTTTAAAACCACTCTATCAAAATATTCTAATATTTTAATCATTAGAAGTTTTCGGTTTTCAGGAAGACAAGTTCCCGAATAGAAGACATGAAGACATTCTTTGTATGAACATTACCTAAAGATTTCTCATTTCAGTACAACATTTACACACACTACTTTTTACGAGATGCTTTTAGTAGTTTTAGTTGAAAAGGACAGCAGACGACAGCACGTCGTCGACACTGAACCGTAATAGCATAAGTTACAATCTGCGTCACGAAAGATGAGACCTGGGACACCACTGATTTGACTTGCGCTGTAGACGATTTCTTATTATCTATATCCGTCAAGTCTCATCTTTCGTGACGCGGATTGTACCAATGTAATTCCCTAAGAGTATACTAGAAATCAGCAGTGACGTGCTGCCTGCGGTCTGCTACTACCATCTGCGGTTTGCCACCTGATTCAGAATGCGCCATCATTTCGTATACTTCAACTGAGCTCTTACTGATTCAACGACAGCACTTACCGTATTTTATAGTTGGGTAGCGTATGCCTCTGCGCGACCGCCCGCCTGATATGCGCAGCCACCAGAGAGGCCAACCTTGGCTTGAGCTGGCGGCCTTGGAAGCGGCCTCGCACTCGCAGCTCTAGCTTAGGCGGTGCCTCGAATGCGAGAGCCCAGTGAGTGTATGGGTTTCGCCGGAACATTACTCTGACGTTGCCGCTTAGACTCTCCACTGGAAGGTAGAAGTGATTTTGTTAGGAGAACATCGATTTTTTATCGTCCTAGAGTAGGGTTAATCTTTTCTCTATTAAATAAAAATTTGCTAAATATGTTGCCGATCTTCTCGACTAAACCCGTGGCGACCAGAGACGCCCACTGTCATCTTCAAGTCCTCAAAACGTTCGTGAATGTTCGTGATTCTGTGTAACTATCATAGAGCAAGATCGCCAGACCTTACTTATTTTCTGATGACTAAAAGGTGTGAGATAAGCTAGTGTTTATGCGCCTTTTTTAAAGTAAAGCATACTCGCTAGCTTTCTCAGTCTTGTTTTTTATATATGATACTCGGGAAGCTATTTCGATACTTTTTGTAAGCAGCCAGATTAATCGGAGAGGCCAAACATCCCCTCAGACGTACATAAAGCTTCGCTATAAGTATGAGCGCGAACATGACATTTCGATAGTTTAATATCAAGGAAATAAATAAAACAGGAGAATACCTGTAATAGATATGTTGGCGATCTTCCCTAGCAGCATAATGGCGTCTACGTCGATCCTAAAGTTGCCGTCGTAAGCAAGGTCCAACCGCAGGTCGAGCGACCTGAGGCGCGCCCCGTCTTCTTCCAACTCTCCGCTCAGTAAACGAAGGTTCGTGATTATTGGGAACTCGGAGCCGACTTCCAGAGAACGGAGCTGAAAGACAAAAGAATATTTCGTTTCATTATCTTCTTGTTTGCTTTGCCTTCTTATCTTAATTTGCAACTTTAATATCACATTTAGCGAGTCTTTAATAATTCATGAAAACTTTATGTTAATCATTTGAAGTGTGGAAACGAAAAATTAACCTTGTTTTAATTACTTATTCACTAATTGTGGTATATTCTAATTATCCTTAATTTAGGAGTTATTATACAATTAAAACGAAATTATACTGTACGTTGTTTTACACAGTTACCTAAAGCTAATTTCGTATATCAATCAAGAAAACAAGTGAATAAATAATTGCCATGACGCAGCCAGCGAGTCGGCGCTCTTTGTGACGCTCTAAGGAGGAGGCCTATGTCCAGCAGTGGACTAGTGAAGGCTGATGATGATTAATTTTTACAGAAACACCATGAACTGCCTATTTCTTCTTCTTCGTTTTCATTGTGTCGTCTAAATTACCAAATGGTTGCCTGGAAGAAATCGCTCTTTAGTGATAAGGCCGCCAATTGTACCATATTGTATTATCCATGTTTATTAATGTATTGTTTTTGGTGTAGGTTTGTATTGTACAATAAAGAATATTTTCATTCATTCATGATGAGCCAGTTAGTGTCCGCCGTGCTCTGCTTAAATATTATGAACGTAACGCCTGGCGTTTTAAGCGCTCTCTGGAGTGCTACCTGCACCTCAAGTCACCACGTTATACATACCGTTAACGACTCAAAGATCTTCCCTGAAGAGGTTTTAGCCAGCAGCTCTGCAAGTTCAGTTGCCATTCGGCGCCGCAGCCAGCGCGTGTCAGCTGTGCTCTGCTGGAATATGAACTGCAGCATGGCGTTCAGAGCGCCCTCTGGAGTGCTTCCAGCGCCTCGAGTTAACTCGTTCAATATCTCCTGTCGGATGAAATAAAAGAACCTAAAGCTGACCACCAAAACAAGAATATTAGCTTACATTATATCAATACAAGCTTTAAATGACAAAGTCAGCTTAATGATGAGCGTCCTAAACATCTAGTCTTCTAGCTCTACATAGAAAATATTCCATGTCGAATAACCAATCCAAACACTAAGTGCCTGTTAAGAATGTCCGATTAGGAAATACTTTCCAGTTTAATTGACAGTTTTGTATGGAATATATTTCAAGTAACAGCTAATCAGAGCGTAGAAATTGTGAAACAGACCCTAATACTTGTAAAAGCTTTCATGGATGATTCTACAAATGATAAGTTAAAAATATCTTTTAAACTAACGTCACCAAACACTCGAATAAATCAACTTACACTTCACATAATGAACGACAGTCGACGTATATATTTGATTACTCGTAGAATTCGGGGCAAATGTAATTAAAGGCTTTATTTGGGGCGGACCCGTCCTCCAATGATGGACGCATAGAATTGTGTTTACGTAGGACGGCGCCGAAATTGCGAAGGAAACGTGCGATAAACACGCCACAAAGAAATACATTATCTGCGGTAATCGGTTTCACGGAGACAATCGGTTTTTTGACACCCTTGAGGCACAGAGATCTTTTATATCGTAATAGAAACAGAGAGAAGAGGGGTCCTATTCCTATTGATAAATTATATCAAGAATTTATGTTACATAATTTAAGATGTATAGGTATTCCTTTGCCATAACTTAAAACCGACTTAACCGATTTCATTCATGTTTTCTAATACATAGTTTCCGGCAATGGCTCGGCCGAAGTCACGGGTAACAATCTAGTTTCATATAAATTAAATATGAATGCATTCTAATATTGAATTTTCTATATTTATATTTTTGAAGTCACATATATTTAAGTGGTTTTACATTCCCAACGGAACCTCGTGATCTTAACTTGTTGAATGGCGAGCTTGTAGCGTTTGCAACGCAGCGAGCAAGCGGCATACGGTTTCTTAACAGTTATTCATCGTAGTGGAAAAAACTGAATTGTCATTTATACTTACAGGCGGCAACGTGAGCGGAGTACAAACATAGTCTTGAACAGGAGTCTTCTTCTCAAACGGTCGCAGGAAATACTGCAGAAGCAATAGAGGCACGACCAGCGCGGACACGGCGCCCAACAGCGCCGCTAGTAGAAGCCACGTCCAGTCAGGCATTTTTGATACTAGCTTTTTTAACTAGAACAAAAAGTTTTTAATTATGATGATTAGTGCTTAAGTAAACTGCATTGCTTACATAGTGTTTTGCTTACTGACGTTAACTTGATTTGTCTTGTCTGAGACAATAATGTCCTTACTGGCCCTTATTGTCATTCTCAACCTGACTCTGTCGCGTTCACTAATGTATTAGTAAGATAAGAGAGACAGACAGAAACACGCACTGTCGCAGATGAGTGACAATATAATTATCTCGTGGTAATAAGCATGCTAGGCCGGCTGGAGAGGAATACATAAAAATAATGTTTCAAGTTTAAATGACAACGGAAATCGCTCTTCTTCTTTCTAGACTTCATCAAGGTTAACTTCTTTTGGCATTGTAATATCGAAAATTAGAAATCACTCTTATTATGACGACGCGCTTAATATCAACATGTCAAACTCGAGATGTCGTCGCCTGTATCTCGAACCGTGATTCGCTTTGCACCATTTAATACCATGTCAGCAATGGCGTTCTAGGGCTTCAGACAAGGGCAAGCCCAAAACACCAAAGGTTGCTGCGTATTTGTTTTTTGACGCCAAGCTAACGAGGTCAAGTGTAGCGATTACTTTATCAAATAACATAATTAAACATCGATTATTCGAATGTTGATTAAATTAAACATTTCCGCGTGATTTTAATAGTCGAATAACACACGCATTAGTTTTGTAAGAGCCGGATTTTTAGCATTTTGAAGTTACTGAACAAGCTTTTAAATTTTTGTGTTAGTAGATAGCTTCCGCTATTATAGAAAAAGTCTATCAGATAAGATAAAAATCGGCATTTACGCCCACCGTATTTTGTTCTTATTCTTAGAAAAACAAAACTGCAAACAAAACTACAAACAAAAACTCATTTTCCAAAAACACGTAAAAGTGAAAAATAAATTGAATCAATCAATTCAAAGTACGAAAGTGCGGGACTTTTTCTAATTAATCTTGAACTTACTGATCTGATTGAAGTCGGTGTCAAGCCATATCATAATATGTATTTGATAGGTATCACTTCGCGCATGAGATATTGTGTATTATTGATTCACTATTTCTTGTTACTTTCGGCTTGACACCGACTTCAATCAGATCAGTAAGTTCAAGATTAATTAGAAAAAGTCCCGCACTTACGTACTTTGAATTGATTGATTCAATTTATTTTTCACTTTTACGTGTTTTTGGAAAATGAGTTTTTGTTTGTAGTTTTGTTTGCAGTTTTGTTTTGAAGGCGGTTTAATTTTTTTGAAAAAATTTGTTTATTTTTCCGTTTTTAGTGTAAGAAATCTACCATAAGAAACCGCATAATGCGCAAGCGTAGCGCAATGTGCAACGACTGTAGCCCATATCTAAATTAGAATACTCAGACAAGCACCACCCTCCAACTCCCAACTGTAATGCAGTTTCCTTCCACCATCAGCTAACCTAAAATACTTGAAAGAATACAACCTAAAGTTCTATTCGCGCTTGTGGTACTTAAAAACATACTTTAACTCCTAAGCGTTCAGGAGTTTTACCTTCCATCATCAGCTTACCTAAATAACCTTAAAGATAACAACTATAAATATTTACGCATCAACAATATATAAAGAATTATTCTCCAACTCCCAACCGTTGAGGAGTTGTACCTTCCATCACCAGCTTATCATCGTGAGATGATGACTACCAGACGCAAATACTTGGAAATTACTTATAAACCATATTAAAGAAATCGTATCGCGCCCGTAAAATTTAGTATTTTATTAATATTTCCGATAACCATCTATGGTCCTCATCATCAGTTCCACTACACTAAATGGTGCTTACCGAAAGCAAGTGCTCGAGTTATTTAAGAAAATTCAAAAATCGCTATAGGTTTGCCTATAAAATTTGAAGAGTTTCCTTGATTTCACCAGGATCCCATCATCAGATCCTGACCGTATGACAATGGGACTAATTTGTAACTATATGCTTTTGAACAAAAAAATAATTTCTAAAATCGGTTTACAATTGACAAAGTTATGAGGTAACAAACATTAAAAAAAAAAAAAAAAAAAAAAATTCAACCGAACTGAGAACCTCCTCCTTTTTTTGAAGTCGGTTAAAAATAGCCATAAATTGTTATTCGATGGCCTAAAACGTTGCGTGAGGCTATGACGTGAGTAGGTACTAAGGTAAGTATTGGGGGAATACAGACATGCAAAGTGGCTGTCGCACTCCTCATTGGTGCATTACCTATTTTGAACGCTAATACAGCATTTAGCGTTCGGGTTTGGCGGTACTAACACCACAAAAATATTGATTAGGTAGTAGTTCACCATGTGGTAATGTTTTTTTTATGCGGCCTTTTCGCTTATCTGCTAGGTACTACGTTGTTCGTATGATCTATTTGGTATAGGTATATGTGGTTGAGCTTCAGTTTTTCGCTTATCGTAGGATAAAAGATATTCAGATCTATAGAAATGTTCAAATAAGATGTACCTAGTGTAGTGGTGTACTGAGCACAATCACCACCTAAAAGGTTTTGCGCACGTTGTATAGTTTCAACCAACTTTGATCTTAACAACTTAGTGATTTTCATAATCATAATACAATTTAAACTCAATTTAAATTTGATTGTTTATCCTCATGAACTTGACAGTTATGCTAATTAGGGATGTGAATTTTTTTTTTTCTTGCGATAAATCGAAAGATCATATATAAGTTTTCTAACAAAGTATTTTTATTTTAATTTTTTTTGCAATAATTCAAAAGTTATATCAAAATTAAAATTAGTTTTTGAATCCAGAACCGAAGACACTCCAAAACAGCTCCCGAACAAACACGAGCGCGTGTGACGTCATAATGTTAACTTTCACTCATTGCAGTTTAAACTGACATAAGTCAATGTTTGACAGACGTACAGTGTTCGTTGTTCTATACTCAAATACATAGCTACCTATTGAAATGTCGAACCTAAAAAGTTACCGTTCTTGTTTCGTACCCATGTGTACAAATACAACAAAAAGAACTAGACAAAAAATGTTTTTAAATGTTCCCCAAGACCAAGAACGTCGGACCAAATGGTTCCAAGCAGCGAACCGTCATAACCCCAAAACAAAATCGAATTTTTTTTGTTGTGAAGATCATTTCGATGTAAGTATTTCATAACACCATTTTTATTGGGTAAGTAATTATTATTTATCCTAGTGTATAAATCAAATAAGTAGAGTTCAGTCAATAATTTTTTAACTGGACTCCAAATACACTGCTTTTCACTTCGATTGCAAGGAAATAAAACAAGGATTAAGCATATACAAGAAACTTTAATTAATTTTAATTTCAACAATTCGTCAAAATAGCTTAACAAACACACTCCGCAAACGTGTTTACGTTTTTTTTGGTTCTTCCAAATCATAATACTTTCGTAGTTATGTGCTGAGATAGATTATCTTCAACTTAGACGGCAATATCACTGTTCAAATACATTTTTCGCACTTCTTTCCATTAAAGTCTCAGGCGAAATCATTATTTGTTCGTCACTATTACTACTCGAAGACATTGTTTAATAACTTTCATAAAACTTATTGAATTTTCTACCGCAACACAACAAATTTAGCTACAGTAGTTTCTAGTTTTGTTTGACTAACTAATTAGCTTCCCGCCACGCTTTTTTTTTTAATTTTCCACTATGTGACGTTCGACTAATGATCTGAGCCGTAATGCCAATTTATTTAAAAATTTTGCGTTTTATTTTTTTAAGTAAATGTACGCCCTGCATTAATCCTTATTATGTATTTAGATAGTAATTCATATGTCGTAATTAAATTAAGATATAACCTAAATTTCATAAAAATAATATCACGTAAATGAAGGTGTATTGTGTAGTCTTAAAAGAAGTTACTTTATGCACAAGAGCATAAAATCCATTTTATGCAGCCTTACTAGATTAAAAAAATTCAAGTTTAGGTAGTGGTTTTTACCCGACTTAAAAAAAGTAGGTTCTCAATTTGATCTGTATTGTATGTATGTATGTATGTTTGTCCGCGATTATCTCGCGTTTGGCCGCACCGATTTTGATGCGGTTTTCAGGAAAGTATTTGTTACATTTAGGAGAAGGTTTTAGTATATAAACCGACTTCAAAAAAGGAGGTTCTCAGTTTGATCCGTATACAGGGTTAATTTTTTATCACCATCCAAATTTTTAACATCGTCTCAGAATCTGTAAGTGAACAACTTTCTCCTAGAAACATGGGTCGAAATATGACTTTTTTTTTTACTTTTCATACAAATCAGACTGATTACACGATCGATTTAGTATGGGAAGTCCAAACTTTTTTGTCGTATTTCGACCCATGTTTCTAGAAAAAAGTTGTTAACTTACCGATTCTGAGACGAGCTTAAAAATTTGGATGGTGTTCAAAAATTAACCCTGTATGTATGTATGTACATATATTTGTCCGTGATTATCTCACATTTGGCTGAACCGATTTTGATACGGATTTCATCGGACAAGTATTTTTGATTCATGCGGTTTATGTGTGCAATGTATGTAGGTACATCCTAACATACCAGGATACACGAAAGTTGTCAGCATAATGCACTAAAAGAGTGAAATAAAAATTATTTTGTTAAACAATATTAAAAATAATGCTATCATTTATTTATTTTATTTTTTTATTAGTTTACTACCAAATATAAATAAAAATACAAAAGATGTTTGCTACATTCACAAAAAACCACGCAGGTTTACATGAGGAATAAGCTGTAATGTAATGTTAATCAAAAAGTAAGAAATACTTAATACCTCTATTTATTTATTTAATTTCATTTGGAACACCAATAGCATACTTATAATAATATTTTAGCATTTAACAAAAATAGTACCGCCTTCAAAAATTTTCACTTAAATTGTATTCACGCCAAATAACGTAAGTAAGTAACTCGGGCGGGCTTTAACAAAAAAACTAAAAATTGTGCATGTTTAACGCCCGACTTCAAAGAACCTACTTGCGTTATTTGGTGTGAATACAATATTAGAGGTATTATTTCTTACTTTTTGATGGAATTTTTTTTGAAGGCGGTTCCATTTTTTAACAAAATATTTTTTTCTATTGTAGTAAGTAATAACATTTAAATAATTCTTATGGTTTCTGTTTTTTTCTAGCTGAAAGACGATATGGAAAATTATATGTATTACACAACAATGGGAGGTAAAGCAAAGATTAAAATCGATGTGATACCACACAAGTTTGACTGTCAACCTAATCGTAAACGACAAGGCACTACAGCGATTCTTAGTCCAGCTGCAGGAAAAAGACGACAACAAACCATTCAAGAAATATCTTCTGAAAACATTAGAGTTAGTAATCCTCAAGAACCAAACATTGATACCGTATCCGCTCCTTCAAATGTAACATCTGACCAAAAGGTCAGTGTTGCCACTCAAACTAATTTTAACAACAGTACTGTTGCTGTACAAGTGAATAGTCGTCCTAAGTATCGTAGCGTGTCAGTTAAATGTAAAGTTTTATCAATTGGAGTTGATAAATCCTGCTCACCGATTAAAACTGGTAGCATTAGTACTGCAACATCTCCAATGAAACCATTGCGTCAAAAACCACTTTTAAATTTGCTCGAAGATGCTCAAAAAAGTTTGTCATCTAGTAGTTTATCTCATTCAAATAGTTCACAAGATATTTATGAACCTTCGGAAAACACTGGCTCGAGTACTATGGATTCTAGCAGCTTTCATTCTGCTGTGAAAAAATGTGAAATTTTGAAAGTCACAAATTACTTAATTAACGATAATTTAAAAGCGTATACTGGAGTTCCTCAAGAATGGAATGTGATGCTAGAACGTATTAGTGTTATATCTAATATTAATATTACCAATATAAAATTATCTTTGATTAAAATACGACGCCAAGATACTTTTGAAAGATTAAGTGAACAGTTTGGAATGAGTGTCAGCAATGCTAGTATTATTTGTAATAAAACAGTTCCTGTATTGGCACATTTATTAAAAAAGCTCGTATATATGCCGGAGCCTAGCAACATTAAAAAAAATCTACCGATACCATTTAGAACTTCATATAATCATGTTATTGCTATTATTGATGCATTTGAGATACAAATTGAGAAACCAAGTGATCCAGAGTACCAATCTTTAACTTGGTCAGAGTATAAAAAGTGTAATACTTTAAAGTATTTAATATCTTGTACACCAGATGGGTTTATAAATTTTGTATCAAAAGGATTTGGAGGTCGAATTTCAGATGAGCTATTATTTCAAGAAAGTGGATTATTAGAAGAGCTACCCGAGGCCTGTGCTGTCATGGCCGATCGAGGATTCAAAAACATTGTTTCACTTCTTGATGATAAAAATATTGAATTAATTCGACCACCGTCAGTTAGTTCTGGAGTAAAATTATCACAATCTGACGTCTTACAAGGCAAACGAATCGCAGCTCTACGTATTCATATAGAACGCGTAATCGGAAGATTGAGAGATTTTGATTTTCTAAAACCTCATGCGGTAGTTAATAATAAAATGTTACCTTTAACAGATGATATTGTTGTCATTGCTGCAGCACTAGTTAATTTACAAGCGCCTATAATTTCTATTTAAGCTTAAGAGTATTTGTATTATAAAATTAATTACTAGGTGTATGTTTTATCTAATGTAACATATTTATTATTTGTTGTACTTGTAAACCAACATTAAAATGAAATGATTAATAGGATTACTGCATGCTTCAAGTTTGTACAGATTTTAATAGTTTTGGAAATATATTTTTTGACCAAAATACTTCACTTTTTTTAATTAGAGCCTGTGTAAGTGCATCATCATAGTTTAATATTTTAATATAAATAGTTTCATTCTCTTCAAAATTTGGATCAGCTACACAAAAGATACCTTCTTTTTTACCAGTCAATAACATTTGTAGTTGCATTTGTGCATTACACTTCAAGCTGACTTTACCTTTTGGTAAATATGTATCCAATGTTTTTTGACTGGATGGACATTTTATTTCAACAATAGCATTGCTAGTCATTCCATCAGGAGATGCTGCAAAAATCGGATGACTAGGTACAAGATAAATCCCCGGACGCGTAATTTGTACTTCTAATTTTTTTTTAAGAACTTCGATTACGTCTTTTTCCAACTCTTTTCCTCGTGTCATAGCATTTGTCTCATGAACTTTACTCGCACCAATGATTTGTTGAACTAATGAACCATTATCAGTTTTACAATGAGCAGCTTCATAAAATTTTGATGCAGTAATTCGTCCATAACGAAGTTCATGCCAAATTGCACATTCGCTTTGCTGTTTGGTTAACTGTTCAGCTTCTTCACACACAGCTTCTGCCATTTCAGTTTTAGCGAATTCCAAAAAATTCTCAACTCGCAAATCGATACTTTTATTAAAATAAAAAACTAGTTGATGTAGCGATAAACTGTAAACTTTTTTGGATTCTAAACCAAAGTTTAATTGCCCAATTTGAGAATTTATTTGCTGATTTTTGGCAAATTGAATAACTTCTTGTAAAAATTTACTATTATCCGGAAATTTTTTAACAGGAGTAGCAGAAGTCTTTTTTGTCAATTTTTCTGCTTTAATATATTTTACAACTGTACCAATGCCTGATAATCGAGATTTTTTCCAATAGCAAGCTACTTCTGTTGGTGTCGGATCTTCACTTCTGCGATGGGTCCACATAAGTAATGCTAATGCATGTTTGCAACCACCTGTAGACACAATTTAAAAGATTATAGTGTTTCTAACATCAAACAACTTGAGTTTAATAAGGATATGAATTACCTGCTGAAGCTGCACAGTCATGGCATTGAACATCCAGAATTTTTCTTGACTTTTCATTAATAGTTAAAGTAACTGAATAAGCTTTACTCCGAACTCGATGTTCTGGACATACTCGTCCTTTTACGATACAAATATTATTTTTACGACTAAGTTGAACATAGCCTATTGCTTTGTCGCCGTAACTCTCACGCGATACTCTATAATGAAATAAATAATAATATATATATATAATAATGGTGAATAAATATTTTAATATTTTAATTTTGTGATAATATTTATAAACAGACTTACCTTGATGCTTTGGCACCTCGAACTTCGGCAGAGTTGAACCTAACGTCATTTTTTAAAAAATTGGTTATCATAAATATATCGGCATCAGGAATATTATCGGACTTTGCCTTTATAAATCCTTTATCACACATAGTTATTATGCCTGTACCAATAAAATAAAATAAAATAGCTATTCGGAATGAACTAACAAATCGTTTTTATTAACAATCTGCCGCGCAGCACTTACCGCTGGCGCCCAAACTAGACCGGATGCACTACAAGGTGTGCTCTATTAGTTATAGCCGCTACACACGTTCCGATCCGACCGCCGATTTGGTGCGGACGAACTTCGCTGCAGATCTGCCCCCTGATTCACGAACCGTCGGAAACGGAATCGAATTCGAATTCTGTGCTTTATCTATTCTATAGTGAGTGACTAGAGACATTGAAACATTCCGCTGTCGGGAGCTTTTCCGACGTTTTGTGAATCAGAACGCTGATCCGCGCCTACACACGTTCAAACCAAATCTGCCGCACCAAATCTGGTCGGCGCTACACACGTTCCGATTTGGTCTGGCCACACCTAGCTGTTGTTGCAGTGCTGCCAGCCACTGCTAATCTCCCCATATTAATATTATTTATAAATACTGAAAACATCGATTTGCCTGCTCCTAGGTTAAAAAGAAAAATATTGTCGGTTTTTTATTGTTTTATTTTTACAAAAAAAAAACAATTTCATTATTTGTTTATTTGCTGTTATATTCATTAAAATGCCAAAGCTTGCTAAATATTTACTTAAAGCAGCACTAATTAATGAGGTGTTATGCCTTTTTTATATATATTTAGTTTTACGACAAAATGCGAGTTTTTAAACAAAATAAACGAAAAAAAATAGATAAAAGAATCTTTGCATAAATGGTCATATTTAAAGCTTTCGTTTGTTGTCATGAACGAGCATTAAATTGAATCCTCTGAAAATCTCCATAACGTTATTCTATCTGCTTTAATTATTTCCGCTTTCATGTATTTTTTCCCTAAATCTAGGGGAAAACCTCCAAAATTGTCAACACTGCTTTATTAGTGGGTCCGGTTGGAAGCCTACACACGTTCCGATTTGGTAGGAAGTGAAGTTCGTGCGAACCAAATCTGTCCAGACCGCGTCAAACACGATTAATAATTATCGTCGGACGACTACGCTACACACGTCGGGGGGCTACCGCGTAACTTTATAGATATGAACTTCATACGTTTTTGGGAACTTTAAGTCAATTTTGTAAAGAAAGTAGCCGCTTTCAGTTTCTAGTTTTTTGATGTCTGGTATAACGATAACTAGCTAGCAACGTTCAACATAACAAAGCAGCAAAAATCTATCAAAATAAGGAATTCAAATGACAGTTGAAGCCCATACCCATTATCCATTTTTCTTAGCCGGTAGCCCCCCAGGACTGCGTTCCGTCGTTTTGGGTGTGACTGTCTTCCGTCTCACCTACACTTTAAATAAATACGAATGGTCATATGAGACAACTGACAGCCACTACATACATAAATGTCAAATTTGCTAGGTATACTTTTTTATTCAGGGTGACAACTCCAGTTACCTCAGAGTATTAAGTCGAGCTTCATGCACTGAACGGTCGAGTTGTTTTTATAACCTCAAAATTTTTGACGACGCTTGTGATGCATTTTGCTCGAGTTTTATAGCTATTTCTGCAACATTTTGACTTTAATCCTCCTGGAAGATGAGATAGACGAAGTAATTACGGCGATAAAGTAAACATTTTTCGAGTCATCATTCAAACTTTGACACTTTTCATTGTTCAAACGTCAAATAGCTGTCAGAGTGAAAAACAACCATTCGATTTGATGGTTGTTCGGTTGCTGCACTCTGAGCCATAGAAAGGGTGAAACTACACTCTGACAGCTGTCAGAGTAAAATTTCACCAAGTTCACCAAGCCACGGAACGGCTAGAGCGCGCGCCGGAGTGCGCTCGAGTGCACTCGAGCGAAGCCACAGAACGCACCCCAGACATGGTCTGGAGCAGACCAAACCAGCGAGCGGTCGGATCGAAACGTGTGTAGTGGACTTTATATTGTGTCGGACACTCGAACATGTACGCGGACGCGGTGGCGCGCAAAGGAGATGTCCCAAAATTGCATCAAAATTCAAAATTGTCCGAGTCGTTTTAAGATTGAATAACGAAAAATGCCAAGTGACCTGTCATTAATTTTGTGATAAAACTACTTTTGAATTATTACTTTTATTTAAAAGTACGAAAATTTAGCAGCTAGCGGGGTTTTCAAAACCAAACTAAAAGTTTTTGATTTAATTAATTTTTCATTTCATTGTTGCTAACATTTTGTTTGTCCATAGCATTTGTGTAAAATGTTTTAAAGACAAAAATAAGCATAAAAAAGAATTGAGTTTTTAAAAGATACATACTTAGATAAAATTTAAACTAAAAAAACCAACGGATAAAAAGTTAATAGCTTCTACCACGCTTTTTATTGTTATAGTAGGTACCTTACCGAACCAAAACGAGATGGCTGCAAAGGGCTATCCCTTTGCTTTTCCAATAATAAACGAAAAAAAATTTATGTCGGAACCAAAGATATTATAATATAACAAGATTGCGCACTCATGAGTTACAGCCGAGCCGAGCGAGATAGGCCTATTATGGTGTGCGTCCCTCTCTAATGAGAGAGACGTGAGTGACTACACGATTTGGTTTTTTCGAGGACAATTTATAGTTAACCAGACTTGGCTCACGTAGGATTCGAACATCACGCTTCCTAGGGAGCTCTTGTAGCTAAAAGAAACATACATTTAAACATCCGAACTCACTTTCTATTTATAATATTAGTTAAGATGAGGACTCCGCGAGGCAAAGCATTTGCACCACTTATGAAGCAATAATGTGACAATCGACACATACATACATACGACGATACATACGACGCATACATATGCTTTATAAGCATACTTACTTTTGAACCGACTTCAAAAAAGGAGGTTGTCAGTTTGACCTGTATGTACTTATATGAAATGTATGTCTGTATTTCTGATAGGCGTATTTTGCTAAAATGGATAGAAATAAAAAGTCCACGTACAGTAATAAAAATCTGTTTATTAGTTAGACTATACATTGCTAAACAAAATTTTCTTGCGGATCTTTTGACGCATGGAGGCTTTTTGTGTCCAATTAATTTTAAAGATTCGTTTTTTTGCGTACCTACTTTTTTAACCTTAAATTAAGATACAGATGTTATAATACATTTAATAAGTTTTGTTTCATGCCTATTTTCTGATAAAGTTCTTCTTCTTTTTCTTCTTCCGCTGAGTATTGTGTAATTTTTTCAGATATGAGGTTAGGCCAACCTTTTTTAATTTCTTCATCTTTAGGAAATCTGAAACAATGAAAATTAATGTTTGGGTTGAGTAAGAAAGTAAATTCCAGTCTATAGACTAAAAACGAAATGGACACCCTACTATACGCAAGAATAAAAGTTTGGCTAAATACTTACCTATGAAAAGATACACAGCTCCGTTTAAATGATTCGCTTTTGCATCCTTTCACACATCAAGTGAGAACCATTTTTATTGATTTAAACGTAATTTTAAAATGATAATTAAGATCCACACACTAACTTTACACACATAAATTAATTTGCCGTCGCCATATTGATGATGTTTTTATTTTTATTAAAATTGTCCAGACGCAAAGTGTTGCAAATTCATTATAATTAAAACTACCATAACACCGACTCTTACATTAAAAAAATAGTTTTTCAAGGTTTTAAATAATACAAATGATATGGACTTTATTATTATCAGCTTAACATTCCTTTTAATTAATTAATATTTTGAAAATTCTCGAGAACAGGAAATATGAATTTGAATTAAGTTCTACTACAACCAAAAATATTTCATGGTGGCAGCCCAGTAGACAGGGATGCAATCCTATTTAGGAGCCTCTCGCTCGGCTCGTTTTTCCGTTTATCGAAATGTCATACGAAAATAAACCTTATTGTAACTGCATAGAATCGAATTGACATTGCTTTTATTTTCATAGTGCACAATCTTGTTATATTATAATATCTTTGGTCGGAACATTTCATTCTTATTTAAGGAGACCACAGACGGTTAGGCCGCCTGTTGGCCTAGACCAAAAAGCTTAGACTAAATACTGAGGTAACTGGAGAGTGCAGTACTAACAATTTTTTGAATACCAGTGGCTGTCTTCCATCTCACCTACACTTTAAAAAAATACGTATGGTCATATGAGACAGCTGACAGCCACTACATACATAAATGTCAAATTTGCTGGCGACACTTTTTTATTCAGGGTGAGAGCTCCAGTTACCTCAGAGTATTAAGTCAAACTTTATGGCCTAGACCATCGGCTGTCTGACGTACGAGACCTCCATCGGCCACACACTAGAGTGCTCGTCAGATAAGTCTGCGCGCGGTAAAAATCGAATACTAATCTTTTTTATAACATAAGAACAAAAAAATGCATTGTAACTAGCGCCAAAAACGCGCCAGTCACGCGTAGAGTTATCTGACAAACACTTTAAGCCCCCAGTACAGGATGGCCGATCATGTTGGCCGACCATGATGGGCCATCGTGTACAGGGCGAGTTTGCGTTGCTCGCAGACGGCAATCACACGCAAACTGCCCCTTTAGACCGGTCATTGCCTGTCGGCAATAGTCAAAAACCGTAACTTACTTAAGCGCCCCACAGATAGTCAGTTCGCCTGTCGGTAACGGCCTGTCAGTTGGCTGCAATCGGCCACACACTCACAGTTTCGTAAAAGGTTTAGAACTGATGGATAGTGCGCAGGTATAGTGTGTGGCCGTTTCCAATGTTGACAGTTATCGGTCGGATAGAAACTACCGATTAGTACTAAAACTGACGGCTATCAACTGCTCGTGTGTGGCCTCAAAGCCGGCGTTCGACTATTGCCTGTCGGCAATGACCGGTCTAGTGTGTGGCAGATGGAGGTCTCGTACGTCAGATGACCGATCCGATCTAGGCTGACAGGCGAACTGACCGTCTGTGGGCTCCCTTAGTTTAGTTTTAGTTAGTTTTTATTGTTTTGAAAATAAGTTTTTTAGGTAAGACTAAATATTGATATTTAGTATTGGGCTATTGGCTGTATCAGTATGGCATATGCCAAAGACGTAAAAGTCAATCTTTAAAAAAAAAAAGTTACTGACACGCCTGACACGTAGACTAAATACCAATACCAATAGACTCTACAACATAGAATAATATTACTCGTAATACTCACTTAATCTATATATTTTGTGTACTCACCTCTACCTCTACAACTCTTTCACAAATAATAATTAATTTGTGCGTTGTGCTGTTTTCGTGAAAAGTTTGCATCTGAACATTTCGTTTGTAAAACAAGAATTTTAGATAGTGACTGTTGTGTTGTGGATTTGATTTGTGGTATTGTAAGCAGCAATGGCTTTTTGTAATCGCTGTGTAAACTGTACCATAACTTTTGATAATCCCCGCATTTCCTCTCGAGGAGTGCTGGAATTAGACCTGCCATTACATGGTCTTCTACTATCTTGGATTTCTCATAAACAGGTTGGTTTAAGTAGGTACATGTTTAATGTATTGTAGTGATTTTTAGAAGTTACTAAATTAGCTTTATTAGTTTAATAAAATAATTATTACCTTTCAATTGAATGAGCAAATACTTCTGTTACAGGTTTAATCAGAACACAGAGTTTGTTGAGAATGCATTGTTCTTCAATCTCAAGTTTGGGTTGATAAACCTGCTTAAAATTATAGGCATAAGTCAGTATGTTTGGGATGGGGCATGTCTGTTCTATTGAAATTCAATCATTGGTACCTCGATCAATCAATCAGGTGAGTACATTCAGATAAAGCAAAATTATATTTTAATATTTATTGTTTTTCTATTTTACAACACAGTAAAATATTTAGAAGTGTTTTATTGTGATGTCTTTTTTAGGCTGATCTCCTGATATATACAAGAGTTTGTAGACGTTGCTGGAGAAGAGCTACTAGAGCAGAACCTCTGAATGTGGCACAAATAGAACAAGAGATGGAACAGAATTTGCCCGATGTTAATGTTGATGTGGTATGTATTTAGTAATTAATTAGGTATTTTTTTATCCACAACGGGGTAGCACTTAGTCTGGTAACCCATGATTGTACATATTAGCCCTTATCCTTCATCACACCTGACGTTAAGTGAAGATGAGGCTAAAGATGGAAGTGCACTACTCCCGGAATCCTTAACCACTGAAAAACTGGCTATCTTATCTCGAACTGCTGAAACAACAATATTTTAAGACTATTGTTATGACAACTGGCTTAAATAAAATGATGGTAACTTGCCAGGCAGACTTAGGACAACTCCAACCACCAAGCAATTTTATTGATAGAAATATAATTTGGGCATAAATAACACCTATAATCAGAGCGCCATAGCTAATTAGTTTGGGAATAGTAATGTAAAAGTCCATTCAAATCTATAAAATGATATCTGTATCTGTCCACAAAATGAAGGACTTCCACTGTGACATCTGGTTCTATCAAAATGTAGATAACACATAATCCTTTTACCAGCCTGCTGATAATAATTTATGTTTATTTCTTTATCTGCAGGAAGTTCCTATTGAGATGCATGCCAGTGTTGATGTTCAAGCAGTTGGAGACATTTCAAGACCTTCTCAAGACTCGTCCACCACTACCTATGCATATAACAGATCAAAACATAGTTAGGCCCTTCAGACCAAATATACCACTTCCTAATAATCAATGTTTCTCTTCCACCTCAAGATGTTTATTCAGTGATTGCCTGAACGTTGAACAAATGTTTTTATTGATACCGATAATAATAAGGCAAAGAATATTGATAGATTTTTAAATCTACATACCATATGCTAGGATTGCTAGGATATGCTCAGACCATTTATATGTTTGCATAATGAACATTTGGTTAATACTTTTACTAGTGAGAAGATTGGGGACATGTTATTTTTAAAAGAGTCAATTATATTTTGAAAATATTGAATCTATGAATGATCCCATCCAATATTATTGGATAGGGTTAACTGTGCAGCAGTTTTATAACTTAACCAGCTTCGCCCGCGTAGACTACACGACGTTATCCCGCGGGAATGTGATATTTTTCCGGGATAAAAAGTAACCTATGTTCCTCTCCAGGCCACAAAGTATCTGTGTCCCAAATTTCAGCCAAATCAGTTGAGCCGTTTTGGCGTGATTGAGTAACAAACATACAAACATCCAAACATCTAAACATCCAAACTTTCACATTTATAATATTAGTAGGATAGACTACTACAACTACTACTACATTTACCTGATTGACAATGAGTCTGTTGGAGCTAATAGCTCTTGGAGCATACCAAATAAAACAAGCTGGTTCTTTCTATGGAGAGCATGCCAGGGAAGGAGGAATATTTATAATAGAAGTAAATTCAGAATCGGAAGTAAGTGCATCCCAAAATGTATCTGCAACATTAATTCGTGTCGGTATTAGTTCCTGCGATTCCAGTAAAATATATTATACATATGTTACAATAAATTAAGAAAACACAGAAGACAGCATAACAAACCATTACTGTAACAGTACTTACTACGTTTTACAGAGAGTTAACTTCATAGAGCGTGCAAAATTTTGGTAGGGTTGTTACAAGAATTTAAAATTGTTAGCTTTTTATTAGGTACTAGCTGACCTGCACGCGTAGCATGACAAACCCGAGAAGAGTTTTGTCTACCTCGAAAGTCTATAATTGACAGCCGAACAATAGGTTTGTTTACGATGAAATGTCATTTTTGACGTTTCGATGTAGACAAAACCTTTCTCGAGTTCGTCATGCTACCCGTGCTGGCGCGACTTCGTTCGCATGGCCCTACCCCCTACTCCACGCTACCCCTACCCTAGTTTCAATTTGGCAGCAAAATCCCCATTAACAAAATGATCCGCCATTTATTGAATTCATTTGTTACAAAAAATGTGATAAATGAAGAACCGCTCGACCGATTTTTCATCGAAATCGACTCAGAAAAAACAAAAAAGTTGGCCGCCATCTTGATTTTTTTTACATTGCGTTAAGTACTCTTTTCTTGACGAAATACATAGTACTAGAAATCGAGTTTCATCGAAATCGGCCAACAAATAACAAATTCGGCCGCCATCTTGGTTTTTTATCATTTTTGACATTGCGTTAATATTTTCTTGTCAAAATAGTACCAAAAACCGAGATTCATCAAAATCAGCCCACAAACAAAAAACTTGGCCGCCATCTTGGATTTTTTATACTTTTAACAGTGCGTTGTTGTTTTCTTGTCAAAATAGTACTAGAAATCGAGTTTCATCAAAATCGACCCACAAACAAAAAAGTTGGCCGCCATCTTGGATTTTTTAATATTTTTAACATTGCGTTGTTGTTTTCTTGTCAAAATAGTACTAGAAATCGAGTTTCATCAAAATCGACCCACAAACAAAAAAGTTGGCCGCCATCTTGGATTTTTTAATATTTTTAACATTGCGTTGTTGTTTTCTTGTCAAAATAGTACTAGAAATCGAGTTTCATCAAAATCATCCTACAAAAAAAAAGTTGGCCGCCATCTTAAATTTTTAATTATTTTAACATTGCGTTACTCTTTTCCTGGCACAATAGTACCAAAAACCGAGTTTCATCAAAATCAGCCCACAAACAAAAAATTCGGCCGCCATCTTGGTTTTTTATCATTTTTGACATTGCGTTGCTATTTTCCTGTCAAAATAGTACCAAAAACCGAGTTTCATCAAAATCAGCCCACAAACAAGAAAGTTGGCCGCCATCTTGGATTTTTTATACTTTTAACAGTGCGTTGTTGTTTTCTTGTCAAAATAGTACTAGAAATCGAGTTTCATCAAAATCGACCCACAAACAAAAAATTTGGCCGCCATCTTGGATTTTAGATTTCTTTAACATTGCGTTACTCTTTTCTGGACGAAATAGTACTAGAAATCGAGTTTCATCGAAATCGGCCAACAAACAAAAAAATTGGCCGCCATCTTGGTTTTTTATCATTTTTGACATTGCGTTGCTATTTTCCTGTCAAAATAGTACCAAAAATCGAGTTTCATCAAAATCAGCCCACAAACAAAAAAGTTGGCCGCCATCTTGGATTTTTTACACTTTTAACAGTGCGTTGTTGTTTTCTTGTCAAAATAGTACTAGAAATCGAGTTTCATCAAAATCGACCCACAAACAAAAAAGTTGGCCGCCATCTTGGATTTTAGATTTTTTTAACATTGCGTTACTCTTTTCTGGACGAAATAGTACTAGAAATCGAGTTTCATCGAAATCGGCCAACAAACAAAAAATTTGGCCGCCATCTTGGTTTTTTATCATTTTTGACATTGCGTTGTTGTTTTCTTGTCAAAATAGTACTAGAAATCGAGTTTCATCAAAATCGACCCACAAACAAAAAAGTTGGCAGCCATCTTGAATTTTAATTTTTTTTAAGCGTTACTCTTTTCTTGACGAAATAGTACCAAAAACCGAGTTTCATCAAAATTGGCCCACAAAAAAAAAGTTGACCGCCATCTTGGATTTTATTTATTTTAACATTGACGACATTTGACGACCTCCATGGCCGAGTGGTGTACGCACCGGTTTTCAAGATGCCGCTATCTCTAGAGGTCCCGGGTTCAATCCTCGGTCGGGTAAATATTGAAAACGAACTTTTCAATATTTCCTTTTCCATAACACTAATAAGTGCTCGAGCTACTATAATTTGGTATTTTAACAATGTATGTGATGGTGACTTATATTTAATAAAAGAAGCTAATGCCTAAATGTAAACCTATTAAAAAAAAATAAGGGCTATTTTAAAAAGGACCATGGTTTACCACGTAAACTCTGTGGTACCTACTGTTGGAAAATAGTTTAAACATTATGACGTCACAGCTAATCGTGGAGCGTTTATAGTCGGGTGATCTTTTTTCAAATTTCATCAATTTTTAATTGCTTATAATTAATTGAAAAAAAGTTTTTTTTAAGTTTTTCCATTAAATATCAATATTAATGTTAATAAAGTTTTAAAAAAAAATTAAAAAAAAAATATTAATTTTTTTTCACATCACCAATTGAGCGCCTGAACATTCACACGCAATTAATTTGCTCATCTGCGAATTATGCTAGAAGCTACTTGTGATGGGTGTGTGTAGTAGGTAATCTGTAGTGGCAGATATATTATGGTACCAACAAAAAGTTCAGATATGAAAAGTAATTCATACTAATTTAATATTATAATGTGATAAGAGTGTGTGTTAGTCCGTCTTTTAGGTATATCAAAACGGATCGTCGACGTGATTTTTTGTAGATATGGGGATAGTTTGGGAGATGGAGAGTGACGTAGGCACTAACCTATCCCGAAAAATGTCACATTCCATCGAGATAACGTCTCGTGTACTTAGTCCACGCGGGACTAGCCGAGGCCGGGAGGCTAGTAATTTCTAATACTAAGTTAATCTATACATATAATAAAACAGAAACGGAAAAAAAGTCTGTACATGAAAGATTTAAAAAAATAATTACTGCTATGTGATATGTACAGGATATAGACCCCAAAACGATAGATATTAAATTTTTTATCTGTTTGTCTGTTTGTATGTTCGCTTTTCACGCAAAACTACTGGACGGATTTTTACCAAATTTTGTGAAGTAATAGCTTATAACCCGGGTCAACATATAGGGTACCCTTTATTGCGGGAAAATTTCTTTATATTTAATAAAAACCCCTAATTCCTACGGGAAAATACAAAGACTGATTCTTACTAAAATAGATGGCGCCACATGATTATGAAAATACGTTATATTTAATCGCTGTCTCAATTAATAATGAATCATGTTATATTTTTTTTTACCTGCTTCAAAACATAATATAAATTGAAACCCATCCAGGCCCATATAAAATCATAAAAATAATTTCATGTTATTTACGTCATTATATCTACTAAGCACTAGATGGCGCAGGTAGTCAGTAAGATATACCTCTCACAAAAGTACATTCGAATTATTATTTTAATTAGGGTGAAAGCCCCCTCTGTTGCCACTTTAAGATGTTTTTCACTTCTTTCGCATCATAACTACTAAGCAATAGATGGCGCAGGAAGTCAGTAAGATTACGATATACCTTTCACAAATGTACATTCGAATGATTATATTAAGTAGGATGAAAGCCCCCGTTGTTGCCACTTTAAGATGTTTTTCACTTCTTTCGCCTTTGGTCTTAAGTAGGTATCTATAAAATACAAAATTTATATCTAAAATTGTCAAGAATGTATCTTATACTTTTCTTTACATTTTTAAATTCTTACAATACAAAAAAACTACTTAAAAAATTTTTACAGACTCCAAAAAGTATTTGTCAACTGAAAAGGAAAAATATAATATCTATAATTTAGGTACCTTTTTGAGGTCGGTGCCAGTCAGTTTAGTTTTTTTTAATTACTTTTTATTTCTTAAGTTTTAGTGTACAATAACAATAAGTTTTAGTGAATTGTACTATAACATACCCACGGAAACTACTAAACTGATTTTGATGAATCTTAGACTGTTCCCAAAGTTAGAATACACCTAATTTAAATCAAATAGAATCATCTCGATATGCCTTAAGATTTCGAGAAATTCGCGGACAAACATAGTAAAAAACATATAACTAAGTATTCATATACTTAGGAAATTTAGTTTTATTTTAGTAAATTAAAAACTTATTTTTTAAACTTAAAATGTGCGAAGGGTGCCGATTGATGTGTTTTTGTTAATCAAATTTTAAAAGATACATCGAGAAATCAATACTTAACTAACTTAGACAAAATAAAAGAAACATCTTATTCGATCAAGGCGCTTTGTATCGGAGCTGGGCCGTCTATTACGGGATCAAGGCTACGATTCCCGCTCCGGAGCGTATCTGGTTCAAAGAGTTTCTTTAGCCATACAGCGAGGCAATGCTGCGAGTTTAATGGGGATCTTTGAGCCAGGTACGGCCCGGGGCGGGCTTCTGGATTGATTTAAGTTTATTTATTGCATTGTTTTGGTGTTTGTAAACTGAATTATTACTATTGTTATTATGACTTAAAAGTCATAGATAAAAAGTATATTATCAAGCAAAAGTTATTAACGAAATGTTTTAAGCTAAGTAAGCACTCGGGGCAGTGGCCAAAACTGAAGTTTTCACCCTATTGATGTAATATTTCTATTTCGCATTTCCACTCGACGCTAGATGTCGCTACAGTAAGTATAGTGGTGCCACAAATATATCTGACCCAGTGACAGTAGTCGTGGAGGAGCCACTAGCAATACAAAATTAACTGTCAAAATGGACTGCCGGCAGTCAACAGTATATTTAGTACCAAAAACTAACCACTGTGTGAAATAAGTTTGTCGCAATGTAGACAAAATGTCACCAATGTAATTTTGAAAAATTTGCTCATAAACGCTAAGTGGCCAGTACGTAGATACCGACACCTACCTACCATATTTTATGTCATTTAACCGGCTCTGGCTACTTAGGCCTTCAGCCGTAGGTACCATCCAATAAAATAAAGGAATATTAAAAATAGTTTTCTATCTAAATTATTTATTCATTTATTTACTAGGAAAGCTTACATAAATGATGTTAAATTAAATAATTAAATGGTATATCATTACATTTTATACCTGTTACTTAAAGAAAGTTAATTACAAGCTCTCACAAATAGGAAATGTCTCCATATCAAAATACTAGCCTTCCGCCCGCGACTTCGCAAGCTCGGACTAAACGACGACGTTATCCCGCGGGAATGTGATATTTTTCAGGGATAAAAAGTAGTCTAAGGCAGCCATTACACAGTCCATCCAGATCGCGATCACTGATCGTGATCTTGATCGCGATCGAGATTTACTATGTAGATATTTTGCGATCAAGATCGCGAGCCGACAATCACCTTCGTACACAGTCAATCTGGATCGCGATCATTGATTTTGATAGCGGATCGCGATCCAGATTGACTGTCTAATGGCTGCCTAAATATGTCACTTTTCAGCTGCCAAACTATTCCCATTCCAAAAGTCACGTCGATCCGTTGCATCAATTTTGACGTGAAAGACGGATAAACAAACAAACCCTCTTTCACATTTATAATATTAGGGATACACACAATCTCTTTTTCATTTTATAGTAAAAACTAGCGACCCGCCCTCGCTCTGGTAAAGTGTGGTATTTGACAGCATGTTTTATACATATAAACCTTCCTCTTGAATCACTATCTATTCAAAAAAACCGCATCAAAATCCGTTGCGTAGTTTCAAAGATTTAAGCGTACAAAGGGACATAGGGACAGAGAAAGCGACTTTGTTTTATACTATGTAGTGATATGATTGGCCTGATATTATGCATTACTAAGTAAGAACATAAATTTTAGCTTGATACCTCCCACGCATACTTGAGAAAAAGTTTCTTGATAGGTAGACGGACAGATCTATGAATGAGGGCTCAACTATGTTCATGCAGCATTTGATAACAACATACCATGTTCATACCCTAGCCTGCATATTCGATATTCTTTAGACCCTTTTAGTAGAGAATAGGATTTCAAGAAGAGCGTTATGAAATCTGGGCAACAAACACATAAACTAAACTAACACAAAAGTCACTACAGCGCGCGTACGAAGTCGTAGTGACTTTTGTGTTAGTTTCGCTAGTACTAAATAAAAACATTGTAGTCGTAGGAATTCATCAATTCCAAAAGTTTCAATAGTATTGTAAATGCAAACCATATTAAGTAAGAATGTGATGTCAAAATATGTAAGCGGTTCTCATTAATTATATTAATGGAAACTCGAATTATAAGCGCGAAAAATTAGCTTTGATATACTTTCTCGTAACCTAACCTAACATTTTTTTAAGTTTTTATTAGAGCGAGGGCAACATTCTTTACGTATACCAGTGACATTCTGGCATGCTGGACTCGGTCAGCGCACAGGAAGCCGTACGTCCCGGTTATACCGGGACTCCTAGGCTGTCTCTCGCCGCCGCCCCCAGCGCCCCCGTCGAGATACTGCCTAACTTTATTAGAATGGGTCTCAAATTTTGTATATATATACGCAGGGGCAGTACCTAATCTTATATTCCTAATAATAGGTCTTTACCTATGAAATTGTCGTTTTCTATGGGGAAATTGTAGGAAGTTGGAATTAGCATACAAAGATATTTGGGGGTTTCTTGGACATGTGAACTCCGAATTCAACGAAACTTTCAAGATATGATCAGACAAAATTAATCTAACTATTGCCTATTAATCTCATTTAATAAACTGTCTTAGAATAAAAAAATATCTGTTCAAAGCTGTCAAATTGACGACAACCAAGGAGCGGTACTTTGAAGCAGTTATAAAAATTTTAGACGCGTGTTTAATTATTCTTTTCTTAGATGTTTAACATGAGGACATACTCTATTTTCAAAACTGACTATTAATTTTGATATATTGATATTAATTAAAAAATTAGAGACCAATAAACATGTGAGAAAAAGACGGCAATTTCATATGTAATGTAAAGACCTATTATTTCCTGAATTTTTCCGATGGTTAACGACAAGCAACATCTCACGTTATGTTGCTACACAAATGTAGATAGGTAGGTAGGTACTTGCTAAACAGACCGTATAAAGAAGATATTATTTCCTATATGAATATATATAGAAGGTACCTTTTACTGGCATTAACGTTGTTTCAGAAGTATAGGTAACTCAATTACAGAGAGGTTCTACACGTTTTACGCATTTCGCATTTGGTAGGTGCTGGGTACCCATAATTTATCTATGTAAGTACTTATTAGGTATGGTATGACCCAACAAAAACACGTGTGTTGTCAGTTGTGGCGTTAGGTGCTCCAATAAATAAGTTTTGAACCGAGATGGACGATACGATACAGAGTTGTAGTGAACGAAATGCGACTAAACTGTTTTAAAATTGGCAAATCTATATATTGTAGTCGAAAATCTGATTTCAGTCCTCAGTTTTTTTATAGACAAAGAAAATGTAACAAGTTTCGATAATGCTAATATTACACGGTTCAACCAAATTGATTCACTTTGGTAGAAAGGCGCAGAAATACATCCACACATTGACATTGAATGATTCACTTTTACGTTTACATTGTTCAATTTGGTTGCTTCAGCCAAATTGAAAGGCAAAAGTGAACCGTGTATTTCCGCTATAACTGACTGAGTCGGCACTCCACGGCATTCTCAGTACTTACATACAGTGCTACATAAGTAGCTTATCTCTCTAATTTAAGAGCTTCGCTCTTGTCGGTGATGTATTTTCCAGTCTTCTCTTCTTTCTGTCCAAGACTTGACCTCTTGATACGTTACAACATTTATCTTCTCATATATTTGCTTGAAATTGCTTATTCTAGCTAGGTCTTCCCCTTCCTCTTCTGCCTTCTACTTTTCCTTCTATGATATTTTTAAGAAAACTGTCGTGTAGCATCAAGTGTAACAAGGCGTATCATCTTCTCACTTCTGTCCTCGACGGTGTTAAGGATGTCTCTCTTCACGCCCACTAACGGTCAACACTTCTTCATTTGACTCTCTTTCGGTCCAGCTAATGCCCTCCATTCTCCTCCAACAACACATTTTAAAGGACTAATCTTTCTATATCTCTTTGAGTCAGCGTCCATGTTTCGGTATGTTGGTTTTTTTTTACCAATCGTTTGCGAGTTTTCCTGGATATAAATAACTAGGTACCTACTTAAACTATATGTAAGTATATATTTTTACACGATGAGATTCTTAACAACTGTATCAAGTATATCAACGACCATGCAGTGACAAAATGAAAGAATTTTTTACTATTGTAGGTACATCTGAAATATCGTTTCATCGATTAATCAAACAAGGCAGACCTATTATTTATTCGGCAACTCGCCTTACCTAGCGTCCAATTCAATCTGGGAGCTGTCAATCATATTGGTAAACTGTGAGTATATATCACGAAAAGCAAAGTACCTATAGCTAGCTACTATTATCAATCTTTCCAAATCAGTAAAGAATCCGTCTAACACAGTTTGTTAAGTTGTTTGCTCAAATCATAAATCAATTCATGTTTTTTTTTATTATAATAAGAAGACATTGCTTCTTGTAAACAAAAAAAAATATACAAAGGAGACTTATATTAATTTTGATATCGTTATAACGAGTGACGAATATTCTTCAACTCTAGTATAACGATCGAGAGATAAAAGCTCTGTAATTATACGAAGCGTATAATTTTCTAACTTAATATTCAGTGCGAGTCGTAAACATCCCGAGAGTAGGTACGTTGTTTTATGCAAACTGACAAAAGACTGACAGTGAAATGTACAGCAAACATAATGGGACGAAATATCAAGGTGTGCTCCCTTTATTCTCTCGTGTAACAAAGAAAGAAGAGTTGCAAAATAGCGTGCACAAAACATACCTACAGTACGTTTTATGTGTTGAGTGAAACGACGAAAATAATATTCAAAAGTGAACTACACTTAAATACCTGGGTACCTATCTCGTTAATTTTAAACTAGAAGCAAAGGCGGATGCTGGTGTGACCTTGTAAACAAAATTTAAAACAACTTTATAACTCGAACTTTACGGTATGGATTCTATAAAGCTTGTTGTATAAATTTGCTAAACCTAGGAAAGGATTATCAACATCATGCTCATCTATATTACTCATTCGACAGTTTGCTTATGAAACAAACTGGAATAAAATAAAATAACAATCAACCGTAATAGAATACGGAAATACTCGCAATTATCCGGTTCGAAGGACCATGTGAACGGGCAATGGAAGTAATCAGCTTATGTCACACCTTTTTCAAAGGTTTTGTTTTAGTACCTACTTAGATCGATGTTACGCAATCGGGTAATTTCTTATATATTATTTGTGGAAGCGTTTCAACTGCGTACCTACACTCAGAGAACCGAAATTTAGACTTAGAATACTGGGTCTGGTTTTGAACGTCTCAAAAAGAAGCACAGTTGTGCGATTGTCTTTAATTCGATCGCCAAACTCGACGTTCTTATTCGCTTGACTTTCATTTGTTTGTTAAGAATTTGGCATAAAGAATCGTGTTTGAATGCGGAGTGGAGGTGAAGTGACGGTCGAATTTCCTTAGAGAATCACACCCAATTTATCTTTCTCTATGATCACACCCCTGGACAGAAATAAAGCCGACGATCAACCTGAATTACACGCGGACGACATCGCAACTATCTACTACTAGTGTAGGGTGTAGGTATAATCTGTTTGAATTACTGGGTAAATAATTACTGAGATAGACCATTAAAAGTAGGTAGATGAGATAATGAGGACTCGTTCCATCTAAAGTCTGAATTACTAATGGTACTCAAAAGTGAATACCATTAGTACTTCAGAAGGAGCTGTCGCCATTGTTTGTAAGGTTGCGGTCACTTGGATTAAATTTAGAAACTGCTCAGACTGGAGATCTCTCTCATCGAGATTAAACCTCGAATCGGCGGCTTATGGTAAGCCTTGCTAAGAGCTCTCCACACCCCAAGATACGGGCTCAAAAATGCTCATAAAAATATGCCTTGATTTAATTTTATTACTGCCCTATTACAATAACAGAATGATAGCATCCTTATTATCAAATGTCAACGAGTTTCTGTGCAAATTTTATGAGGGTGAATTTTATGCGTGCTGAATATTAATAGTTGAGTGATCCATTTGTCCTCGACTATTGAAGGACATTGGTGTTATAGCGAAAGAGATAACAAATTCCTTTTATATAAAAAGTATATAGGCAATTATTAAAAAACCGTCAAGAGCGAGTCGGACTCGCGCACCGAGGGTTCCGTACCACCATAAATTAAATTAAATATAACGTGAAAATTTCCTGGCCAGCTTTTGACCGATGGTGGAACTAATATAATCTTTGTTGATGATTTCTAAAAAGTTAACTATTTAGAGACATCGTTTTATTTTTCCTGTAATCGTTACATAAACTTCTATCACATAAAAAAAATCAGATTTTTCTCTATGCAAACATCGGAGATAAGGGAGGGGGGGGGGGGGGGGGGGACAGAAAAAATATCACCGAATAACTACATCACACTTGGTATAAATTACAAGCATACCTACGTATACTATCTTACATACCTACATATTAATTTAATCATTGTATTCCATAGAAATTCGCCTTTGTACATGCAGTCTATTTACACGTCTCGAACATTAATTTTTTTATTATTAAGTAAGTTTAATGTTAAGAAAGGTCTTATTGTTATTTTTTTATTGTCTACACCAATTTTTGTTATAACTTATAGGTCAACTCATTTTTAACCGACTTATCAAAAAGGAGGAGGTTCTCTATTCGTCTGTATGTATGTTTTTTTTTGTGTATATCCACCGATTACTCGAAGACGGATGGACCGATTGAAATGATCGAAACGTTATTACATCAGGTTAGTTTCCAAGTAGGTCCCATTTTATGAAATTTTGAAATCGGTGCATTAGTTTTCAGGAAATCTTGAAAATACTGCCGTTTTCGTTACCACTTTATGTGAATTTAATACGTATCTTTAGGCATAACTCCTTTGTTTATAAACCGATTTAGATTATTCTTGTTTTGTTAAAAAGGGGATACCTCAAGGTGTTTTAACTGACTTTAAAAAAGGAGGTTTTCAATTTGATCACATACCTATTTACCAGAATACAAGTAAATTGCCTGCACGATGCACTAAAAAGAGTGAAATAAAATTTAGTTTTATAAAAAAAAAACCGCCTTCAAAAAAATCATATCAAAAAAGTAAGAAATAATTCCTCACCAAACAAATAACGTAAGTACTTTGAAGTCGGGCGGGTTTTAACAAAAACAACAAAAAATCGTACATGTTTCACGCCCGACTTAAAAGTACTTACGTTATTTGTTTGGTGAGGAATTATTTCTTACTTTTTTGATGTGATTTTTTTGAAGGCGGTTTTTTCATTGTAATTTTAAATGAAGGTCCGAGAAAATAACTGGGGTTCTGGTGGTCCTGGAACACAGGCTATGCTTTTTTCAGGCACCAGTCTCCACTATAATACTCATTTACTTTAAATTACTACTTCATTGTTTTTTTATACAGTATATCCTTATGTAATTATTGTATGGAGAAGAAATAAAGAATTAATTATTATAAATAACTGTAAAATACTTAACATATATTTTTTCCAAATTTTAAGTATTTGTGATTTGCGAGTAATCCATAATTTAAAATACGCTATTTTAGGGTATCGTAGCCTTAAGCGAAATAGATAGCGGCTACCAACATTTGAAAAATCCTAAGGTACGTTTAAAAGCTTGAGATATAATAAACCTCTTTCTCAAATCCGGATCCAATTATTGCCTATCCAGCGAGGCGTCAGGGGATGCTTCCTGACTCGGCGTAACCAATCGAGTTACCGGCTGCGATGCAATTTGAATCGATAATACAATATTTCGAGAGAGATATGTACAGTACGGCTGAACGTGCGAAAATGTAGTTTAAAGCACGTCAAGCTTAGCCTAACACATTAGCATTTGCATCAACCAAGAACTTGTCCCACGAAAAGTACTCCTATTACTTACACAATAAGGGCTCGTTCAAGGTGAGGCGGCGCGTCGGGCGGCGCGGGCACGTACATTTATGTTATCATTGCGCGCTCGCGACAGACGTCTAATCAAATAAGTCAAAGTGACGCACCAACTGATGAACAATACAACCGCACCGCCTGGCACGCCGCCTCTCCTTGAACGAGCGGTTCGGGTGCATCCAAAGTCATCTGTCATAAAATGTTTAATGAACTATGTACACTATAAATAAGGTTCTTAATCGTAAACAGAAAAGATCAACGTGAAATTTATATAGAACCAACAGTTGGTTAGTTTAAATGTTTATAATAGGTCTTTACCTATGAAATTGCCGTTTTGTATGGAGATTTCTGTAATTATTTTTTTTCCATACTAACGTTTTTGTTATTATTTAACGACTAATATTATGTAAATTTACAAAATTTTACACACGTATTTATGGATATTTTAACTACTAAATGACACATTCGTTAAGAGAAAAATTTTTTTTTATCACTAAGTTACAACTAATAAAGTACGAAATTCTGGAAACAAAAATAGTCGTAACTTTCGGAATAAGTTTTTTCTATGTAAATAATCAAATATCGTGGTTATTAAATTATCAAAAGTTGCTCGATACGGTCTTAATGTAACGCAATATTAAAGAAATTATATATTTCTAATATTATGAAAGTTGTTAAGTTATATGAACAAAAGAAAAAAACGGCAATTTCATATGTAAAGACCTATTATAAAACATAAAAACTAGTTACTTGCTATTTTATCCGCGTATTTTTTGTATCAAAAATTATGAAGAAAATCCCTTGAAGGTTTATTCTCGCAATGAAAAATAAAATATAGCTCGTGTCTTGTTCCAAAATCCGAAACCAAATACCTAACGATACTTATAAAATTAGCTCTGACTCTGCGGTTTAGGTATCTGACTGATTCAACAATTGTTGTTAAAATCTTCTGGCACTTCGATTTTGATACAATACCTAAATAAGGTTTTATCGTTATTTTGAACAGGGATAATAAATTATAATTAGACCGAGTGGACATTTGGATATTACTTATTCTTTTTATGCCGGTAAATCTAGAGTTTCAAAAGGAAAAAACTAGAATGATGTGGGTAAACTAAATTATAGAACTTATGTTGCTAAAAATAATTAGCACAACTTATTATTATTATGATTGACGTGTATATGATATAAAAATTATCTTGGTAACAGGTAGTACAAACAGTCTTTATTGCTATGCGCGCTGGAAAATCTTGTAAATTTTTCGATATTTAAGTACCTGGTTTTTAAACTAAGTATTCGCAGATGCGTAAAAGCAAAATAGAGAGTAGTGCAATCTAAAGAAAACTGAAATAACGAGTACGAAACATCTCATACCTATCAATCGATAGCGAAAACTTATGTTTCAGAAAACAGATAAGAAGATCGCTCTGAAATAAAATAAAAGCACAGATAATATAATAAAGGTTATGTTTCGTTGTCACATGAAGTAGTTGCCTTTTATTACAGTCAAATAAAACAAAGCGTTTTAAAAATTAAAACGAAGTCCGTTTTAACACAAAAACAAAAGCCCACTCGTCATGTGCTCCAACTCACCTGCTAACGTAGATTCGTCTAAAAACAACGATAAACTACTACTTATAACCGATAAACAACAATTGACATGAAACCACCAACTCTTCGTACTATAATCCTATTATAAATCGTATATTTAATAACAAAGCGGGGGTTTTGGGTGCTAAGTCATTTTATACGCTCGCCGGGTTCCCGGCGGCGTCACACGTCTTTACATCACTGACACACAGCAATTATCATTTTGATAAACCGCCCACGGCCGCACTGAGCATGCGCGGCCTACGTCCAATTGGGCCGAAGTTTATACGAGCTATAGAAAAGGTTTCATATTTACTGGATACCCTGATCAACAGCTGCCAACCGGCTAATCGATCATAAATTAATCATGCATAACAATACTACACACCCACTAGAATCTTCATTCAAGCCGAAAGAACAGATTGCATAAGACCAACTATGAGATGGTAGGATTCGTGTAGTATCAAATGGTTTTAAGAATTGGCACAGATATTCAATGTATGTGACGCCTGCGCGCAAGGCAGATCGATAGTGGACATATTTTTCTATCGTTAAGCAGTCAACCTTATAGAGTTCAACTATAAAGGAACATCGCTTTAAAATCGAAGCCTTAAAGTCTATATTGCGATTGCGGTTTTTTATAAGACTGATTTGTTTACTCCTTCAAGTTAAGGTCAAATGGGTACTTTGGCACCTTTTAATATTTAGCAGGATAGGTGAACATTTCAGTCATGTACGTATAACGGAAAGGTCAGATTCAAAACTATTAACGGAATAAAAGGTTACTACGATAATACTACGTGGCATATAAGGGAGTCGAAGACTTTGTTCACTGTTTTGCTTTGACATTTTACAAAATACGTGGGTTTTTAAATAAAATAAAGCTTTAGTAGGTACATACTTCTAGGAGGAATATAATTTATGCATATGCTAGACTTTTTGCCATTTTTTAAAAGCATCATTGAGAAAATAAATTCTACTGGAAACCATTATTATGTTACGCATCGAAGACCAATAATATTAAATACTCAATCCTTTATTACAAACCATAGCTTACTTACAGGTGATAAAAGGAATCTCCCAGTTCTTCACGCTCTTGTCTGTGTAGCATCCTCCATTCGTTTCTGTCCAAAGATTGGCTTCTTGATAGGACACGACGTACACCTTCTCTTGGATCTGTTCCAAGTAGGTTGTAGGCTCTTCTTGGTCTTTCTCTTCCTCTCTTTCCCTCTATTTTGCCTTCTTTAATGTTTGTAATAAATGTTGCCATGTCTTATCCAGTGGCCAGTACTTCCAAAAAATTATTTGCCTACCTAGCCGACTAGTTCTAACATCAAGTCAATCGAGTTCAATTCACTGGGGATTGAACCCGGGATCTCTGATCGGTGGTCACTAGAGTACCTACATAGGAAAGCGGTTGCTTAGCTTTGTCAACGCAACAACAGTGAAACCCAAAAAAGACTTAAGGTGCGTACAGACTATATAACATAACATGTTAAACAACATTGTTTTAGAACATGTTTCAGATAATTTGGACAATCCATGTTATAAAATATAACTTAGTCACGTGTACCCGAACGCGCGGACAAACGACAATGGACGACAAGGCGACAATAACATTGTTATTCTAATGTGTACAGTATTGTTTTATGTTGCAATGTTGAATAACAAGGTTCCATAGTGTGGACGTATTATAAAACACAAGTTATATAACATGTTACCATGTCTGTACGTACCTTGACGTTCAAAGTCCTGCCGGCCTAGCATGAGCGGCTTATAGCGCGCGATATGATATGGTACGGCAAGTTGTCTTGCTTACTCCACTAAGGTGTAAGCAAGACAACTTGCCGTACCATATCATATCGCGCGCTATAAGCCGCTCATGCTAGGCCGACTGGAGTATGTTAATCATATTGGCGCCCAACGTGTAGCTACAAAATAACTCGTTTGGAGAAAAAATGAGCACTTGCTTTATTTTAATAGGAACATGCTCACATAACAGTCGCTATTGCAGATCGTCTTCTCATTATTTCTCTATTCTATCACTATTACTAAAATTCAAATTGACTTGCTTTTCGAATAAAAGCTAGGCAGAGCTAGGTATGTTCCATGAAACTCAACTAATGTTTCACGTTTTTGGAAGTTTGGGAAAAGGATTTTGAAAGTTTTTTCAAACAATTACTTATCGGGAAACAAACATTTATCCATCATATTTGACACAGAAGTTCTAGTTATTCTAGTATATTTTTCTAGAATAACTAGAAAATTACTGTCAGTTTTATTTAAATTGAAAATGCAGTAAGTATTAGAAAAATCGACCCGTCTCATAATTTATTTAAATGACCATGAAGTGAGCATTTTTGTATGAAAATAAAGCAAGTGCCCGTTTTTTCTGCAAATGGGTTTAATTTCTTATTATTATTTTTAGTAATTTTTCGTTTCTCTCTTTTCACAGTTTCTCTCTTTTTCATTTTATGAAACTTTTTTGTAGTATCTAGCGTGAACGGAAGTTCGTCCGTACGACCATAATAATGATACTTATATGAGTATTTTGAGGTACTCACACTTATCAGATTCGAACGAGCAGAACATTCCAAACGAAACGAATTCTTCATATGAATGAAATCCTATGAAACCTCGCACACCTGCCGCAGCAGAATCGTCCGAATTTTCGACTCGCATTAAAAATTCAGAAATTCGCGCTTTTGCCGCGAATTTGAGTGCGTTCACCTTAAAAGCAGAACACGTTTTTATATTCAAATAGGTTTATCAATTGCTGTCTGAGTCTGAAGATTAATGGATAGTATGATTATGAAAAAAAAACACTATTTTCGAACCAACGTTTATTATAACACTCACAAGAATAAATAATGAATATTTCCATCTATATTCGAAACACACTTGTTTCTAATAATTTCAATACGGTGCCTATACACATAAAACAATAATGGCTATAATTATATTGTCATATATTATTAAATATTTTTATTATGCTATTGTTCAATTTTGAGATTTCGAACATTTTATTAAAATTTTGTAGCCAATAATTTAGGTAGGTACTAAAATCATCAATTGCACATTTAAAATTATGTCACTAACTTCCTACATTATGCTTATCATATATTTATGCGTCAGACAGGGCTGCTACACCGGGAAGAACTTTACCTGAAATAAAATAAAATAATTTAATAACATAATCAAAAACACATTTTCAAATACATTTTCTAACTACAGGTCACATGTTAATGACTTCAACAGTTTAATGGTCCTGATAATTACATTGTCATGTAAATCAATATACTATTTTGAGCCCCTATGTTAAAGACATGAAGTAGAAACTAATAACGAATTCAACGTCCTCGATACGAGTACGCCCGAAAAATAAGTTGTTAGAGACTATGACTACCTTCTATTAAAATTATATTTAGTTGGAACTCTTACGGAGTTCCAACTAAATATAATTTCACACACACACACAGAATCATACATTTTGTATTTAGACACAGACTTCACATCAACTGTGTACGCCCGAAAAATAAGTTGTTAGAGATTATGACTACCTTCTATAAAAATTATATTTAGTTGGAACTCTTACGGAGTTCCAACTAAATATAATTTCACACACACACACAGAATCATACATTTTGTATTTAGATACACACTTCACATCAACTGTGTAACTTAGTATGAGTGTGGTATGAGTATGAGTTTGTGCATAAATACTCTGCATGTTTGCTACATAAGTAGCGCGACTACATTAAAATTGATGTACTGCCGACTGTGCTACATGTATTTTCATTTAAAGAAAAAAATAACATAACAAAATTGTATTCAAAATAATTTGTTCATACAAGACTAGTCGGTATATCATCCTTAACAAAAGTTGAAAACATAAACCTAATTTTATTTGATTTTTACATTGAAAGGCTTAAATCTACCTAAGTACAAGATAGTATAAATAAGGATATCAATTATCAAGCTTTACTCATATGTACATACATCAGCGTCAAAATGATCTGGGCGTTCAAACCTACAAAAAATATCTGAACATTCGACAAAAATCACTCTTAGCACAATACTGGTGTACTTTTATTTGATCTCTAACAACAAATGAAAATGCACCTTTACGTCTTGAGCTAAGGTTGATTTTTGTCAAATGTTCCGATATTTATTGTAAGTTTGAACTATTTTGAACTGACTGTACTAAGTACTTACTACATAAAATACGCATACAACTCTACTACCTCTATCTACGATAATTAACCAGCAAAATCAATTAAAAGAAATCTGTACTTTCCGTTTAGTAGTTTTAGTGGCACTTTTTTCATTTATTAGTGCTAAGTGGACTGAGAAGGTTTCACCGATTAATGTGACCAGAAGTAAATTAAGAGATTCGTCGTGGACTTTTTAGTGACGATTCGACGGTGATAGAACAGTTTACATTAATAGTCTCAGAATACAAGACGCGTTTTATAGTCATGGTTTGCAAACTAACGCTGTCACTTCCACATACTTACACGAAAACGGAAACAGATTCAGTTCTATCTAGGTTTAATTTATAAATTAACATCAAATTGTCTTGCGAAGTCGAAGAAACCACATTTAATTTATAAAGCTTACTTCTTAAATATATGGTTCAAAATAAAACATATTTTTCGAAATAGTAACGTAGAAAAGCGGGCACCTCTTTGCATAACTAGAAACAGGTTAGGATAGAATATCAATAAGATATATTATTATGAAAACATAATACTTTATTTCATTACTTACAGATATACCGGTGTCGCGTGTAGCACAAAATAGCATTTTTATAGGCAATCTTTTATGTTTGCTTACCATTTATTAGCTAAATCGATATTGAAGGGAAGCAGCAATAAAAACGCAGTCTGGAATAGTGACATCCTTATCGTATTAATTAGCAAAGTAACATTAAAATTACATAGTCCTGTAATTTTATGAAGATGCGAAATTTGTATAGTGTTAATCTATCGGAAACTTAATATAGTAATAACAAATATTCATATTGAAGATTTTTGGGATTTGGATATCCAGTATAGTGGAGTACGTGCGTAATCAAACTGTTTGGTTTATGAAAAACTGTAAATTTTAGGTACGTACGGCACGGCATAGGTATTCTTTTGGTTGTACCATACAAATCTCTCTATTGACTAAGTTTGTATGTATGTTTGTACAATAAAAAAACTAGTATTTTGACCCATGTCCCTGGACTTTTTGATATCTGTTTGATGACTAAATATATAACCCTAGAATTATGGGATATCAAAAGGAACACCTTGTATCAGTATTTCCTTTATTTTTCTCCGTAACATAAAATAATATTTAGATACTGGCAGCACCATCATTCACAAAAAATAAGACAAAAGAAAGTTAAAAGTAAACTGAGATGAAGGTATAGGAAAAAATGTAAAAGAAAAAAAAACCAACACCCCGTAGTAGATTTTCGGATGAGATCCAAACCCGCGTCCTTGGAAAGGTCCAATGCTCTAAGTAACTAACCAATTTAAGCTACCGAAAGGCCTACAAGGTTAGGTTTGCCTAGATAATTTTGAACACTCTGACTGCTCATATAAATATGAAACAATGAGTGCCTAGATATTTTGAACACCCTGCGCGCTTACAACAATATGATGATTCGAACTGCCTAGATCAAATTGGTTTTATGTTTTTCAGATCTTTTTGACTACTCTAGACGCTTATATCAATTTGACGCTGACTGTACCTATCAGTGCTTATTTAATTTATTATTAGTTTCCTTTGGGTTTTTAAAAAGTAATTAATTTAAATATGATTCATACCAAAATATACCATAGACATGTACATACTTCGTTCAACGCCATCTAGTGAAGCTTTTGGAAACTTTTTTTTTAAATGGCCTCAGACAATCGCTCATTGCATTGCATTGTCAATGTAAAAAACAAAATTAAAAAGAAACTAAAATGATTATGTATAAGTAATAAGGGTCGTATCTCACTCACCTTCAAGCAGTTCCAATGACGCGCCTCCTCCGGTGGAGACGTGGGAGACCTTGTCCTCGGTGCCCCACTTCGCGCAACACGTGGCCGTGTCGCCGCCACCTGTTCGAGACAACTTTGTTTGACAACCGATTGTGGAGGGTAAGTCATATAGTAACTTTTTATATAAAGAAGATTCGGCCAGTTTATTGGCAATGTATAAATAGCGCTATCTGTTGTCTAGTGCCAGCAACATGTGGTGTGTAAACACACACATACACATTACAAAGTTGTATTACACACCACACACAAATAGGCTTACAGCCGTATTCACAAACATTACTTAGAGGTCTCACAGTGCGCGCGGACGCATAGTTATAGTTAGCAAGGGATGAATGTATTCGTTGCATGTATTTGCATCCCTTTCTAATTGTACCTGTGCGTCCGCGCGCACTGTGAGACCTCTAAGTTAACACCTAGGTCTAGCTAGATAAGTACAGTGCCACAACCTTTTCTGTGCCGGTGACAGCGGCGCTACGTACATTTTTCTTTTTTTTTGTAGTAATTTAACCGGCCCTGACTTCTAAGAACTTCAGCCGCCAGCAGCACTATGGTTGGACATCAACTTGACAGCAAAATGACATTAAAAAAAATCACGTTAGTTTCACATTTTGGCCACCGGCACAGCAAAGTTTGTGGCACTGTATTTGGAGTTACAAACACGTCTGTTCCTGTCATTTATGACATAAGATCGTACATTATTAACTTTTTTTCTCAGCCATAAAGTTTTGATTTAGTTCGTGAGCCTTCATCTAGTGCTATTATTGATCGAAGGTTTTTATAGTCAATTTTCTCAGTTAGTATAGAGTGCCCTACTTCGCGCACCACGTCGACACCTACTTTAAGGGCCCCACAGACTATCAGTCTGCGAGCAGGCAAGACAGCCTGTCAGTTGGCCGCAATCTGCCAAGCACAGTTTTAAATACAAAAACCGAATGTCATGCGTAGTCATAGTCATAGTCATAGTCATAAATTTTTTATTCATATAGATTAAATAAAATTAATGCTTATGAATCGTCCATGCGGCCTATTCTATCGAGGGCTGCAGGTGGTATCCATCGTTCCAGCAGCGCCACGGTCTCCGATTTGCTTGAAAAAAATACACCATGCAGGCCAATTTTTTACCAGTCGGGAAAAAATACGATTGATTTTTTCCCCCCACTGGATCCGAGGATGTACGGGGATTTCTGTGGCGCTGCTGGAACGACGTCGTCCTGGCAGCGCCCCGCTATTTCTCATTAATTACAAAAGCTATAATAAATCTAATAAGACACATATTTTTTCCTTTTTTTTCCATTTCACATAAGCTAATGTCCACCTGTAAATGTCGACAGATTCAGGAGTAATCGTAGGTCACTTGGGGCGCTGCTGGGACGACGTCGTCCCAGCAGCGCCACGGCCGAATCTCAGCAATTCGATTTTTTTACTGAAAACAGTGTGCCTGTATATTTAGTTCCTTCATCATAGGGTACGGAAAAAATTGAATTTCTACATTTCATCATGGAATAATGATTTTATAGGCATCGAAAAATTATAACCTCAAAAAAAATTTTTTTTGCTCTAACGCCTTTAATTGATGTATTAAATAGCATTTGCGCATTCTTTTATCTTCCTATAAAGGGAAAAAAATAAACCACTCTCGCAGCATTAACTATTCCAGAGAAATCCTAGGTTTAGATTGTGTTCATACATTTAGGCATCGTTCCAGCAGCGCCACACCCAGTACAGCATGATCCAGGGCACCTGTCACCAAACTGAGCATGCCAATATTTACTACTACCATAGCGAACACGGGAAAAAATCTGATAACGAGTATAACACAGCGAATTTCCGAGAAATAAGCCTTTGATTCAATATGCCATACAATTGGTACATTCGAGTAGAAAAGTTTTATTTAAATTCTTTTTAGTGCCACAAACTTGGGGGCTTTAAGCCCCCAGTACAGGCTGTCCGATCATGTTGGCCGACCATGATGGGCCATCGTGTACAGGGGCGGTTTGCGTGTGATTGCCGTCTGCGAGCAACGCAAACCGCCCCTGTACACGATGGCCCATCATGGTCGGCCAACATGATCGGCCATCCTGTACTGGGGGCTTCATACTTCATGTTTACCGGGCTTGTCAAGCATTGCATTGCATCATTGGGGCACAATATCGGTATCGCTATGCGGATCGCAGCTCAGCATTATTATGGTGCAAATAATGCAATGCAAGCAAAGTAATATCACAGTTTAAGCAATCTTTCTATACAGTTGGACGACGCCCTTGAAGTTGGGCGATGCCGACGCCTGTATAGGTATTTACGTAAGTACGTAAGGGTTGTCACTTTAAAATGTGACGGTGGACCTTTAACGACCCCGGGTAGGTACATTGGTATTGCGATATTAAATTAATAAAATAATTTAATAATGCAAATGCAATGTCAAAAATATTAAAAAATTCAAGATGGCGGCCGACTTTTTTGTTTGTAGGCTGATTTCGATGAAACTCGGTTTTTGGTACTATTCTGACAAGAAAACAGCAACGCAATGTCAAAAAAATTAAAATCCAAGATGGCGGTCAACTTTTTAGTTTGTGGGCCGATTTCGATAAAACTCGATTTCTGCCCCCCTAGCATGACCAACAAAATGGGATATGATATGATAAGTTATCCGGTTTAACTGTCAAAAGACTATGGGTTTTGACGTTTGAATGTCGATAAGTCGCTTTATCATTCGATACATATCGCGTTTTGGGTGGTCATGCTAGGCTTAATGGTACTATTTTGACAAGAAAATAGCAACGCAATGTTAAAAATATAAAGAAATCCAAGATGGCGGCCAACTTTTTTGTTTGTAAGCCGATTTGTTTCTGGTACTATTTTGACAAGAAAACAGCAACGCAGTGTTAAAAATATTAAAAAATCGAAGATGGCGGCCAACTTTTTTGTTTGCAGGCCGATTTCGATGAAACTCAGTTTCTGTTTCTATTTTGACAAGAAAACAGACACGCAATGTTAAAAATAGAAAGAAATCCAAGATGGTGGCCAACTTTTTTGTTTGTAAGCCGATTTTGATGAAACTTAGTTTCTGGTACCTATTTTGACAAGAAAACAGCAACGCAATGTTAAAAATATAAAAATTCAAGATGGCGACCAAATTTTTTATTTGCTGGCCGATTTCGATGAAATTCAGTTTCTGGTACTATTTTGACAAGAAAACAGCAACGAAATGTTAAACATATTAAAAATCCAAGATGGCGTCAGACTTTTTTGTTTGTGGGCCGATTTTGATAAAACTCAGTTTCTGGTTCTATTTTGACAAGAAAACAGCAACGCAATGTTAAAAGTATTAAAAAATCCAAGATGGCGGCCAACTTTTTTGTTTGTGGGCCGTTTTTGATAAAACTCGGTTATTTATACTATTTTGACAAGAAAACCGTTCTTAACACAATGTAAAAAAATACAAATGGTCAAGATGGTGGCCGTATTTTTGTTTTTGTTTCTCTCTTTTCGCTTATTAAAATGTAACAGGTTTTTATTTGAAAGCTTGAGACAGAGTCAAGTATCATCATCACCATGTCAAGTAAAAGATTTAACTAATTATTAATTTGCTTTAACACAAGCACAGTAAATTACGACGTAACATCCTTCGTAATTTACTGTGTTTTTGACAGCTGTAAACCCTATTAAAAAAAAATAAAAAATAAGTACTTAAATAAAATAATAATTTATATTAAGTTACAGAGTTTAAAAAAAATAATGATTGTGACATGGGATGATTTTGATATATAGACGAAGGCGCTTCAAAGGTTAAGAAATATGAATCGGCTTATTTCCAATCTGAATATTTTTTTTAACAAAACTTCAACCCATTCAAACGTCAGGAGTAGATCAAATTTACCTTGCAAAATTTCATGGCAGACAGACAGACAGATACAATTATAGGTGAAACTAAATAAAACATATAATATATTTTATTTTGATACTTCTAAAATGCTTACCATAATTATTTATTTTATTTTATTTCGCAATACACCAAAATGTACCTGCCGCATTTTAATTTTGTTACAACCCTTCCGTAGTTACGGAAATACCTATACAGACGTCGGTATCGCCTAACTTCAAGGGCGTTGGCCTAAACAAAACATTGGTTATACTGTGGTAATTGTAACATTTATGTATATATAATTTAGCGTTGCTGTTGCCTTGTCAAAATAGTACCAAAAATCGAGTTTGATCTAAATCGGCTTACAAATTAAAAAGTTGGCTGTCACTTTGATTTTTTTTATTTTTTTGACATTGCGTTGCTGTTTTCTTGTCAAAATAGAACCAGAAACTAAGTTTGATCAAAATCGGCTTACAAACAAAAAGTTGGCCGCCATCTTGGATTTCTAATATTGCGTTGCTGTTTTCTTGTCAAAATAGAACCAGAAACTGAGTTTCATCGAAATCAGCCTGCAAACAAAAAAGTTGGCCGCCATCTTGGATTTTTTATACTTTTAACATTGCGTTGTTGTTTTCTTGTCAAAATAGTACCAGAAACTAAGTTTCATCAAAATCGGCTTACAAAAAAAAAGTTGGCCGCCATCTTGGTTTATTTTTATTTTTGACATTGCTTTGTTATTTTCTTGTCAAAATTGTACTAAAAACCAAGTTTCATCAAAATCGGCTCACAAACAAAAAAGTTGGCCGCCATCTTGGATTTTTAATATTTTTAACATTGCGTTGCTGTTTTCTTGTCAAAATAGTACCAGAAACTGAGTTTCATCGAAATCAGCCTGCAAACAAAAAAGTTGGCCGCCATTTTGGATTTTTAATATTTTTAACATTGCGTTGTTGTTTTCGTTTCAAAATAGTACTAGAAACTAAATTTCATCAAAAAAGTTTGCCGCCATCTTGTTTTTTTTTTATTTTTGACATTGTGTTGTTGTTTTCTTGTCAAAATTGTACTAAAAACCAAGTTTCATCAAAGTCCGCAAACAAAAATGTTGGCCGCCATCTTGGATTTTGGAAATTGCCTTTTTTTAATAAGCGAGATGAAGATTTGCACGCACTGACACTACATGTCGTATGCACCATAATAATAATTTAAAAAAAATTATAACGATAAAGACGTGATAGCCCTGGAAGACTTGTCCCGAGTTACTATGAACGGCGTTGTATGTAACTCGGGACAACCACTCCCCCGTCTCACCCCGCAAGCCCCGCACGATTGACCTGTCTAGACGTCTCCGTCGGCCTACTGTATGAAAAGTTAACTGTGGTAATATTAACGTAATAAAGACCGTACGAGCCAAAAAAAACGTTGGCCATTTGTTTCCACATGCCATAGAGAAAGGTTAACCTATGGAGTGTAGGATAGAAGCATGATAGAAGTGGATAAACCACATCATCCATCATAGCCTGATTACACCTACCGAGTAGAGTGGGGAGACAAGTACTCTCGGCTCGGCCGAATACTAGGTACATGTAAACACAGTACTCGGCCGAGCTCGGTACAACATTAACTCGGTCCCGTCAGATACTTTTGATTGGGTAATCGATACTTAGATTATTTGAGCCCCAAAAATAATCTACAATACAATGGGTGATTTTCTGAAAGCTCGCTCACTAGATGGCGCTGTCCCACCTATGCAGTTAGAAGGAACGGAACGTTATAAATTTTACTTTGACGCGACTTTTGTTACGTAAAACGGAACGTCAGACAGATGTTATTTATTTACCTTAATCTTTAAATTTACCTATTTCGTTTCTGTTCCTCACAGTAGTACCTATCAGTACTTATTTAATTTATTTTAAGTTTCCTTTGGGTTTTTTAAAGTAAATAAATTAAATATGATTCATACCAAAGTATACCATGTACATACTTCGTTCAACGCCATCTAGTGAAGCATTTGGAAGCTTTTTTTTAAATAGCCTCAGAAAATTGCTCATTAATCGATTCGGAATCGATTATCCGGCAACAATCACTATATACCTACGTCGAATAATAAGAGCGATAAAAATTTAATTAACGGATTTATTTGAAAATTAAATTGTCTTAATTTTATGAGGACACAGAATCCTAAACTTATACTAGGCTCCTCATAGTTATCTGATATGCAGTGTAGTCTCTTTAAATGATCTCGAAGATTTGTTAGGTACCTATGTTTCCACAAAGCTTTATTTTCTTTTTACAAGTTTTATTTTTCTTTTACAAGTTTTGCACGTGGCCCCCAGTTCCCCCTCTCTTCTCAAAATGCGTCCAAATACGAAATTTACTTTTTAACAACGACAGATAAATAAATAAACGGCCCTAAATTACCGCCCAAATAACTCTACAATTCAAAGGTAACTGTACTGTCATTGTCATGTCACTATATGACACTACAGTCTGTGAAATTTGGCATGGTTGGAATAGCAGCTCATTTGTGCAAAGCAAAAAGATGTTTATGCTATTGGAATAAAGCTCAAGAAAAACCGCATCAGATATTTTTTATGACAATGTAGCTTACGCTAGAAAATTAGACTCTATTCCTTGTCAGGCTATGATGGATGATGTGGTTTACCCACTTCTATCATGCTTCTATCCTACACTCCATAGGTTAACCTTTCTCTATGGCATGTGGAAACAAATGGCCAACGTTTTTTTTGGCTCGTACGGTCTTTATTACGTTAATATTACTTTGCTTGCATTGCATTATTTGCAACATAATAATGCTGAGCTGCGATCCGCATAGCGATACCGATATTGTGCCCCAATGATGCAATGCAATGCTTGACAAGCCCGGTAAACATGAAGTATGAAGCCCCCAGTACAGGATGGCCGATCATGTTGGCCGACCATGATGGGCCATCGTGTACAGGGGCGGTTTGCGTTGCTCGCAGACGGCAATCACACGCAAACCGCCCCTGTACACGATGGCCCATCATGGTCGGCCAACATGATCGGACAGCCTGTACTGGGGGCTTAAAGCCCCCAAGTTTGTGGCACTAAAAAGAATTTAAATAAAACTTTTCTACTCGAATGTACCAATTGTATGGCATATTGAATCAAAGGCTTATTTCTCGGAAATTCGCTGTGTTATACTCGTTATCAGATTTTTTCCCGTGTTCGCTATGGTAGTAGTAAATATTGGCATGCTCAGTTTGGTGACAGGTGCCCTGGATCATGCTGTACTGGGTGTGGCGCTGCTGGAACGATGCCTAAATGTATGAACACAATCTAAACCTAGGATTTCTCTGGAATAGTTAATGCTGCGAGAGTGGTTTATTTTTTTCCCTTTATAGGAAGATAAAAGAATGCGCAAATGCTATTTAATACATCAATTAAAGGCGTTAGAGCAAAAAAAATTTTTTTTGAGGTTATAATTTTTCGATGCCTATAAAATCATTATTCCATGATGAAATGTAGAAATTCAATTTTTTCCGTACCCTATGATGAAGGAACTAAATATACAGGCACACTGTTTTCAGTAAAAAAATCGAATTGCTGAGATTCGGCCGTGGCGCTGCTGGGACGACGTCGTCCCAGCAGCGCCCCAAGTGACCTACGATTACTCCTGAATCTGTCGACATTTACAGGTGGACATTAGCTTATGTGAAATGGAAAAAAAAGGAAAAAATATGTGTCTTATTAGATTTATTATAGCTTTTGTAATTAATGAGAAATAGCGGGGCGCTGCCAGGACGACGTCGTTCCAGCAGCGCCACAGAAATCCCCGTATATCCTCGGATCCAGTGGGGGGAAAAAATCAATCGTATTTTTTCCCGACTGGTAAAAAATTGGCCTGCATGGTGTATTTTTTTCAAGCAAATCGGAGACCGTGGCGCTGCTGGAACGATGGACACCTGCAGGTGGCCAGCCGGCAGACTGATAGTCAGCGGGCCCCTTTAGTTTTGTACATTAAGGTACTTTGAATTGACTTGCATTGCGTTTTAGATTGAGGTAAACAAGTGAATTTTACTTGAAAATAGCGATAGAAACGTATAGTCTTTAGGGCCCTTTTACATTGCGACTTTTTGCAGCGATACAGCGTCGATGCTACGCGATGCGGCATCGAAACAGTCAAAAAGCGCCCACCTGTCTCTAAAAACAACAATACAATCGCGATGCAGTCGCTTCGCGCGATTTTCAAAAGCGCGTCTATATCAATGCAAAAAGTCGCAATGTAAAAGGGCACTTGTCATTATAACTATTTTTCTGTAGGTATTATGGTAATCATTAATGAATAGGGGACCAGACGGTTATTGATATGTAAATATTTCCTGGTCCTGGTGGCCTATGGAACGGATTTTCCAGAAAATCTATTTTCTCACACACTACGTTTCTTTGTAATATAAGCTGTACTCTTAAGATATTATACTGGTTTGTGATGGGAAAATAAACTATTTAATTGATTGATTGATTTAATAGTTACATAAAAAAATATAACATTGAAAAATAACAAAGGTAAAAAAAATCTAATTTTAATAACAAGCAAAAAATGAGCTGCTGAATTGTGACAAACTGTGTCTCTATTATCTCTTCTAAAACGAAATTTTATATGGCGGTTTTTATTTAATAAGAAATTTGAATTAAACAAACTTACCAATGATGGTGATTGTTCCGTTAGCGGTGGCTTTCACGACTCCGTCCATCAGCGCTCTGGTGCCGCCGGCGAACTTCTCGAACTCAAACACGCCAGCAGGCCTGATAAACCAAATTGAATCTTAGGTATTTATAGTTAATGTTTAAATTGGTATGTGATTTAGCGGTGAGATAGGAAGATTTATAGTCATTTATTACAAATTACAAATTGCTTTATTTGCCATAAATAGGGTAATACATAAATGTGGTGTTATTCACTCTTTATAGTTCTTTTATTTTACTACATAAACACATGTTCATTTTACTAGTTTTAACTTTATCGTGTTATATTATGAGCATCGACATCAATAAGACAACATTAAAAAGAGCAGATATTATAGCTACTTTCTTGATATAATCAAACTTTACGAAAGTAAGAAATACCCGCCGGCTGAATGCCTTAGAAGTCAGGGCCGGTTTAACTGCTACAAAAAGAAGAAAAAAATACATAGCGTCGCTGTCACCGGAACAGAAAAGATTGTCGATCTAATACATAGCGCCGCTGTCACCGGAACAGAAAAGATTGTCGATCTATACATATGACTATGTCATATTGAATGACTTTTCGGAAGGCTTCAAAGTGACAAAATTCTATGTTGTTTACATATTATTGCTCGTGACTATACTGAATAGACACACAAAAGATATTGCTTCAAAGGTCAATAATGAACTAACGCTTATAAAAATTTCATAATTCCAGTACTTATGTAGAAAAGATTTATTGTAATAGTTTGTAAATATTTATTTACCCATTCCATACAATAACTTTCGCCCTGGCGATAGGTTCGGCGAATAGTTCTTGTGACTTAGGTCCAACGTCAAGACCTAGCCAGCCGTCAGGGACGCCAGATTCAACAGTAGCACTGCCAACCTGTGATAAGAAATCAATCGAAATAAAAACCTTTTATATACTAATAAAAGGTTGGAAAAATTGTTTCACAAACAAATGCGAAATTGTAACAATACAATCAAACTACTAGCCAAATTGTATGACAAGCAAAGTTAGCCTCAAATATTTCGCCCAACACATAAGGCGTACTGTCTCCTGTAAAACGTCATTAAAACACTCATAAATTCAATTTGAGCCCGTGACGCAGTGGTGACCGCCCTCGGCCTGCGATCGTTGAGGTTTAAGCAACTCTCGCAATGGTCGGTCACAGATCAGGATGGGTGTGATCAAAAACTTTCTCAAGCTCCTCCGTGCTTCGGAAGGCATGTTAAGCCGTTGGTCCCAGCTGCGTTTGCATTCGTTAATACCCACCAATCCGCACGGGGTTCGCGTGATGGGTGGTCATAGCTCATTCTCCTTACCGTATCCATCCATAAGGTAGGCCAGTGCCCAAGCAGTGGGGACATTAAATGGCTGATGATGAAGAATCGATGGCTTAATCATATAAAGAGGCATCATGGGCATTGAATCAGTTTAGTCTAGCTAGGAGATGGAAATGTCAAAATTATTATTGCTATTAATTCTCTAATATTTCTATAAAATTGTGAAATACTAGTGGCTTCCTGCTTTTACCCGCATGGTACCCGTTCCCGTGAGAATATTGGAAGAAAGTAGCTTTCTAATGATGAAATAATTTTTTTGAATCGGTTTGGTAGTTTTTGAGTTTATCTATTACAAACATAGAAACAAACAAATATCAAATCTGTCCTCTTTATAATATTAGTATAGAACAATAGAACTGCAAATGCAATCAAGTAAATTTTTATAAAAAAGTTAGATGCTCAAGAATTTTAAATCAAGTTACCGTGGCATTTTCATCAAACTTATCAGCGGTCACAAAGTCTACTGGAAGGTGAACTTTGACATTATTTTTGACGGCTTTTTCCAATAATTTGTTGACAATTTTTGCTCCTTCAGCATCATATAAGGAACTGCCGATCTAAAACAAAAATATTTGTTCTATCATATCAATCAGGCAGTCTGTTGGCAACAGCCTGTCACTGCTCTTAGTACGAGTTGATTTTGACTCAACATTTACGAAAACTATCGGATGAACTGCTCATGTCGGTAAAGCAGTCAAATGACATGAAAGAGATAGAGCGATAGTTTTCGATTATGAATAAAGTTTGCCAAATTCATACTAAGGGTACTGACAGGCCGTTGCCAACAGGCCGACTGATCGTCTTAAAAATTGTAAAAAAGGGCCCCAGACTCTCAGTACGCCAGCAGGCAGCAGTCTTGTCAGTTGGCCGCAATTGGCCACACACTAACAGTTTTACATACAAAAACCGAATATCAAGGCCAATTGCAGCCAACTGACAGGCCATTGCCTGCTAGTGGACTGATCGTCTGTGTGGCCCAGAATAAACTTTAGGTCAAAATCATTGATATACTCACAGCCATACCCTTACTTTCTTTGAGGAATGTGTAAGCCATACCACCACCAATGATCATTTCGTTAACTTTGTCCAATAAGTTTTCAATCAGCAAAATTTTGTCAGCTACCTTAGCCCCACCAAGGATAGCTAGGAAAGGCCTAATAAAAAAATAAAAAAATATAATAAGTAAAAAATAGTTTTCCAATTTAAATGTAATAAAATAAAGTATAATGGCGCGCTTTTATGTGCAACTGAAATTGCGCATTTCCTGTCAATCCCCGCCAAATATGACGTCTCGCGACCACGTCAAGCGATGGCAAAATGTCAAAATGTAGCAACCTGAGGGCCTACCATGGAATGCTAAACCCGAAACTTCGTTATATCCATCCCTCTCACTCTCCAGTCATTTTTTTTTTTTTCATATTTGTTTGCTAACATGCGATCGGTCTTTGGACCATAAGCAGTTGTTTTGTTTTTAATGCAGGCGTGGAGGCATGCCTTTCCACTGTCAGGCTGCCTTTATGTTTTGCTAACTGGTAAGGTTATTGTATGTTGTCCCAAGTATGCAGTCTCTTCAGACGTCTTGTCTGCAATGGTTCAATAAGACTCTGGGCCAGTTTGTTCTTATGATTACTGATTCGATCTTTATACGAACTAATGCTATCGGCTATTTGCTGTTTGACTGTTGGAATATTAAGATACTCATGAACTTCTTCCATCCTTCTTCTTCTCGTGAACCATGGGGCATTAACTATTGTTTTGAGCACACTGTTCTGGAATCTTTGCAGAATTTCTATGTTCGACGTTTTCGCAGAACCCCACAGCTGTATGCCGTAAGTCCATATAGGTTTTAGTATGGCTTTATAAATCAGGACCTTGTTGTCAACCGACAGTCGAGAGCCTCTACCCATAAGCCAATCCAGAGATCTTAGTCTGTAGTTTAGCTCATCACGCTTCTTCTGAATGTGTGCTTTCCAGGTTTGCTTTCTGTCAAGGTAGAAACCAAGGTATTTAACGCAAGCGTTATGCGGCAGGACCTCTTGACCAAGCCTAACAGGAGGGCAATCTTCTTTTCTCAAAGTGAATGTGATGTGATTCGACTTGGTGCCACTAGCTTTAATTCTCCAAGACTGCATCCAGGAATGGACATTATTCAAGTGTTCTTGAAGATTCCTTGATGCTACTTCGGGGTCTGTGTCATGTGACAGTATGGCTGTGTCATCAGCAAAAGTGGCTGTAATGACATTATCCGACTCTGGAACATCAGCTGTGTAGATGAGATACAGCGAGGGGCCCAGCACAGATCCTTGAGGAACTCCTGCTTTTATGTCATAAAAATCGGATGTAGTGTTATTGATTTTGACATAAAAGATTCTGCTGTCTAAATAGGACTTCAATAGGAGGTACATGGTGTTCGGTAATAGTTTTTTGAGTTTGTAAAGCAAGCCGTTGTGCCAAACTTTATGAAAAGCCTGCTGAACGTCTAAGAACACTGCAGAGCAGTACTTCTTATCTTCCAAGGTGTTTCTTATGTACTCGCAGACCCTGTGGACTTGCTCAATGGTTGAATGGCGCCGTCTAAATCCAAACTGGTGCTCTGGGATAATTGCACTTTCTGTCAATATTTCATTGAGGCGTGACAAAATGATTTTCTCAAGCACTTGATAAAACAGGTAGGAGGCTTATCGGTCTATATGATGATGTCAAGTGCGGTGGCTTTCCTGGCTTTGGAATCATAGTTATTTGCGAGACTTTCCATATACTTGGAAAATAAGCAACTCGTAACACAGCGTTGAACAATGATGTAATGAAAACTATAGCTTTCTGCGGCAGGTTACGCAACACCTCTGCGGTGATAAGGTCAAATCCGGGGGCTTTTTTGAGTTCTAGATCCATTATTGTTCGACGAACTTCTGCAGGTGTACAGCATCGAATAGGGAGACTGAGCTGAAGGTCGCTTTCAAGGAATTTCACAACCTCACGGTCAATGCTTTCGTTGCTCATCTCAGTATTAGGCGTAAATACGCTGCTCAAGAATGACCCATATGCTTCCGCTCTTTCTTGGTCCGTTTTGGCCCACGTACCATTTGCATTTTTAAGTGGATGTTGAGCAACTTGCGGCTTATCGCGAGATTTCAACGTTTTCCAGAGTGAATATTCGTTTTTAACTGAGGCAGTGGGAGTCAAACTTTGTAGGTGTTGCTGTAATGTTTCATTTTCTATGTTTACCAAGAGCTGTTTAAGACTAGCGGCTGCTTTGTTAAAGTCCCTTTTATCCGCTGGATGACGACTGCAGTGCCAGACTCTTCTAAGACGCCGCTTTTCCAGGACCTTTTCTTTTACTATGTTCGGTACGTTTTGATCTTTCACATTGTTTGACGATTCCCGAGAGGGCGGAGTGCAAATCCAAGCAGCTTTTTGTATCATCTTACTTAGATACTCAGCAGCGCCATCAATATCTTCCTCAGTTTTGAGGCTGATTTTAAGCTCCAAGTTTTCATTTAAGTACTGTTGAAATGCTCTCCATTCTGTATGCCTGTTATACAGGTATAGAGGCTCAGGTCTTTTTATTACTGTGAAGCTCATAGTTGCAATCACTGGAGTATGGTCTGATGAAGAATCAAAGCAACTTTCTACATCCAAAAAATGTGTTTGTACGCCCTTGTAGATGAAGAAGTCTAACAGGTCTGGCACCTTAGCTGGATCTGCGGGCCAATAAGTTGGTTGACCAGTTGAGAGAGCATTCAGATGTAATTTTCCAAGAGTTTTGCGGAGATTTCGTCCTCTAGTTGATATGAGACGCGAGCCCCACAATGTGTGTTTGGAATTCCAATCACCTCCCGCTATAAACCGGTTGCCTAGCGATTGGAAGAAGGTGTTGAAATCTTCTTCTACTGTTTCAGGATTTCTCTTTTGCTTTGGAGGGCAGTAAACCGATGATAGCGTAATCGGACTTTGCTTGTCATGTATCATTATCGACGTGGCTTGTATTTTGGCGGTCCGGTATTCTGGCAATATTTGATGTTTAATACATTTTCTAATAATTATTGCTGTACCAGCATGTGCTGCATCGCTCGGATGGTAGGTTACATAGGTGTTATAACCATCTATGCGGAATGATGTTTTGTGTGTAAGGTGAGCTTCAGAAATCAATAATATCAAGATTTTGCGTTTTCATCAAAATTGCGGCTTCTTGCTTCTTGCCCAGTAGGCCATTGATGTTCCAAGTTGCAATTCGGAGACCCATTTAAACAACCAGTTTATTGACAAGGGTTGTCAAGAGACTCATGAGGGTCCCCATTTGTTCAATAAGACGATCTAGCTTTTCAGCTTGCTTGGCTAAAATGATTTCAAGATTTGTTCCAGCTGTTCCAGCTGTGACTTGAGCGTATGTTAATTCTGGTTGGGCGAATGTTGGTTTGTCACAATTAGTTGATGTCTTATCTCTTTTATCCATTTTATCAGCCATATCCATTCCTTTATTCAGGGTATTCAATTTATTTAATGGAATTCTTGAGGCTAATTTCCTCTTTTGTATTTCTTGGAAGACCTTACAACCTTTGTAATTTGCAGCATGATCACCCAAGCACAGGGCACATTTTGCTGGCTCTAACCTGTCTTTTTTTGGACAGTCTGCAGTGTTGTGACTTTCCGCACACTTGACACATCTATATGGACGCAGGCAGTAGTTTCTGGTATGTCCATACTGTTGGCAGCGTTTACATTGTGGTATTGATTTTTTACGTTTTGGGTCTTCAATGGATACGGATGTGTGATATATGTATTTCAGTTTTTTCACTGCATCATTTGCTGGTCCAGGAACAAGGTTAACAAACCAGGTTGACAGAGGAGTCTTAGTCGGTCCATGTCTAGCTGAAATGATATCATCTCTTACAGTATTGCCAGTACTTTCAATTGCCTCTTTAATTGCATCAACAGGTGTCGAATGGTGCAAGTTTTTTATTACGATCCTATATGGTCGATCACTTTTGGGGGTAAATGTATGTCCAATCAATTTTTTTTCACGAACCAGGGCCATCAATTTTTTGTATGTATCAGTATCCTTAGTAGTTACGCGTAGCTGGTTTTTTGTTACTACTTTGAATGAGTATTCTGACTTATCCAGAACTGTATCTATTAGTTCCTTAAGTTTGGTAACATCTTTGATCCCATATAAGACTATTGGTGGTACTTTGTTCGGTTTTTCCCCCTGTATAGTTCTAATTTTCTCATTCTCATCAACATTAAGTTGTGCGAAGCGGTTCTGGGTGACAACTGCTCGCTCTGGAGAAGGTGTTGGGCTTAATCTCATTCTTTTATGCCGATTTTGGCGTTGCCGGAGTACAGTTTGCCAATCATTTTCACCAGTTTCCAATTGATTGTTGGGATCTAGGTTGACTCTTTCAGTATTTGTTGATGCACTGAAGAGATTTCCCAATTTTGTATTTTCACCAGTAGCATTTTTCTTACCGAAGGCCTGGTCAGCCACCTCCGGTAGTTTTAGTTGTTTATCAGCAATTTTTTTTTTTCGAAGTGTACACACTACTCTGGGTCACTTCTCTTCATACTTGTCGATTTCTGAATGCAAACAAAGAGAAAGAAAAAGAAAAAAAAAATTGTGATATTTAATGAGGGTATTTGGAAACTCGGAATTTTTAGATTGTCACTTTGGGTTTTTAAATCACTATTTATAGTTGTATTTTTGTGTTTCACACGCGAATTACGATATCACTTGGTTCACGGATTATGATTTGCACTTTGGTAATGTTTTAAAGACACTTTTTCACTATTTAGACACAAAACTGAATAAATCTTTGGGAGCAGGTTAGCTTCCATTGACTGTTGACAGCTTGCATCTCTCCAGTCATGCTACACTCGAGTGAAAGGGGCGGAGCTAACCGAAGTTTCGGATTTGCATTTCAGAGTATGGTCCCTGTTGCTGAGATACAGCCACACAATACCACGAAATATAGAGCAACATCACTCTTCTTAATTGCTCCTGATTGATTGGTTGCAGTTGCCAGGCAATTATTGCCATAAATAAAATTGGCCATGTACGCTCGATGCATACATAAATAATTATAATTATGCTTGATTCTCTAAATCATTTAAAACAGTCTTGTACCAATTGGAAGAGATTTACAAGCAATACAAAATCAATGATAATATTATATGGTTGTGTAAGATAAGTAGTCAGCAGTGTTGAAAGTTTTAGTTCTAAATTTGGTCATTGGGTCTGATTAAAGTTTGTGGAAATTATACATTTACAATATACAATATATTATATCAAATTGGGAACTAACGTTCTAAAACTTTCAATATTAAATTAAAACATTTGAAGTGGAAAGGATGACATTAAAAAGTTTATCTTATTAAATAATAAATTACCTTTCTGGCTCATGCAGAGCTTTGGCAAAGTACTGCAATTCCTTCTTCAGTAAAAATCCACTGGCTCTCTGTTCGAAGCCTTCACCCATCATAGAACTGTGTGCTCTGTGGGCAGTACCTGTATAATAATTAAAAAAAATTTGATAATTAAACTTATTATGCAGTATATACACCAAGCACCCTGACAGAGCACAATGGCTTGGCGTCTGCGTCTTTATTTGAAAGGATGATTGTTGGGTCAGTGACTTGTACCGACCCTCATTTGACTGCCAACACTCCACCAGTCGCTAACTACCAACCTAGTTGCTCATTTCGCACGGCCAACAAAATTAAATGAGATATGAAGCCTAGTACTACTAACCAGCCAACAAAAAAGTGCACAACTCATGCCGGTGGGTTCGGTGTGTAGGCTCCTTAACAATTCACTTAAATTTATCCTTACAAGTCTTACTGGTTAGTTAAGTAATTACTCCAAAACAGATAATATTAATAGATTAAAATAAAAAAAATAATAAATGTAATCTATATAGGATTACATTCAATTATTGGATCTAATCCTTATCCTTACTTTATATTATAAATGTGTCTCTGTCTGTCTGTGTGTTACACAATCACACCTAAGCTACTGAACCGATTTAAATGAATTTTGATACAGAGATAGTCTAGAGCCTGAGAAAGGACATAGGCTACTTTTTATTCCTGAAAAATATCACCTTCCCGCGGGATAACGTCGTGTAGTACACGCGGGCGAAGCCGCGGGCGGAAGGCTAGTATAAGAATAAATGTGCAACTAAAAGGCTAGTGTATAAATGTTGTTCCATATTGCTAATTAAAACTGATAACCAAATAAATATAAGTAGTATTACCAAACGCATCATTGACGTACACATCACCCAACTTCCTCAAGCTGGCTCTGAATGCCTTTACTTTCTCAGGATCAGCTTTGACTTTTGCTCCACTAGCATCAACACCTTTGCCTTCCTCCTCAACATGGAATCGAAGGTTCTCCAAGAGTATGACAGAGCCTACTGGTGGATCAGCACATGCTGCTTCTACTTCAGCACCCACACAGTCCGGCAGGAAAGTTATATCTCTACAAAAAACATAACAAGTTTTAGACTTCTCTTATCTTTTTAATTAAGTACTTCGAATATTAGCAATGGAGGTAAATGTTAACAGACCTGATTAAAAGCTTCTTTAATTCTTCAGCTACCGGCTTCAAGGTGTATTTCAAGTTTGCCTGACCGTCAGGACGACCCAAGTGTGACATAAGAACCACTGATTTTGCGCCCTTTTCTAAGGCATATTTGACTGAATCCAAGGCCGCAACAATACGCTGGTTGTTTGTGATGACTCCTTCTTTAAGTGGAACATTGAAATCAACTCTGGAATAATATTTATGATATAATTTCTATAGGTTAGAAATACGAAAGGTTGTTGCGTGTTAACTTTATAGAAACTTACCTCATTAAAACCCTTTTGCCGGCTAAATTGAGAGCATCAATACTCAGTTTGTTTAGAGCCATCTTTAGGAAAATGTACTGTTAGAAAAACTCGAGAAAATTCAGTATTTCCAGGCACCGGATTTTCAATTACACTAAATCACAAATCACTAAATGTCAAATTTAACCTTGATTGTGTCAAAAGGGTCAAATATTCTTGCCAGATGCAAAAACGAGCATGCACTCGAGCGCACTCCGGGGCGCGCTCTAGCCGTTCCGTGGCTCGGTGAAATTTTACTCTGACAGCTGTCAGAGTGTAGTTTCACCTAAGTTTCACTATGGTTTCACCCATAGATGTATGTTTCACCCATGAAGCTCGACTTAATACTGAGGTAACTGGAGAGTGCAGTACGAACAATTTTTTGAATACCACAAATAACACAGTGGCTGTCTTCCGTCTCACCTACACTTTAAAAAAATACGTATGGTCATATGAGACAACTGACAGCCACTACCTGCCACTACATACATAAATGTCAAATTTGCTGGCGACACTTTTTTATTCAGGGTGAGAGCTCCAGTTACCTCAGAGTATTAAGTCAAACTTCATGGTTTCACCCGTTCTGTGGCTCAGAGTGCAGCAACCAAACAACCGGTTGTTTTTCAACCAAAACGACGGAACGCAGTCCTGAGTACTGAATCCTATGGAGATGCATACCTACGAAAAATTGAAGCATACACACACACACCAGCACACATACCGAGAAACCGAAATGGCGCCTTTCCGTAGTGCTGCCCTATTTGTATATCGATATATTTATTGATGAAATTATAGATACAAGTATTTTTGTGACTACCTACCTATATCACCCTATATTTTACAAAAGCAGTTTCGTAATCACCTCGATTCACCAGCTTCAATCTGTACGATTGTAGATACATTAATAATTAGCGAGCAATAAATTTGATTGAGGGCGCCCCACTTGTCGGCTCTACTCGCCTTTACTTAGAAACTGCAATTTTATGATCAAATTTTTTATGTTTTCCGAGTCACGCGTCTATACACATGCGAGACCTCCATAGAATTCCAGATCAAAGGTTGCGAGAACCAGTTTAAGTAAAAAAAGGTAATGAAATAAAACAAGCTCCATATTGTAAAAACCTATTATGTTTATACAACAAGGATTGTTTTTTTTTACATAACACTAATTACAATATAAATCACAAAGGAGAATGCCTACTAGGACCCTACCTACCATAGAAAAAAAGAAATGTCTCAAAAAAAAAAACAAGCATTATAAAGTAATAAAATAATAAACAGTTTGAATCGAGATCTTTACTAGCAACAATATTTTTTTATATATTTAGAATATAGCGAAGCGACATCTAGTGGTAAAAAAAATACTTACTTTTAATGTGCTAGAATGAATGTAAGTTGGACAACAACTTTACAGCAAAATGACATTAAAAAACACGTTATATATAAGTATCCAGTTTTTGGCAACCGGAACAGAAAACGTTGTCGCACTATAATTTCGAGTTTGCCAGTGTGATTAATGTCTTTTTCAAAACTTAAACTGTCGTTGACGTTTGAAACTGTTCTTCAAAATGAAAAGAGCACATAAAAATAGTCTGTTGAACGTTGCTAATGAGAGGTTTTCTACCAGCAAATTAAAAAAAAAAAGTTTATTTATTAGCTCGATAGATGGCGCTGACCTGACATGAATCCCTCACCTCTATTGTTTATTACCACTCAGAGATGGGCCTATTTCTCGAAAGATACAAGTTTACAAGATCACAAGCTTCGAAATGTAACATGGACTTGTAAATTCTGTTTCACGAAGTAAATAACAAGTGTTTTTTACGGTAACAAAAAAGAGTGTTATTGGAATACCTAATGACATATAAATGCATTGGCTGATAAATATTTTTCATCTCTCATATTCGAAAAGTGATATGTATATTTAAGGCCTAATCAGACGAAGGACTTTTGTCCCCGTGGGACAAAAAGTCCCTGTACGTCCAAAATATTTCCTCCGGGTACTTGTCGCGGACTCAACGCATATAGTGTGCGGTCATTTGTTGCCCGAAGACGTACTTCACTATCGGGCGCTCAATGCAGACTAAAGTTCGTTGTGTGCGTTGTTACGCCTATTTGCGTTTGTTCTATTTTTTTCGGGGACTACCGCGAACTTTTGTCCAGTCCAGTCTCTCGGTGTCCGCCGTACTTTCGGGGACTTTTTGTCCGCGGTACTTTTAGTTCCTTGTGTGCGTTATTCGATACAATTTATAAGAGATCTATATCGATGGACAAAAAAGTACTCGGCGGACAGTCCCTCGTCTGATCAGGCCTTTAAACTGTTGTGCGATTCTCTAAGATTCAATCAACAAACTCGACGTTCATTTTCGCTTGACTTTCACTTGTTTATTATGAATTTTGAAATAAAGAATCGAAGTGAACGACGATGTGACGGTGAAACTTCGTTAGAGAATCGCACCCCTGAGCAGTGGGTTCAAAACTCTGCGTTGCACCCTAGGGTGTAAAAGTATTTTTAAAAATAGAACTGAATTTGGTTACAGTCAACCATAGAGTTATCTCATCGGCAATGAAAAAGTTTTCTACTGATGTTGTATGGGGTGGGGGGACCGGAACTGTTTCAAAAATGAATTTTATAAAAATGAGAATATCTCAAAAACGGTGCGTCGAAGCTAAAATCTAACAAAATTTTCAACCCCCTATGGTGCCCCGGAGATACAAAGGAGGCATCCGATAAACATATAATTTTTTTATTTTTTGTTTAATTGAACTTCAAATTTTTTAAATATAATAGAAAAAATAGAGAAGGCGATGCCCCCGCCACCATTCTTTTATTTTTCTAGGTAGTTTTAGTTGTTTTTGTTGCTTTTCTTATATAGGGGGATGAAAAGCAAAGTGTATTTACTTTCCATAAATTCGAAATGAAAGTATAGTGTATTACTCGGCCGCAAAATTATTTTCACCTCGGGCGACGTATATTGAATCCCTCGCTGCGTTCAGGATTCTACTTTAGAATCCCTCACTACGCTCGGGATTCTACTATAGAATCCTTCACTCCGCTCTGGATTAAAAATAGCGCCCTCGCCGTAAATATGCTATTTTGCTCCCTTGTAATATAATCTACTATTATCTTAATGTCAATGTCACTGACATTACACTCGTAATTATAGTGAATGATTTCTTCTAAAATGGCCGCCAACTTGTGATTCTGATGTTCTACTATAGTAAAAATACAAGTACTTCACTAGCTTTCTTACATAATAGGGTATTTTACTGTTGTTTAAATGTAGAGATATTTAATGATGACGTTAAAAAATATTGCAATTAAGAATACCAAATGTGAAAAAATAATTTGAATCTGTTTTATAATAAAAGAATTATAGTCTGTTTGATTTTGACTATAGCTGTCTCTTTCTAAAACGAAATCTTCTATGGTGTGACTATGACGCTGCTAACCCACTGACGTCACTAAGATAGCGTCCTGTCCTTGGCTAATTATAAAGTTTGAAGTCCTATATCTTTGAAAATATTCAAGATAATTCAAAATGAAAACTTGTTTTGTGTAGCTGGGTCATTCCATGTAACGGGTGTTACAGGTCGTACACCTTTACTTGACGATTAATTAATGATGCAAAAAGAGAACATATCCTTGTTATTAGCTTAACACCCTCCACCTAGGTCAAAGTTTCACCATCCGTATTAAAACTAAAAGTATTAGCTAGCAGTAAAGAAATCAGGAACAATATATGTGCGTAACGGGCGTTACACGATTTTGCCTATGCTTTCCGGATTACCCGCAACAAAAGCAAAAGTCTTTTAAAGCATGCCTCGTACGTGTAACACCCGTTACAAGAAAAGTGCATTTGTTTATTTAGCGACTGAGTTAATGTACGCATCATAAAATGAATTGAAAGATTTTTAGATGCAACAACCATAAACCAGCACAACCAACCTTATATTAGTCCTAATAAAGTCATATCAAAAATTGGTAGCACCCGTTACGTAACGGGTGTTACCCATCATTCCCCACCAATATCTCACAAATAAATAAGCTGAACATCAAATAAATAGAAAATATTAGCAGTTCTTAATCATAACCTTACTTCCTCAAATGCATTTTATGATGCGTGCATTAACTCAGTCGCTAAATGAACAAATGCTCTTTTTTTGTAACGGGTGTTACACGTAAGTGTCATGCTTTAAAGGTTAAATAAATCTAAGAAATTATTAAAGTATTCAAATAATATTTCAGGCACTGCTTGCTTAAAACTTTTCCTTTCTAACAGCGAAACTCGCAATGTCAATCTGACAGTAGTTTTCTTGTTTTGGTGTTGAGAGTTTTGATAAAAATAAACTACCATCAATCGTATACAGTAACCTGACTTTGATATGTAAAAACAGAATAAATTCGAAAATAAATTAAGAAATTAAAGGTGGTCTATTAAAATATAGGCTTTTAAGATTATCCTAAGACACATTTTCTTTTAAAATCAGCATTTTAAGAAAATATGTTGCGGTAGCGTTTTCCATGGAATGACCCAGCCAATATTTCGAAAAACATTTTAAAGAATTAAAAAAAAATCAGTAAAATAGCGTATTGTAGACTTGTAAAAATGGTTAAACAGGGCCCTTGCCAGCAAATTAAAAAAAAAGCAAACCCATGTCTGATGAACGCCATCTGTTGAGTTTTTTGGAACTAACTTTTTTCTTTTTTAATCATCTGTCAAAAAATCCCTCATTGTAGTTATCGTTATACCCGACGTCACAAAACATTCCAGAAATGTATGAAGTTCATACCCATAAAGTTACGCGGTAGCCCCCCGGGGGGGCTTTATGGGTATGAACTTCATACGTTTTTCGGAACTTTAAGTCAGTTTTATAAAAAAATAAGCCGCTATCAGTTTCTTGTTTTGAAACGTCGGGTAAAACGTTAACTAGCTAGCAGCGTTCAACAGAACAAAGCAGCAAACATCTATCAGAATAAGGAATTCAAATGACAGTTGAAGCCCATACCCATATCCAGATTTCTTAGCCGGTAGCCCCCCTGGGGGTATGGGTTTCAACTGTCATTTGAATTCCTTATTTTTATAGATGTTTGCTGCTTTGTTCTGTTGAACGTTGCTAGTAGTAGCGGCTATTTTCTTTATAAAATTGACTTAAAGTTCCCAAAAAAAAACGTATGAAGTTCATATCCATAAAGTTACGTGGTAGCCCCCCTTGTCAGTATGAAAGTGCGCGCATGAGCGATGCGACTTTTTCATACTATTGATATGAGAGACAAAACCATGAAGCTCGACTTAATACTGAGGTAACTGGAGAGTGCAGAAAGAACAATTTTTTGTCCACCACAAATTACACAGTGGCTATCTTCCGTCTCACCTACACTTTAAAAAAATACGTATGGTCATATGAGACAACTGACAGCCACTACATACATAAATGTCTGCTGGGTACACTTTTTTATTCAGGGTGAGAACTCCAGTTACCTCAGTATTAAGTCGAGCTTCATGGACAAAACAGTCACGATGACAAAAGTCATCCGTGCGCGGTAGCTCTGATGCCCCCAGTACACGATGGCCGATCATGGTCGGCGACCATGACCAATACATCATACATTGACACTTTTGAAAGAACCTTTTTAAATTTGTTCGTTCAAAAGTGTCAATGTACGATGTATTGGTCGTGGTCGCCGACCATGATCGGCCATCGTGTACTGGGGGCTTTACTCTGCTACAAACTTTTCTGTTCCGGTGGTTAAAATGTGAAACTAACTTTTTTTTTTAAGGTCCGCGCACATTATGCCGGGGCGCAGCGGGCCGGGCCGCAGCGCAAAAATCCGCCCAAATCGCTCGTATGTATTTTATATGAACTATCGCACACTATGCCGGGGCGCAGCGGGCCGCATAATCCGCCGCGGATTTTGTTGCGTGCGTGCGATGCGATGCGGCCCGCCCCGCCCCGCTGCGCCCCGACACAGTGTGCTATAGCAAGCGGATTTTTCTCGTACTACTCGGTCAGATAACATGACACCTACAAATTATACCCGTCTCTGTCACTCGATTCTGTCATGCCCGAAAAGTGAGAGGGACGGGTATAACCGGCAATAGTAGAAGAAATTGGATGTTTGAATTTGGTTGTACTCAAAATCCGTCAATGCGCTGCGGCCCGGCCAGTCACTATGTGCTATACTCAAATCCGTCAATGCGATGCGCTGCGGCCCGCTCCGCTGCGCCCCGGCATAATGTGCGCGCTCCTTTAAAGGTCATTCTGCTGTCAAGTTGATGTGATGTCCACCCATAGCGCTGCTGGCGGCTGAAGGTCAAAAGCCCCCAGTACACGATGGCCGATCATGGTCGGCGACCATGACCAATACATCGGACATTGACACTTTTGAAAGAACCTTTTTAAACTTGTTCGTTCATAAGTGTCAATGTACGATGTATTGGTCACGGTCGCCGACCATGATCGGCCATCGTGTCCTGCCGGCCTAGCATGAGCGACTTATAGCACGCGATATGATATGGTACGGCATTCCGTCTTGCTTACACCTTAGTGGGGTAAGCAAGACCACTTGCCGTACCATATCATATCGCGCGTTATAAGCCGCTCATGCTAGGTCGGCTGGGGGCTTTAGAAGTAAATTGCTACAAAAAAAAACCGCTATCACCGGAACAGAAAAGATTGTGGCAATGTATTTGACTTTCGCAAAGTACGGACTCTCGTCACAGGAGTAAATAAAAACTATATTTCAGAATCAATCAAACAATCAACCAAATCAATCACACCTCTATGCCACAGATTTTATGTTGGTACCACGATCGACAATGCCATGGGAGGACGCGGCGGGAGGGATTTTTAGTTCTGTCATGTTGGCACCATCGCTCGTCTTCGCGAAATATGCACGCATTGAGACGCCTGAATTTAGAATGTTCCTTGAATATCTACGTTGAAATCGGTCAAGAATTGTGCTTTGATGAGAACTATTGTGGAATACCGTTCATTAAGTGTAATTTAAGTCGTTGTTCAGTGTGTAAAACTGACTGCTTTGGGTGACGAACAAAAGAATACCTACGTAGTGCGTCGAAAGTTGAAACATGGTGCCGCTAGGACCGGGGCCCGGCCATCCAGCTGCACATCAAACGCACGGCGGGCCCTCGGCAAACCTGTCTGGACCAAATTCATTATCACAAAGTGCTCCACAGTCAAACAAGTCCTCGGTGGCGGTAAGTGTCTGTTGAAGTTACTCCGGCTTGCGTCAGGCGCGGGCGGCACATGTTTATGTAACTAACTTTTTGTGAGCACGTGCGATTTGGCGCTAATACCATTGTCGGTTTTCAGAAGCCGAACTATACGTTAAAATTTACGCTTGCTGGACACACGAAGGCGGTATCGTCCGTAAAGTTCAGTCCAAATGGAGAATGGTTGGCTAGCTCATGTGAGTATATAAATACGAGTCATTCATTTGTAACGAAACAGCTGTATGCAACCCACTTTTGACGAATATACTTGCCAGCAACAGTTGAACTGTCGAACAATTAACTTGGCTCACTACAATACTCTATACTAAACTAAATATAGATTTGTTTCAAAGTTAATATTTAAATATGTTTGTTTATTTATTATTTATAATTTGTTACTCAAATTGACAACACTGAGTTCAGAATATTAATTTAGCTTTTTTGTCTGATCTAAATCTCAATATTCTTATTCTGATAAGTAAACACATTGTGCTGCCCCAGTTAACAGATAAGTTTGTGACCTCATTGCACATTATGACAAGATTTAACTATTGGTTCAAACAAGTAACTTACATAATCATGCTAAAAATTATGTGCACGCAAGAATAATTCCTGACAAATAATTAAAAAAGTAGGTAATACTCATTCTTTTCTTACATATCACATGCTCTTACTCTCTGAAATTTTGCTATAGGCAGACTTCCTTTATTGTGCAATCACATAGTTCAAACATGACCTTGCTGTATATATGTACAGACTGCATGAAATAAAATGTATCTACCTGTTTGACTACTAGATGCTATTGTAGTATACAAATTAATAGTCGGTTCACAAGATTGTCTCTACATCTGAACATAAATCATTACTGTCATTTAATTTAAAAAAATACAGACTCATTTAAATTTAATATATAATTATACCTAATATTGTTTACCCAACACCTAAAATACATAAAATTACAACAGCTATATATTTTGTTTATTTTTGTTTTATTTAATTCAAACATCTTATAAGCTGACAGATGAGTCATCCAAGCACTATTATTATTTATAGGGGGGACGCCAGCGAAGCCGGACGGGTGATCAGTCACCTAGGTCGGGACCATTTCACCCATCCAAGCACTAATAAGATTATACAATATAAGACAAAATTAAAAACGTTAACATTATTGAGATACCTGCTATCCCACTCGATCATAGTTGTCATTCTCTTAATAAAATAAGCTATAATTATGCAACAATTTTATTTTACTATTATTATAAGTAGCTATACCCCTATTTGAGTAAAAACTGTCCACTATCCCATAATAGAAAAACAGTGATTTAAATTAAAAGCTGTAATATTGATAACTTTTTCTTTCAGCTGCTGACAAACTTATCAAAGTGTGGGGTGCATATGATGGCAAATTTGAAAAGACTATATCTGGACACAAGATGGGCATAAGTGATGTGGCATGGTCTTCAGACAGCCGGTTGATTGTTAGTGCAAGTGATGACAAAACTTTAAAGGTAGCTACCTAATTTAAATCCTTATAATAAAATTAGTACTTATTGCATTTCACAATAAAATTGTGTGCAAAAAAATATCACTTTGAAGACAAGTGTAGCATTCGAGATTACTGTAGTGAAAGAATTTTAAAACTCAGATAGTAATTTTTGAGCTTATCCATTACAAACAAACATTCCTGTTTTTAAAGTAGATGTAGACAAGTTTTATTTAAGTTTTTATTACACATTTTTTTGTTAAGTATTTGTTACGCCCTGTGCCATTTTTTGTGCATAAAATTTAAATTTCATTTTGCTGGCACAAAAAACACCCTCTTTTATTATGGAGAATGAGACATTAACCTTTCCACAGCTCTAAAAATAGAGTAGCAATGGCATACCAAGTAGGTCAAAGGAATATAACAGCTAGAATTACACCTTTCAAGGTTTTATCACTTTTCTTTGGGATAGAGTAGTAGAGTTTGCTTTAGAAGCTTGGTTTCCCAGGCTGTTGAACTTTTATCATTGTCAACATATAAAGATAAGATTGTAGCTGATTCTATAAAAAAATTCTTAGAGAACTTTGTTACAAAGTTGTCAAGTGACAAATTGATAACACTCATTAATTTAAAAAATGACTACTGCTTAATCTTTTAATTATGTAAATCCTTGTTTCAGGTTTGGGAATTAAGTTCAGGCAAATGCTTAAAAACACTAAAAGGACACAGTAATTATGTATTCTGTTGTAATTTTAATCCACAAAGTAATCTTATTGTATCAGGAAGTTTTGATGAAAGTGTTCGGATATGGGATGTTAGAACAGGTAATTAACATATAATTATTTACTTTTTTGTAATTTTGCCTTTAGTCAAATATGGCAATTAATACTGTATATTTTCTATGTTATTTTCAGGTAAATGTTTAAAGACTCTACCAGCGCATTCAGATCCAGTATCAGCTGTACATTTCAACAGAGACGGAAGCCTAATTGTGTCATCAAGTTATGATGGATTATGGTGAGAACTAGTTATTTCAGTGCCTATCTGTTAAAAAGCATAGCAGAGTTATATTTTTTATATAAACAGTGGCTTCTATGTATTTAATTTTTGTTAATCTTATATTTTCAGTCGAATCTGGGACACAGCATCAGGACAGTGTTTGAAAACACTTATTGATGATGACAATCCTCCAGTATCTTTTGTCAAATTCTCACCAAATGGCAAATATATATTAGCAGCTACGCTGGACAACACACTTAAATTATGGGACTACAGCCGTGGCAAATGTTTGAAAACATACACAGGACATAAGAATGAGAAATATTGTATTTTCGCAAACTTCAGCGTTACTGGAGGGAAGGTAATTTAATTATAAATATTTATTTGTCTATTTCTGTGGTGCTAAAAATATCCTAAATTTTTTAGATAGGGAAGAGTTACTATAGAATATGATTGTGACTACTTTTGCTACAGGCATTATGTCATACATTATCAAGTTGAGGCCAAACCTAAAGATATGATTTCATTCATGAATTGTAAAAAAAGTTTGCAAAAAATACCATAAGGATGTGATTCATAGCTTCCTTGTTGCTATGCTGTTACTATGTGGACTGTTTGCATAACAACAGTTTTTTGTGTGAAGATTTTTTGGCTTAGTTTTCATCGACCTTGGTCTCTTTATACACAAAAGTTATGCAATAGTTAACAGTAGATAAGAGCTAAAACTGGTTATTCAAAAACACCATGGTTCACTGACCTGTGACATGGTTACAACATAATTTCTAATATTGTGTAACATAAGTATGGTTACCATGCTCATAAGATTTGTTGCGAGTATTGGGAGTGTGGGTATTCTTATTGCACATAAACTGTGTTAATATAAATAATTTTTATTTTTAAGTATAAATAAATCATAGGTACATTATTTTATGTTGATGATTTTGATACATGAGAATAGCTGTTATGCTATGGAATTGCGTAAAGTCAATCGTATTCATTTGACAGTTCATATTGTATCATAAGAAATGTCATTCCATACAAATTGCAGCCGATTGAATACGATATGAACTGTCAAATTAATACGATTACCTTACGCAATTACCCCCATGGTGTGAATTCGTATTCGGTGTCAAACGACAACTGCAAGCTTCATGTTCGCGACAAGTTGACTGCACACACCTTTAATTTTAAGGCGATGATTCCCGACCGAAATTGGCACGCTAACGCTTGCTCGGCCGCGCGCGATACACTTCACGCGGACGCAGCGGCATCCGGCAGTGAACTGTGAACTCGCGAGCGCCCGCGAACCGGAATCCCTCGGCTATTCAAAGACAATTATTGTCGTATATTTTTTATTAACTAAAACCAAATATACTGCAAGTAATAGGATATTTGGATTACGATTAGAGGGATGTTTGGGATTTTATTTGACACAGTAAAATATCACCAATCGAAAAAAACTGCCGGATGCACTAGATAGATAGATAGATAAATCGTTTATTGCTGAATTATTACACATACATACAATTGCCGAGATAAACATAAAAACAGAAAACAATAAAAATATATAAGAAACAAAATTGGAAAGTACATATAATATTTTAGGAAAAAGAAAGAAAAGAAAGAATTGTACGTATGTGCAGCAGCAACATGGGCCAAGGCTCAGTGTAGTTTTTGCCCGGAGGCAAAAACACTGATTTTCAACTAGATAAATAACTGTAAAATAACATGTATTTTTTCAAAAGTTTAAGTACTTGTGATTTGCGAGTAATCCATAATTTAAAATACCCTATTTTGGGGAATCCCAGCCTTAACAGAATAAATTTATTTCCCCACTTGTCTGACCCAACAACAATCGGGTCTCGGCACGGAATCGCACCTGTACACATTACAACAACAAAACATTTAAAAATACCAAATGTGAAAAAACATTTAAATCTGTTTTATAACAAGCAAATTATAAGCTGTTTAAAGTTGACTATAGCTGTCTCTTTTTAAAACGAAATCTCTATGGCGAGACTGATCTCCACTGACTAGGTGATGTCACAAAGATAGTCGTTCTCTCCTTGTCTATTTAGAAAGTTTGATGTCCTATAACTTTACTTACATAACTTTGAATATAAATTTCCTAAGTTTTTTTCGTAACTTTGAATATATTTAAGATAATTAAAAATAAAAACTTGTTTTGTGTAGCTAATATAAGTAGCAATAAAATACCAAATTTTGTTGCTCGACCTGTACAGCCATTTCTAGAAGAATTATATTCTTGGTTTAAGATCTCGCTCGGAAACGTCCTTAGCCGAAAAATCTGAAACTTTGATTTACAACTCAACAGGCAGTAACGCCCCGGAATTACGCGTTACTAGTAATATTTTAAGTTAAATAAAGCCCTATTATATTCCTCCATTTTCATTTCGGTTATGAGTAAAAAGTTGTATTTACCGCTTTTGAACTTCATTATAAAGGGCATACATATACAAACCTCTGTACTGTACTATAGAGCATGCCAGATAAGTCTGCGCGCGATAGAAATCGAATACGAATAATTTCTTAACCTAGACAAAAAAAAAATACTTTAACTAACGCCAAAAACGCCCCCGTTTAGGCGCAGAGTTATCTGATCCGGACTCTTATTTTTCAGTGGATAGTCTCTGGTTCAGAGGACAACCTAGTGTACATCTGGAACCTGCAGTCCAAAGAGATAGTGCAGCGGCTGTCGGGCCACACGGACACCGTACTGTGCACGGCGTGCCACCCCACCGAGAACATCATCGCGTCCGCCGCGCTCGAGAACGACAAGACTATCAAGCTTTGGAAGAGTGATACCTAATATTGTGCTGGTGAGTTCAGTTTTTGTTGTCAACTATTTTTGTGGGGTACAACTGTGGGGAACAGCTAGCAACTCCAACCTGGAGATGCTGCAGCGCTTTCAAAACAATGTATTTCGCACTATCCTCAAAGCTCCTTGGTTTATAAAAACTTTGTTTTCAAAGCGATACAAGAAACGCCTTGTGGCCCATACTAACACACTGGCGCTCGCACTGACCGACACATCACATGATATGAAGAGACTAAAGCGTTATGCTATGCTATTGATGAACTGGAACAGAGGGAATAGAACCTAGTGACTTAACTATAGGAAGAGTATTCCAATGGGAGTACCGCCTTGCAAAAGATGTTTCACCTCTCAAAACTGCTTATAGTGTGGAAACTGATTGCAAATAACAATAGTAAAAAAAATATGTAGTCCTACAGTGGCACAAGGTCCGCGAGAAGCCGCTGGATGCGGGCAGCGCAAGACTGGTCGCTGTGGAGATCCTTGGGGGAGGCCTATGCCGAGCAGTGGACGTCATACGGCTGAAATGATGATGATGATGACAGTGGCACATGCTTTTTTTTATTCACTATGTGGTAGTACTTAGCCTTCATCATACCTGATGTTAAGTGATGATAATGCTGAAGGTGAAGGCGCACTACTCCCGGAACCCTCAATTACTGAGGAACTGGCCATCGTATCTGCCAGAACAAAACAATGCTGAAAAAATCGTTGTTATGGCGCAGACTTAGATAAGGTGGTGGTAGGCTAGACGGGCGGAGTCAGAACAAGCTCTACCGCCAACCAAACCGAATACTATATGTACCCACACTGGGAATCGACCCCGGGACTTCTGGGTCTGATTCTGGGTGTGCACCACTAGACCATCGAGGCGGTGGAAATATCGCGCGTAGATTAGCGTTCTCGCTACACGTCTCGGGCTGAACTCATACTCTCGTAAAGTTAAATTGCAAAGGTATTCATTATTTGCGGCAATGCACCGCGAATATTAGATACAACATCAACTTTGAATTAATTTTGAATGATGTTGAATTACCTACACGTACGCGTATTCCAAATAGATTGCTTGCCGTAGTGGCTTGGGGCACTCCATGGGTTCAGTTAATTAAATCAATACTTGTATACGAATACGCTCTTGGCAATATTACTTTTTGTAACGCCTCTCAATACTGATAACTGCAAAATTTTGACTGTTCCTAATAACGTATCTTCAGTAACGGTCATTCCCAATAACTTATCCTCAGTCAGTTAGGGATAGGCATGCTAGAGCTTTTTGTAGCCTAGATCTTTTTGTTAATCGAACCTAAGTAATAAAGAACTATTTCAATGTAGCATATTCAAGATATGCTTATCTCTTAGTAAGGGTAAGGATACATTATTGGGACTGTAAGCTTGTTACGATTTACGATCTTTTTCGGGATCAGCCTGCCTAGCATGACCATCGTTATATCACGCGATATGATATAGCACGTCATGCTGTCTTTCTTACACCTTAGTGGGGTAAGCAAAACAGCATGACGTGTAATATCATATCGCGTGATAAAAGCCGCTCATGATAGGCCGGCTGGGGGGCGGCTAAAAAATATGGATATGAGCATGGGTTTCATTTCTCGTGCTGCACATAATACTCGTTGGGTAGCTCTAACAAGCTGTAGACAGTCTAAGATGGCGATGACTGCAGTCTCGCCGCGTTTGACCTGCAGGCTGCTCAGTCTCAATCGTCCAGACCTCCGGATAGTTGTTGGTACACTTACAGGTCACCTTACCTTAAACCGACAACTATTTATTATGAATGCGACAGACAGTCCTCTATGTAGAGGTTGCCTGAACGCAGAGGAAACTGCCGCCCACGTGATCCTGGAGTGCGTAGGTTTGGCCGCACAACGAACAGAAATCCTCACAGAGGTGAGGTCGCTCCTAGAAGCCTGTGAACGCCCCAGGAGGCTTCTGCGCTTCTGGAAGGAGCTAGGATGGCTCGACTAGCCATGTTCACGCATAACGGACCAAATATGAGTCTAAATGCGGAAAACTGTAAACACCAATACCATGGGTTTCATTTGACATTTGAAGACAATATTCGTCGAACAGAAAAGCTTGTCGCACTATACCACAACATAACGCTGCACAAAGTTCACAAACGAACTTTGTTTTAAACGGACAAAAAACCTTTTTCTCTATTTAAAATAAAGTCAGTTGGTGCCTTATTTGTGTTTTGTTTTATTTTAGTTCGTGAAGCGTTATCTTGTGGTATAGTGCGACAAGCATTTCTGTTCTGGTGATATTTTGTAGAACTAAAACAGTTTTCATACGACATGTCATTTTGACAGCTAATTCTCGTATTGCAAGTGGCACCTCAATCATGACTGTCACCGGATCAAACAAGTGTAGGACTAGAGTCCGCGCCCTATAACTTGGCGTCTGTCGGAGTGCGCTGATCGTCGTGGTCGGTCGGAAAAATAAGCCTTATTCCCATGTCATAATTTTAGTTCCAGATGTTGACACGCGCCAAGTTATGTAGCGCGTACTCTATATTTTGAATAGAAGATTGCGCATCGTCTCGTGCGATGTTCCGACACGCCAAAAACCATAGATAGCTATAGATTTACATAGAAAACGCAAGTATCACGATTTGTATTGAAACCAAGCGTGGCGACTTTTTAACACCTGCTGTGACGTCACAGCCGAAATTTTGTGACGAGAAATCCAAACCGAAACAATTTTGGGCTATTGCAGTTAATTATAACATTTATAACGCAACGAGGCATTTTTTTAGTTTTTGCCGCCGTCCGGCTGCAACTACAGGCACGCGCGGTCTGTAAGTTAGGGGCAACCAACCTTTACGCTTGGTCGGGGTTCGGACACGCTTAGTACATGCATTTGCGTTATCTAGTAAATTCTATATCTGTGCCAAAAACCGTTTAAATGTTTGTATGTACTCGACTGATTTATTAAACGATTATTTCATTTGTTCCAGGTCCCAGTACCATCAAACGCAGTGATCTGTTTAGTGCGGGCTCCACACTGTGAGTCGGCGAGTCTGGCTTGTGCGTAGTTAGTACCCCCGGTACCAAGACAATGAACGCTTGTTCCGATGCATATTATACTATTATTTAGTTCACAGTGAAACGTGTGCATTTTCGGTTGTTAAGATATACATATTTTTTTATCTGACATGCAAATGAAAGGTATGAAGTGTTTTAGCCATTATGTTTAGTTAAGATGAGGTTAAGAATTCCGCTTAAGAATAACTTGTTGGATGCAATTAAAAATTTAGTAGTTAATTGTGTGTTTTCATTTCCTACTGTTTTATAGTACATTACAGCCGAGGACAGGTAATTTGCTTACCGTACAAGGCTTGTATAGTGCTTTTCTCAAGAAATGCGAGGAAATAAAAAAACTGTTTAACTAAATAATTTTTATTAACAATATCACACATGTTCGGGCAATTATTAAATGTAAATGTTATTGTTTTCCCGTGCACACTTATGTATAAATCGCCCATGATAATATTATTTTAATGATGTATCATTAAAATACGCCAACAACACAGATTCCGAAAACGTATGCGCCTTTTTTTCACTTTTCTAAATCAGATCGTAGGTTTTCATATATCTTTCTTTTGATTTTGCTGGCAGTAAGTTTTCTGTTATTAATTTTGCTTCTGCTCTCAAATTTGGTGGAGTAGGTACATACAATGTCTGTATATGTTTCATTGGCAGAACTCATTTTGATAATTTATTACACAATATAAACTGTAAGTATTGATATCAAATCAACCACTGAAAATCATTCCCGCCGTTGTTTTAATATTGGTTTGTGAGGCCATGTGGAACGGTCATACAGCCTATTGATACTTTCTACTTGCTACTAAAACGCGCAACTTCAATACCCGCTTCTGGGCGGTAGATGGCGCTGAACATATTTCCCATACAAAATTACTCGTAAAGGATATTTTGTCTATGATAAATCTCATTTTGTTTTTCGATTTATGTTCGTGCTAAGGGTACATAGCGCTTGTGGTACAATACGAAGTAATATGGGCATTTTTCAAATCTTTTGACCATTGCCAAAACACAATGTCCACTGACTTATAAATTCTCTTATTTAATAATTATTAGTGTAAACATCATGTTTAAAATGGCAATCGATAGCAAATTTAAACACAATTAAATTAAAATAGAAAAAATAATTAAAATAAAATTCTAATAAAAAATAAAAATAAAAATGTAACTACATGTACAGTGCCACAAACTTTGCTGTGCCGGTGGCCAAAATGTGAAACTAACGTGATTTTTTTTAATGTCATTTTGCTGTCAAGTTGATGTCCAACCATAGCGCTGCTGGCGGCTGAAGTTCTTAGAAGTCAGGGCCGGTTAAATTACTACAAAAAAAAAAGAAAAACGTACGTAGCGCCGCTGTCACCGGCACAGAAAAGGTTGTGGCACTGTACCCCAATTTCGCGATGTCCCATGCATACCTTCCGACTTTGAAGTATCATAATCCCCAAATATTCTCATCATATTCACACTAAAATCACTTGATTTGTGGTAAAACAATATGAAATTACGTTTTTTAATGTCTTTTAATTGGTTGTCATATCAAAATCAGTAAATAAATCAAATTTTCTTTTGTCCTGGAAATTTGATGATACCGGAATTCCCAGTTAGTAACGACGATTTTGTCGACTTTAAAATAATACCAAGTATTCAGATATTTTTTTCTGTGGCAACAATTTTTGGACGGTTTAGCATCTATTATCCGTTTCTTTTTCCGGCTTTTAGCATTGGTTATTTACCGCAGGGGGGGCTCACTCCGCAATTCAATCGAATACGCGCTGTCTACCGCGAGGTAGAGAAATCACGGGTGCCACGCGCGCTCAGTTGTGCATGCGACGCCACGCGAGAAAGAAGTTACCTAAGTAGTTTACTTTCGCCACACTTTCGCGCCAAAACACAAGTGTGTTACCTTATGGTTTTACCCATAGCAAAATGCGTAATATTAAACATTATTATTGTGCGGCCTTCGGTTGTCTTAACAACGACAGAAAGAGACCGGATTTAAAATTTTATAATCTTTTTAGAAAACCTGAAAGAAGTTTTTTTGTGTGACTATACTGTCTTATTCTATAAGAATCTATAAAACTTAATGATCCGAATATTTGATTTAAGGACCCTGCCCCACCTTAGCGTAGGTAATTAAGACGAAAATAAAAATCGACAAAGTGATTCTCGCTTTGCAGCGTGACGCTAGCGCTCATCGCCGTGGCAACCGTGCCATAGCGCACATAGGAACTACGCGGACGTGCGCTGCGCCCGCGCTGTTACTACATACTTACTTACCTTAGCTTGTTCTCACTTCACGATAGACGTTAACGAATAACTACGCTAACATCAACAATATGTAAACTAAACTAAGGTAGGTATCTACCTACTTAATATACGTAAGTATGTCGTTCGAGTAGCTGTAGCACTTTTAAAATAGGTACCTACCAAATTACAAAATATAGCTACTTTCTGTCTTAGAATAATATAATAATTGTGAATTATGAATGCTTTAATAACCACTGAGCTATGGAGTCGTTACGGCCTGGCCTGGCCACGAAAATGCGCGGCGGCGGCGACACGGCGACGAGCGAATTGCACAATCATTGCGCGCTCGCAACAGACGCCTAATCAAATAAGTCAATGAGACGCACCAACGGATGCGCAATTCGCTTGTCGCCGGCCGTCGCCGCCGCGCATGTTCGTTGCCAGGCCGTTAGAGTATTCGCCCGGACAGTGAAAGGTCGTGGGTTCGAGTCCCATTGGGGCTAGTTGTGTGACGGGTCGACTTTTTAGCGACTCCGTAGCTCAGTGGTTAGAGCATTTGCCCGGACAGTGAAAGGTCGTGGGTTCGAGTCCCATCGGAGCTAGTTGTGAGACGGTCGACTTTTTCTAATACCTACCTACTTCATTTTCATTTTTTTCAGTAAGTATGTAACAAAAATTTTACTGTGAATGCAACGAAGTAAAAATAAAAATTATTTGCGCTATTTGTTATTCCTTTTACTTACTTCGTCGTTACATTGCAGTCGAGTCGACCCTAGTGTGGCAACCAAGACCACCCAAAACCAATTTGGCTTAAGCGTTTCCGAGTAATAGAACTGTATTACGTACAGCTACGGTTCAATGTCGCTTGTAATGAACGGTAAATTAGTTAGTCAGGCGTGCGGGTGCAAATTATTTTAGACCTAATTGTCGCGTGGAAAAGATTGATAATTCATTGTAACTGTTTCGGAAGTGAGCCTTCTGCTACAAATATTATTCTGTGTTTACCGTTACTAACAGTTCAGAGCAGTATGTCGTCAAAAACATGTTCCGATTAGTGCATTGATTTTTAAAGATACATATTATTGTTTTAACACGAAAGTTGTTTAAAGTTTTGCACCAAGTATCTAAAAATAACTGAAGTTTAATAGAATCATAAGTTTAAGTGTATTTATATAAAATATTTTGATGTGAAGTCATAAAATATACTTTCGTAACGTTCAGGAGAGTAACGTTTTTGTATAGCATTTATTTCAAATAATATCATATACTCTGTGCGCACCATATTTAAAAAAAAGTTAACCTAATAATAATAATGTGACTGTATGGTGCAAATGTCCCTTTGCTATTTCTGTTTTTATACACAGGAATGACGAAAGAAAAAATAAAGAAAAAAGTTGGTAGTACCATTGCAGATCACTGCAGTAATGAATTTCAGTACAGTGCCACAAACTTTGCTGTGCCGGTGGCCAAAATGTGAAACTAACGTGATTTTTTTAAATGTCATTTTGCTGTCAAGTTGATGTCCAACCATAGCGCTGCTGGCGGCTGAAGTTCTTAGAAGTCAGGGCCGGTTAAATTACTACAAAAAAAAAGAAAAACGTACGTAGCGCCGCTGTCACCGGCACAGAAAAGGTTGTGGCACTGTACTTACTTACTGCACTGATTTTAGTGCAGTAAGTAAGTACTGAAATTCATTACTGCAGTGATTTTCAAATTTAGAATGTTTACCTCGGAAAAGGTACTACCCAAAGATATTATTACCAAATTTTTTTCTTTATTTTTTCTTTCGTTATTCCTGTGTATAAAAACAGAAAAAGCAAAGGGACATTTGCACCATACAGCCACATTATTATTATTATTATATAGGTAATTATTATATCATAATTAGGTTAACTTTTTTTTAAATACGGTGCGCACAGAGTATATTACTTCGTATTGTACCAAAAGCGCTATGTACCCTTAGCACGAACATCAATCGAAAAAACAAAATGAGATTTATCATAGACAAAATATCCTTTACGAGTAATTTTGTATGGGAAATATGTACAGCGCCATCTACCACCCAGAAGCGGGTATTGAAGTTGCGCATTTTAGTAGCAAGTATTAAGTATCAATAGGCTGTATGACCGTTCCACTTGGCCTCACAAACCAATATTAAAAAAACGGCGGGAATGATTTTCAGCGGTTGATTTCAGATTTGATATCTGAAATCAACCACTTTTTTAATATTAGTTATCAATACAGTTTATTTATATTGTGTAATAAATTATCAAAATGAGTTCTGCCAATGAAACATATACAGACATTGTATGTACCTACTCCACCAAATTTGAGAGCAGAAGCAAAATGAATAACAGAAAACTTACTGCCAGCAAAATCAAAAGAAAGATATATGAAAACCTACGATCTGATTTGGAAAAGTGAAAAAAAGCGCATACGTTTTCAGAATCTGTGTTGTTGGCGTATTCTAATGATACCTACATCATTAAAATAATATTATTATGGGCGATTTATACATAAGTGTGCCCGGGAAAACAATAACATTTACATTTGTGTGATATAAATTTTAATAAATATTATTTAGTTAAACAGTTTTTTTTTATTTCCTCGCATTTCTTGAGAAAAGCACTATACAAGCCTTGTACGGTAAGCAAATTACCTTGCCTCGAATGATTAAAGCCCTCGCCTGCGGCTCGTGCTTCAAACCATCCTCGACAATGTAATTTCTTACTTACCTGTCCTCGGCTGTAATGTACTATTATGCACGATTTATGAAAAAGTAACTAAGATCGATTTATACATAGGAATACATACCCCTTTCTTTCACTGAGTAGGCGGAGATCACTTATTACCTACACTTGCTGCAATCCTTACATTTCTCTTGCATCATATAATATTATCACAATTCTCGGGGATTTTATCCATACTTCATCACAGATAGGCGATTGCGTAAAGTCGAAAAGTCAATCGTATTCATTTGACAGTTCATATTGCAGATTCATGATCAATTTTAATGTCAGCAGCCGATTGAATACGATATTAACTGTCAAATTAATACGATTACCTTACACAATCGCACCCCAGATGTTAAGTGATGATAAGGCTTAAAGTGGAAGCGCACCACTCCTGGAATCCTCAACTACTGAAGAACTGGGGGCCAAGTATGCTAACGTTAAGTCATAATCGTGTCTCAATCGTGTTTTAATTGTAGTTCAATTGCAGTGCTTTTTTACACACTAGTTACTAGAATTATGACAGTATGATGTGATGTGAATGTAGTGTGTGGTGTGACCATCAGAAGTATTGTGAAAAAAGTACACATTTCTTGTAATGTGTAAAAAAGCACTACAATCGAACTACAATTGAACACGATTGAGACACGATTATGACTTAACGTTAGCAGGCTTGAGCTCCCCTGGATATCTTTAACTGCCGGAACACAACAATGTTGTAAAAAACCGTTGATAAGGCGTCAAAGGACATCACCCAAGCTTCATACATTTTTGGGCTATTTCTAAAAGTGCCGGCCAACAAAAATAAACTTAATATAACAATAGAAGACACTGTTCTAAATATTTTTTATTACTACAGCTAAGTTCTATGTCGAATAGTTTAGATTATATTTAAGGTCAAAGGTCACCCATTTTCCATACAATTTGACTAATTTTAAAAGGGCCGGCGCACAAATAACTAACCTTATATAATAACAGAAGACATTATTCTAAATATTTTTTATTACTACAGCGCTACAGCTAAACTCTATGTACCATAGATAAAATTATATTTGAGTTTAAAGATAACTTGATTACATACATAACGTTAACGTAAGCTCTAACTAAGGAAACAAAAGAATCTCCAGGAAAAATAAGTGTTTGTGTCGTTAGACTTTCTCACACTAAAACTCTGTTCGCCGAGAGTTGATAATTATTATAATACGTCTCCAAACAACGCAAACTGTATGGCAACCATCGCTTTATCTCTCACTTTCGACGTGTTTTGTGTAGTGTTGTCAACCGCAGCCCAAATGGGCGAGCGGTTGCCGTGGATATTTAGCCATTTTCTCTTTCAAAAAAATTAGGGTCGAAATTTCAAAAAAGCCTTGCGTCTTGAGACATTCGAGGTATTTCGGACGCGAATATATGCCGGAGCGTCCCAAACGCTGCCCATCCGAGTTGGATTCGACGAGAGATCGCTTTCTCAAAGTTGGTCTTACCTAACTGGACCGTCTGTCCCAGGTAAACATAGTGGTCAACAACTTCGAGTGTAATGTTCCCAACATTAACTGGAGCGGGATCCTAAAGGTCATAGCCCACTTATACCGCACCGCTCCAACACCGCTCCTACCCAACACCGCCCTAAATGAAGGCGACAGCTAGCAGGCACCCAGCTGTCCACGCGGCGACAGCTATCAGACTCCCAGCTGTCCACGCGTCGACTGCTATTCCCTCTATAGGTGCGCGGCGGCGACACGGCGCGGCGACCGCTAGCAGTCAGCGCGCAGACCGCTCGGCGTCAGCGAGGCGTCAACTACCGAGCAGTCTGACAGCGGTAAGCTCGCGGTCCGCGCGCTGTCCGCTATTTTATATTGTTACTGTAAAATGCATCTACAGTGAACGATATTAAGTCCATATTTGGCTGTTCATACTTTGGTTGGGTGGGAGCGGTGCGGTCTAAATGGGCTATGACCTTAAGACCAACTCTATGAGAAGCATTACTGAGATCTATGAGCATTGTGTTCAGGTCTTCCAAGGTGTCAGCAATGAGAACTAGATCATCGGCAAACCGTAGGTGTGTTAAGTCCTCGCCATTGATGTTGATTCCGCATGCTTTCCAGTCCAGAAGCTTAAAAATATCCTCTAACGCAGCTGTGAACAGTTTCGGAAAGATGAAGTCTCTCTGTCTCACACCTTGCTGTAGTTGGATAGGAGAGCTCTGGTTCTGTAATCGGACTGACATGGTGGCGTTTTGATATAAGTACCTCAGCACCTCGATGTACATACCTGTAGTCTATATGGCACCTCTGGAGAGACTGCAGCACTGCCGTCGCAATCGAATTTCTCATAGTCCACGAACGCCAAGCAAAGTGGCAAGTTGTACTCTTCGGTCTTCTGTATAACTTGCCGCAGCGTAAGAATGTGGTCTATAGTACTATAGCCTTTTCGGAACCTGTCTTGTTCGGGAGGTTGAAAGTCGTCAAACCTGCAAGCGAGACCATTCGAAATGACTCTCGAAAGCAACTTATAGATATGGCTCAGAAGCGAGATGGGTCTGTAGTTCTTCAAGAGAGTCTTATCACCCTTCTTGAAAAACAGCATCACATCGCTTTTGCCCCATGCCTTTGGCGTTTTGCCCTCGAGGATGACTGAATTGAAAAGCTTCTGGAGCACCTTAAGTATCGGCTTTCCGCCCGCTCTCAGCTCTGTTGTGATTCCGTCATCGCCCGCCGCCTTGTTGTTTTTAAGCTGCTTGAGAGCCATTCTAATCTCGTACAGGATATCTTCTGTATAGTGTGGGGTAAGCTTTGCTTTAGGCTTTTTTATCATAAAGTCCTTCGTCGCCGCATTTGCTTATAACCGTAAGTTACCGTCAACGTGAAATATATGTTCGATCCAAGCGAGTGAAGCGAGCGTGCTGCGGCAAAGGCCGGCTGTTTGCAAACATTTTTAAGAACTAACAATTCAAGACGTTTCTGGCCATGATAATATTCAGCCTTAAAACCCATTTTATAAGATAGCTAAAATAAAGTAAGGTGAAAGTTTTTACAGATGTTTTATCTCCAGAGCGCGCCACGCTTGTGTGTGTAAATGTAAATGCACACCATAAAGTAACTTTTTGTATATAAGAAATAGAAACCAATCTTGGGCCCCTTTATTTGAAGTGCGTAACTAACACTATCTCTGTTGTCGGGTGCAAGCAGCTTTTGGTGTATAAACACACACATAAACACATTATATAGTGATAAAAAAGTGACACCTATGGCCTGGTTATGATAACTTTTTTTTTAAATATAATTTAATCTATGGTACATAGAGCTTAGCTGTATAGTAATAAAAAATGTTTAGATTAATGTCTTCTGTTATTATATAAGGTTAGTTATTGTGCGCCGGCACTTTCAAAATTAGTCAAAATGTATGGAGAATGGGTGATCTTTGATCTTAAATATAATCTAAACTATGGGACTTTGAACTTAGCTGTAGTCATAAAAAATGTTTAGAATAGTGTCTTCTGTTCTTATATTAAGTTTATTTTTGTTGGCCGGCACTTTTAGAAATAGCCCAGAATGGGTGATGTCCTTTAGATATGATGGTTGTAGCTAGCCAGTGGCCTGTTTAACCAAAAATACAATTTACAAATTGTAAATTGTACAATTTGATATCATCAAAAATACAATTTACAAATTGTAAATTGTATTTACAGGCTACAAGTCTACAAGTTTCTGTTTAACCAACATTTACAAGTTACAAGTTTACCATGGTGGAAAACTTACAAATTTGTAAATTGTAGATACAATGCTACATATTTCTGTTTAACCAACATTTAGAAGTTACAGGTGACAATTTACAAATTTGTAAGGAAAACCGTTTCGTTAAACGAAGAATGAGTCACACCAACACATGAAAATATGACTATAAAAATTACTGCATTTAATGCGCGTACTCGTGCAAGTAATAACAGTTTTTGTTTCATCGAAATCTGTCCAGGATTTCCAAAGTTACAGCGTTGTAAAGTTCACCAGCTTTTGTAAATTTGCTTTCCTTGCGCGCTATTGCGATGACGTCATGTCGCAATGACATCTCCGATTGCGGCTGCTGCGGGTGATTTCCGTCCAACTGTACCTACATAGAGTCCGTCCGTGCGCAATCTTCGCGCAACTGGTGCGTTTTTGGCGCTAGTTACAGTACATTTTCTTTGTTCTAAGGTTATGGTAAATGATTAGTATTCGATTTCGACCGCGCGCAGCCGCACTATAAAACTGTCACCTAACTGTCCATTTGACGGCAACGTGTTATTGTTGATCGAAGTTTGACGGTTGCTATTTAGATTGACAGAATACCGCCCGCCATTACGAAAGTTGATTTAATTTATTAATCACGAAAATACAACATGTATTTGAAGGTGTTTTTTCACATGGGCTCAATACAAAATTGATCATTGATCGACTATAAGAAAAATAAATAAATTTATTGCGAAACCGTGACAGCGCAACTCTTAGCCAAAGGAGAAATACGGAAGCGAAGCGCCAACTCTCAATCGCGATGTGACGTCACACGTTAATTCCATTGGCTCATCCGAATTTTTCACGGAGGCCGTACTTTAACGTTCAATATCTCAGTAATTTTTGAAGATAGGAAAAAAATAAAAACATATTCTTTTTTCTCGTGTAACATATTTTTTAGATATGCTGATAATAAAAATCATTGGTGTGACTCATTGTAATTACAAGTTTACAAATGTGTAAAATTGTAGCACGATTTCTACAGGCGGACTCACCCTGTGTCAGAACTTTACAATTGTTTGCACCAGCCGAATAAGTAAAGAAATTAAATTGTTATTCACATAAAAATGCTTCTAGCCACTAGTAGTGAAAGAATTATATTATTATTATAGTTTTCCATGACAGTGCAAAGCTCAAACTGCGGCCAAAAAACTGGGAATCCTGAATAAGGTTAAGCGATACTTCACGCCAGGACAGCTTTTGACTCTTTACAAAGCGCAAGTCCGGTCATGCATGGAGTATTGCTCTCACCTCTGGGATGGTTCGGCTAAGTACCAGTTAGCTGAACTCGACTCAGTGGAACGCAGGGCCAGAAAACTAATTGGAGACGATGAGCGGGTTAAAACCAAGCTCCATAGTCTTACCCATCGACGTAAAGTGGCTTGCTTGTCGGTATTTTACAGGCTGTACTTCGAAGAGTGCGCTTCTGAGCTGCATGAGCTCATTCCGCCATCCCCGTTCTACCACCGAGAATCTAGGCGCACAGCAGGCTAACATCCTTACTTGGTCAACATCCCGCGGATGCGTACCAAGCGCTTTTCTTCTTCCTTTGTGATGCGCACCGCCAAGGAATGGAATACCCTGCCTGCGTCTGTTTTCCCGAATGACTACAACTCTGTTATTTTTAAAGCTAGAGTGAATAAGCTCGCCCCATCTTAGGCTTCTTCTCAACCCTAAGGTTCAGTATGAAGCCAAGAGAAACCCCATACTGTAAAAAAAAAAAACTTTATTTTTAGTTAAAACAGCAGTAGGTGTGTATACTTTTATTAGAAAAAAACCGAGTAGCAAGTGGCGCAGTGGTAAACGCATTCGGCCTACAATCGTTGAAGTTAAGCAACCTTCGCTATGGTTGGTCACGGGATGGGTGACCAAAAATTTATTATCTCACGCTCCTCCGTACTTCGGAGGCACTCTAAGCCGTTAGTCCCGGCTGCGTTTGCAGTCGTTAATACCCATCAATCCGCTTTGGGGTCATGGCCCATTCTCCATATCCATCCATAAGGAAGGTTTTTACCCCATCAGTTATTACTTAGGGACTTATAATGGCTGATGATGATTAAAATTCTATTGTTTTTAATCTAGGTACCATCTTCAATAATTTACAACTTGTAAATTGTATTTTACAACTAAAAATATGTAAATACAAATATGTAAATTATAATCTACAGGCGTTTTCTACAATTGTAGACGTTGGTTAAACAGCATTAGACTTTACAAATATCAGTGGCGTGCATTGCTTTTCAGAATAGGAAGGCACTATACGCCGCGTGGTGTCTAATCTATAGGCAAGGCAGAATTGTAAAAAAAAATTTTTGAATATTCAAACTTTCAAAGAATTTTCTCACCAACTATCTATGTGATGTGGCGTGTGCCTTAGTCAGTGTATAAAACCACCAACGATTCCAACGAACGAAGTATAACGGCAATGTATACTGTACAACAATTAAATTAAGGACAACAGGAGGTAGGTAGCAAAATATGTAAATAGAGTAAACAAAGTATCACCGCCATGTAGAAACGTACAGAGCCATCTTTGGACAAAAAACAAAACTAAATATAAACACCGCCGGTGCTTTTGTAGGCATACCTACTTAAGGGTGATAAATTGCGAAGGTCGAACGTCAGTGTATTACGCGTGGGAAGTACGACATTTTTATTTCGTCGTATTCATTTAAATAAAAAATATTAATGCCAGTGATAGTAAATTGTATAGGATTCAATTAAGCAGACGGGCAACTGCCTACTGTCGCGCACTGCGCGTTTTTTATGAAGGAAGTTTTTGTTTTATGCACGAATAAATAGAGTTCAGTGGTTATAAGTAATAAAAATTAGGTAAGTATCATAATTTAGTAAGCTCAACCAATAATAATTGGGGAGCACGGATACTAAAATTTAATGGTAATTTTTTCGATTTTGCGAGGTAGGCACTGCTTAAATGCCTATATGCAATGCACGCCACTGACAAATATGTAAGATTTTTAGTTGTAGAATTCTTACATATTTGTAATGTTGGTTTAACAGCACTTGTATTACAAGTCTACAAATTTCAAGCTTTCTTACATAATTGTAGACTTGTAAAAATGGTTAAACAGGGCCTAGGCAGACCACCAACCAGCACATGCCTTCTACCCATCATCTTATTATACAGAGTAGAATTTATTTCATGATACCGGTATTAGATTCACGAACCGTCGGAAACGCTCCCGACCTTTGCACTCAATAATTTGAACAACGGACTGCGCACAATTTTTTGATTCTGTATCTGTAGTGATATTATTGGCAATTATATGCCGTCACATGCTTATGATGTCAAAGATTGTTTACAATTTTATGATAGCACAAAGCTATCAGATATCTATGAAACTGGACATTGCATAGATATTTTTGATTCATGAATGTGCTCAGATAATTGTATTACAAGTCTACAAATTTGTAGCTTTCTTACATAATTGTAGACTTGTAAAAATGGTTAAACAGGGCCTAGGCAGACCACCAACCAGCACATGCCTTCTACCCATCATCTTATTATACAGAGTAGAATTTATTTCATGATACCGGTATTAGATTCACGAACCGTCGGAAACGCTTCGACATCGTAATGTGTGCACTGTCTCCGTCACTCACTATTTAATAAACAAAGAAGGCACAGAACTCGAATCTGATTCCGTTTCCAATGGTTTGTTAATCAAGGGGCTGGAGGTTAAGTACTCGAAAAATGGAGATAGCAAATTTTACTCAAAGAAAACATTCCTTCAAACTGCATTCACTCTCGCACTCGCACTTGGCCGATTTTTTATTATCTATACTAATATTATAAAGAGGAAAGATTCGATTGTTTGTTTGTTTATTTCGAATAGGCTCCGAAACTGCTGGACCGATTTAGAAAATTCTTTCACCATTAGAAAGCTACATTCTTCCCGAGTGACATAGGCTATATTTTATCCCGATATTCCCACGGGAACGGGTACCACGCGGGTGAAACCGCGAGGATCTTGTAGTAATAGATATCGTCATACAGCTTTTATGAATTACAGTTAAATACAAGCAATATTATTAAGTGTATGGTTATTAAAAGAGGTCCTAGAGGTCCTAGGTCGTAGCGTAGCGCTTCGTTCGATATTTTCTAGGCAACCTTTATTTATTTATTTTTTATTTTATTAAATTAGGAAGGCTATTGACACAGATTAGATTAGCTAAATAACACTTAAAAGCCTATTACAAACCTCCACAAGTATGTTACATGCTAAGGCGACAATGATACCAATGGTTACCCATGGAAGAAAAAAAAGGATACCTACTTATACAATGTAAAAAAAAAACCTTTAAAACTTCTTTGAAATAAGAAAACTAGGTAATTAGATATATGTTCTTTAATAAGTTTATCAACGGAACATGAGTATAATAGCTGTTCCAAAACTATAACATTCTAAAGTGCGTATTATTAACTTAGAGCTTATGTGTGTCGTACGGGAAGCACCGGTATTAATGGTATTTTATGCCTAAGTTATCACATCTGCAAGTTGCGAACAATGTCTAAACTACGGCGCAACTCGTAGAGATACTGCGAACTAACTTAACTTGCTAATGTACTAACTCCTGTGCTTGACATTGTAACCTTTGGAGCACTTAATAAATAGTTATTTGTTATACAAGAGAGCAAAATCATTTTTCGCTGCGAGTGCTGAATTTAAATCACGAACTAGCGAAGTAGTCTAAAAATTGAATCATGAGCGTAGCGAGTGATTCAAATATAGACTACTGAGCACAATGAGTGATTTAAAGGCACGAGACATCAGAAAATTTTGCTCTCGTGTTAAACATACAACTTTTCAGCTCTACCAGCGAGAAAAGTGTTACATGTCAGAAAAACAACATTGAAGGCAACATTAAATATTGCCTTTTGTTGTTGTTAAATTTTAACAATAAAGAAAACATCAAAATTACAAAATTAATAGGTAGGTAATTAAGAGTAAAATTGGTGCTGAAGGTAACTGTTTGCATTGCGTTCAAAAACTGCACTGCATGTAATTTTTATGAAAACCAAACATGATAATAAAGTACTTAAGCGATATAATGTTCACTTCATATTATTTCTTTTAAATATTGCGTGTTTAATAAAAAGCAATAGAAGTACAATCGTATTTATATAAGTAATTTGTTATTAGAATTCATTAATTTTTATATTTATATCATGCATGTCGTTTCGCCCATACTCTTTATTTCGAATCTTTGGTATCCGTGTATTTATTTTTTAAGCTTTATATTTCATGTCCATCGACATAAAGCTATCTATCTATCCTTGTTGCTCATATTAATTTTAAAAGTCTCATCCTTGCCACTCTATTTCTTTTTTCTTAATTATTTCAAAAGTTGGTGTAAGAAATTAAAAAAGCACTTTGCCTCACGCTCGCAGCAAAAATCGATTTTGCTGCGAGTTTTTAGGCACCAAAAGCGCCTTTTCGAGCTGGAGAGGTGAAATAGTTATTTATTAATTTATTTTAAAAAAAAAGCTCCGATAAGACTCGAAACCATTTTTTTTCACTGTCGGTGAATGCTCTGACCACTGAGCGACATTTCTAATATTTTATTTTCAATAACAAAAATTTAAGTTTAGTGATATTACTTACTAGATTTGTTTCATGAAATAATTGTAGGAGTGTAGTCCTGTGTAGAACACGTTAAGGTTTATTTTATTTTATGGAAAAGGTACACCAACAGTATATAATATATTACACATTCTTAAATATAACCAGTTTAGAATAAAAGTTCTTATATATATACCAATTACAGGCATACACAACATTTGCAGAATTTATATTGCGTTTACACTACTTAATTATTTTATAACTAAAAAATTAAACATAATTTCATACATATATACATACTAAATACATATGCAGAGAGGGAAATAGAATAACTTAACTACTATGCGATTATTATAAGAATAGGATAGGGACACCGCCATGTTGTGACGTCAAGCTGTCAAAGTGCTGTCAAACTAACTTCACTTTACTTCAGTATGGTGCGCAAAAAAAGAAATTTATCGTGAATCAGGGGGCTTATCATGTTATAGCTTACGATAAATAATGATGTTCGTGCAAACCAAAACATATGAATAATTTGCAGATAAATACAAATCATTAACTTGATTTTTTCGGAAAGTATAGTAATCATGAAAGTATGTTTTTACGAAAATTATCAGGGAATTTGAATCTCAATCAAATTAAAATTTTGTGATATTTAACTGAAACCATTTTTTCATACATTGTTCTGCGGGGTACTTTAATACTATGCTTCAATAACACATAATAAATTGAATTTTGATTCTATTTACTGGTTTAAGTATTTAAATAAAACAGGAATTTAAGTTATGAAAATAATTAAATAATCAACTATACAATAAAATTAGTAAATTGGGGGTCTAGTGAAAAATTGTATTGGTCTATCATGGTAAAATGATTGGCCAGCTAGATTCTGCACGGTGATTGAAGTTAGATTCGGCAGAATCTAACTACCAGGGTGCGCCGGGTATTGGTATCACGGGGAACGATTCAATCAAGCCACTCGTGGAGGCGCCTTTCGTGAATCGACCAATTGTAAATCAAAACATATTATGCTTGCTTATGCTATTCCACCTCTTCTATTTCACTCATTTGAGAATCATCGTCCCGCTACTGCAGCTGCTACTGCTACAAAGGACATTGAAGACTTTTCCTTCTGACATGCAAAGTACTGTAGAAATATGTTTTAGTATTTTATCAAAGCTTTAAACAAATACTCAAATACCCGTGCTACATACACATGTGTCCAAAGATTTGTTCATATGTTTGTGCTATGTCTGGCACCACCGGCATAACGAAGAGCGTAGTAAAATTGTGTACGACGAAAAAGGGAAGTAAGTGGATTTAAAAAATAAAAAACTTCGTTTTGAAAGTGGCAATACCCAAACCAACTTCTGCCAAAATAAAAAATAAACTATTTTCATTTTGTTTTGCACTTTCTTGCAAACTGTACCTTTTCAGAGTGAAGTTTGTCAACAACCCGTCCTGTTCTTATAATAATCGCATAGTATGTAGCTATTACCATTTTTTTTTAATTAACTTATCTTTATAACATGTGCAGATGTAGGTAGCAGTTTTACTCCGGAAACTCGAGTAGATCAAGAACATTTTTCTTAAATTTATTTAACGAGTCGTGAAAAACATCCATAAGTACCAGCAACCAGCTTCGCTGCGCTTCGCGATCGCCTTAAATTTTCGTGGTTATTTTTTTTCACACCACAAGTCTTGTTGCTTTCGTATAACTATCTTACAGTACATAATTATATCCCTAGAAATATAACTACCTATATCACGGCATTATCTATCTTACTGCGACATATAGATAGCAGCACCTTGAAAACCGGAGGTCAATCAAGAGGGTTCAATTCCCGGTCAGGTAAATATTGAAAATGAACTTGTCAATATTTCCTCAGATCTGGGTGTATCTGGTAACACCCGTCGTTGTTTCCAATTTCCATAATACTAACACACTTTACACACTAGTGCCCAAGCTACTATATAGCTTTTTTTTATCCACAATGGGGTAGCACTTAGCCTTCATCACACCTGATGATAAGTGGTGATAAGGCTGAAGGTGGAAGCGTACTACTCCCGGAATCCTCAATCACTGAGGAACTGGTTATCTTATCTCTTAACTGCCGGAACACAATAATGCTGAAAACATCATTGTTATGGCGTCAGACTTAGATAAGATGGTGGTAGCTAGCCAGGCGGACTAAGGACAAGTCCTACCACCAACCAAACCAATTACAATATGTACCCCCACTGGGAATCGAACCGGGGACCTTGGTCTGAAATCGGTATGAACCACAGAGGCGGTAAAGGCTTGGTATTGAAACAATATATGTGATGGTCTCCAATATTTATTTATCTATTATCGTTTATTTTCCCATCCGCAGACAAAGCATCAAGCAATAAAAAATCGTCAAGAGCAAGACTTGTCGCCATGTCTCGAGAAATCCGAGCGTTTTGTTAACCCTAGTATAGTAGAAGTAGTTCGAGTTCAAATTCACTTAATTTGATACCGCGATCTCTGGTTGATAAACTTAAACATGTTCCGTATAATATGCTGTTTGAGCGAGAATAATTACGTTTACCGTGGATAGTTAGTTATGGAAGCCCCATGTGTTTCCATAATTGTCTGTCTTAGCGTAATATTCTTGGCTCGTATATCGGTACCTACCTATATCGGAGGTAGTTTGATGCCATTCATTTTCATTCATTTATATATCTGGCGCTATCTTCGATCATATACACGTCGAAGGGCGCTAAGCCACATAAAACTCTCTTATGCCCGGGCTTCACCTGCGTCCAATGCCATTAATTAGCGCGCTATTTGATATAATACGCAGGTGTAGCCGGGTTTTAGCGCACTAATTTGATACAAAGAGTGCGCTAAGACGCGCATGCCGTTATTAACGCCGTTATAGGCGTCACGCAGGTGAAGCCCCAGCATTACACCTCTTTTGAGCAACAGAAACTTAAGAATTATAAGTAGGTACCAAATAGAAACATAAACTAAAATTTAAGTAGGTAGGTATATTATGTTCATATGTTGTACCTTACTTCTAGTTAGTGAATTGAAGCATCATATTTTATTAGTTTGGAAATATAGTACCTACCTATTAATACTTACTGTTTTGTGTTATGAAACCTCTCGGTGCTTGTTTTAGGAAATTCGATAACAGATTTCTGTTGCTTTGCTCGTGCTCAACATAAAGATTTTTTTCAATTTATTTTAGTTTACCTTTTTGTCGTTTTTTAGAAGACCTGCCGGCCTAGCATGAGCGGCTTTTATCGACTATTGACGCATGATAAAGAGCCTATATCTTGCTTACACCATGCTTACACCTTAGTGGGGTAAGCAAGAAGCATGACGTATCATATCATATCGCGTGATATGATGGTCATGCTAGACAGGCTGGGGCCTTACTGCGAGCTATCAAATAATTTTATAGTGCAGCAAGCTTTTCTGTTCCGGTGATTATCTTTGGAACTAAAACAGTTTTCATACGACAGTCCATTTTGACAGCTAATTTGGTATTGCAAGTGGCTCCTCTGTCACGGCTGTCACCGGAACAGGAAAGCTTGTGATTCACTGTAGGTATAGTAATGTCGATTACAGGACGGAGCTATACTCTACGTATAACCAAGTAAAGCGCCATCTCGCTTACAATATTACTATAACATTGTTTGACAGTTCGAAACAAGGCCCCCAGTGTTCAACCTTTGCGGAAAGTTCAATAATATCTCGTACCCTCAGTGAAAAAAAGGCATAAGTAATCTTACTTTGAATGATCAATTTTTTTTAGATGTAAATTTTAAGTTACATACATCAGCAAGAAATAAAAAATATTATGAAACTGCTGTTACTGTTTCATGATATTTTTTATTTCTTGCTGATGTATGTAACTTAAAAGGTAATTGAGACATTTAACTTAAAAGTTAAATGTCTCAATTACCACGATATTGTCAAAAAAAATAGAGCAGCCAATACATAAAGTTTGTAAACATTTTGATAAACGATGAAGCACTGCCACTTAGCTCCTCTTACTGTAGTGCTACTCGTTATTTTTAATGGGGCAGTACCTATACGTATGGTATTTTTGGTATTTGGTATTGACATTTTTCCGCATTTAGACTCATATTTGGTCCGTTATGCGTGAACATGGCTAGTCGAGCCATCCTAGCTCCTTCCAGAAGCGCAGAAGCCTCCTGGGGCGTTCACAGGCTTCTAGGAGCGACCTCACCTCTGTGAGGATTTCTGTTCGTTGTGCGGCCAAACCTACGCACTCCAGGATCACGTGGGCGGCTGTTTCCTCAGCGTTCAGGCAACCTCTACATAGAGGACTGTCTGTCGCATTCATAATAAATAGTTGTCGGTTTAAGGTAAGGTGACCTGTAAGTGTACCAACAACTATCCGGAGGTCTGGACGATTGAGGCTCAGCAGCCTGCAGGTCAAACGCGGCGAGACTGCAGTCATCGCCATCTTAGACTGTCTACAGCTTGTTAGAGCTACCCAACGAGTATTATGTGCAGCACGAGTTCGTTGCCTTACCCATGAGCGCAGTTGGCTGAATGGGAGTGGCAGAATGGGTGTAGGTCCTGTCACTATTGTGGAGGATCCCATTCTAGCCAGCTCATCGGCGGCATCATTCCCGTGTGATCCACTATGCCCTTTAATCCATTGTAGGATTACTCCGTTGTTGGATGCTAAACGATCCAAAACTTTGTGGCATTCGTAGACGATACTGGAGTTGATCGTGTTGGCCTCCAGTGCTGTTAGGACGGCCATGCTGTCAGTCAGTATGCGGATGTTTAGTTCCTTTATACCTCTGGACAGGGCCGTGGTACTTAGCGGCGTTTATTATTGCAACACATTCGCATTGAAATATCGAACTGTGTTGACCCAGCGCTAGTGATATTTTGATATTCAGATCTTGTGAGAATACTCCAGCTCCAGTTCCAGTCCCCATCTTGGAGCCGTCCGTATAGATTCGGACTTCATGTATGCCAGAGTGATCTCGGTCATTTTCAAATAACTGTATTTGGTATTTCTTTTCGAAAATGTATTACTTGGGTATCCTATCGCATGGGGCAGCGATTAGTGACTCATGTTTCACTAAATCATTCCACAATGTGGAGTGAGGACCCTCTCCAGACCCAGGTGTTTAAGCCTTATAGCAGCCATGGAGGCTTCTTGTTGTATAAACAGATCCAAGGGTGTTAAATCCAGGGCTACTTCTAGGGCGGCTGTGGGGGTGGTTCGCATGCAGCCGGTTGTCGCAGAGCATGCCAATCTTTGGAATTTCTGCAGTTTGTTGATGACGGTGCTTTGCTCTGTTTTGGACCACCAGGCAACGGCTCCGTATGTGATTAAGTATTTACGTGAGTACCTATACGTTTGCCGAGGGTAGTACACCGACCGAGTCGATCCATAAAAGAGCAATGCAATCGACGGCCATTTTTTATTTTTATATCGGGGTAGGAAGAAGCGTCTGTAGAGGAAAATGCATTCATTTTAATAAACTCCTTTTCATAGCACTACCTGTGCTAATAGCATAAATGTATTTTTTTTTCTGTTAAATTTTCTAGAAAACGCACTCTATTTTATAGAAGCTTATATCTAAAGCTTTTTTCTACGAGCTTTCTGTTGCAGTTCAAGTCTTAAACCAATCTTATTAGCTTATTTCACGTTTTGTAATGATGAATAAGATAATTATGTAGTTAAAAATGTATCTCACGGGGGGACATCCCCCCATTGCCCCCCTTGTATCCGTGCCTGTTTACAGTACCTATACTTACTTATATTAAGTAACAGAAGAACCCATTAAATATAAGACAGGTTAGAGCAATAAGCACCCCCGTAAAGAGACCTATTTGAAAGCACAACACGTAGCGTAGTTATCTGTCTTATAAATTTTTAATATAATATATCTCCTATCATAAAAGTCATTGGAGTGCATAGCACCTTGTTCGTTATTTACTTGTTGCATGGGTTGCATTCCTCGTGGTCTTCATCGTCGTCTTATGTTTATATACCTAGGTGCTTTATTTGCTATACAATAGAGTTAAACCCTGGAATGGTTTTAAACTCTGCGTAAAATGCAATGTTCCATACAAAACACGCGCCATGTAGATCGGTAGGTTAGGACTGTTAGTAGTATTATATATTCTGTGGTTAGGTACAACTATGATTCACTTAAAATGAGAAGTCATAGTCAGAATTGATTGTTCCGGCTATGATGATAAGATTTTTAGTGATTGCTTTGCTTTGTTTGTACATACTTAGGTACATACATACCTACAAAATTTATATGCGTAGGGTTATACTGAGAAAAAAATCCGGTTAACAAAGCCACAATAAAAGCCTTTTGACCCTGCCTGAAATTAATAACACCACTAAATTTGCCTCTTTTCCATTAGCTTCGCTCTCAGCCTTCATTTTTTTATTAGTCCTATGTGGCATCCTCTCAAATAGCTTAGATGTAAACACACTAGTGTAGGCACTCTAATAGGCTTAGTAATTAAGTTAAGAGTGAGTTATGTATGTTCAACGTCGCTGTCGCATTCGTGTAAAAATGCATACTTAGTTCGTTAAAACTTATTTACCTACCTACCTTTATCGGTAATCTCGAAAGATGATCGATGGTAGTAAGCGTAAAACTGCAGTAGTATATATACCACGTCAGCGTAACTTGCCATGGGATATTCACCTTTAACCCTTTCGTAATAAAAATGGCAATTAGAGAATCAGTCCAATTGATTGTTAGTATAGGTACGCTTTCCACTCGGTGCAGTGGTCATAAATGCTCCCTTTACGAGTTTTACTGCTGCTTTTCCATTAAAAATAAGTGTTCCTTTTGAAATAACTGCCGTAGATGCATAAAAGGTTAGTTTAATTAGGGATTAAAAATATAAGTAGGTATGATTGACTTTCGAATCAATGCAGGTAACTTTTAATATTTTCTATCGGAAATATACTAAAATAAAAAAGTTTATGCAAGTGTAAGTAAAGCCTGACAAGAAAAATTAAAAACCTAGCTCGAGGCGCCACTTTCGCCTCTTCATTGTTACAAATGTTAAATTTCTATTATAAAAACTAGTTCGTCACATTTCCGCAACATGGCGAGTTTTTTTATTTTTCTGGTCAGGCTTTACAGAAATGTCTTAATAAGTTCAATTTCAATATCACTCCAAGGTTATGTTTTAATAAGGTTAATTTTTATTCTTAGTTATTTAATTAATAAGAGCATTCATTACACAGTATAGGTAGGTATTAATTTGATAACAGACATCATGATGAAAGTTAGTAGAAAAAACATCTATGTAGGTACCTACTTAGATGTGGGCTTATGTAGTGTGTAGCTATTAATTTCATACTGTGTTCCAAATCTGACAATAATTTCCCCTAAGTAGGTACCGTATAATCAAAGAAAACACAATTTGAAATTTAATTAAACACATACAAATATTCGAAATTCTCATTACCTACTGATACTGAGTATACCGCGATTTTCCCCCCCTTCTTGTGGCCAACTGGAGCTGTCGCTATAATTTGCTTTTCACGACGCAAAATACCTCAATTGTTCTGATTTAAAATATTCCGGTTTCTGTAATGGGCCACTGACTTTAGATAGGAATTACCTTAATCGAAATATCGGTGTAAGTATTGGCATAGTAGTATTGGCGAGATAAACGGGTAAGATATACCGACCGAAACATAATTCACTTGTGCTCACATTAGCGCTAAATGGTGTCGAGGTTTGTAACGTTTAATAGCTTGATTGGTTCTGAAACTTTACCCATGTTAACATCAGCCATTTAATGTCCCCACTGCTAGGGTACTGGACTTCCTGATGGATGGATGGATAAGGAGAATGGGCCATGACATGACCCACCACGCGGGCCCAGTTAGAATTGGTGGGTTTTAACGACTGCAAACGCAGCCGGGACTGGGCCAACGGCTTAATGTGCCTTCCAAAGCACGGAGGGGCTCAACATTAAAAGTTTTTGGTCACCCATCCCGAGACCAACCATTGCGAAAGTTGCTTAACCTCAACGATCGCAGGCTGAACGTGGTAACCACTGCGCCACGGCTCCTCCCATTGCCCATGTAAAGGCACAAATAATAAAAGAAGATATTGCTATTACCAATAAGTCCTCGTAATAGGTCCATGGGAGTTTGTGACGGCTTGACCGCTGGGATAAACGAGTTCCAGAGTGGAGACCGCGAATCGGCAAACGTAGTGTAGGACGCCCTCAGACTAGGTGGAGCGACGATCTTTGCAGGGTGGCTGGCAAGAACTGGATGAGAACAGCCACTGATCGTGCTCGATGGCGTACTCTTGGAGAGGCCTATGTCCAGCAGTGGACGTTAAAAGGCTGATGGTGATGATGATGATGATGGCTTGACCATAGGGTGCATTATCGTTCTAATTGTTTTATCATAAACAAAATGCATCCTATTGCGGTAACCTATTTCGGGTCACAGACTACCTTACCTGTGGGTAAAATTTCTTTCAAATCCGTTCAGCCATTCTCGAGTTTGAAGTTCTAAAACACACTTTAGCTGCTTTAGCTATCTATTCATTTTTATTTTATTTCATCATCATCATCATGTCAGCCGAACGACGCCCACTGCTGGGCATAGTGGGCATAGGCCTCCCCCAAGGATCTCCACAACGATCGGTACGCTTTTATTTACAAAATGATAAAGATTTTAGAAACTATATCACAGCTCTTAACAGTAATCTGGCACCTTTCCTATGTTTATATTTTTCACTTTTTTTCAGGTCTCTACAACACGGTGCGTGGATGCGAAAGTGTCCCTACGAAATAATTCTTTATTCACGTTTAGTGAAATCGAAGTCACGTTCTTCATGCGTACGTGAGACATTTTGGTGACAAAGATTCCTTATTGGGTGGATTTTTATTTTGTATAGGATTTCGTATCAAATAATGTAAAGATTGTGCACTTAAAAAAACCTAAAAAATTATTACCTATCTATACTAATATTATAATGAGGAAAGATTTGATTGTTTGTTTGTTTGCATCGAATAGGCTCCGAAACTACTGGACCGATTTAAAAAAATCTTTAACCTTTAGAAAGCTACATTCTTCCCGAGTTAAAGTAAAAAAAAAAAAAATATGGGCAGACCTGAAAGAAAAGTATAAGTGTTTTTTTAGTAGCTTTTATTAAATTAACACACCAACCTCCACATCCTCATATTTTACATTTTAAATTGTAAACTAACCTTCTTTGATAATTCATTCTAAAATTGGATCAGTGATTCAGGCATGGTTCAGGCGTGAAAAGGGCGAGAATACACGGACTGCATACCCAGGATTTGGTTGAAGGGGGGAGGAAGAAATTGATTGGGGGGGGGAATTGATTGAGAGGGGGGAATTTGATTGATGGGGGGGTAATGTAAGCTTAGGTATTTCACTACGTAAAATTGCCCCCCATTGCCCCACCCCTTATTAAAAACGGGGAACAACGTTACACTTTTAAAACTGATGCTGATAGTTTATTCGCTAAAAAGAAGTACTTACCTAAGACTTAAGAGACAACAACAAATTAACACTGCTGAGTGCAACTTCACAAACACAAATTGTTAGTTTGTAATTTGTAATGGATTAACTTAAACCTACTAAATCGATTTTATATATTCTTTCACCATTAGAAAGCTACAGATATTCTTTCTGAGTGACATAGGCTATTTGCCCGGCACTCCCACGGGAACGGGTACGACGCGGGTATAACCACGCCCATAGTTTAATTACAAAAATATAATAGGTATTTAACCTACATGTTGAGGAGCCTGTGGAGCAGTGGTTCGGCGCGCTCGGCCTGCAATATATACCTAGTAGAAGTTGAGCAACTTTCGCAATGGTCGGTCATCGGGATGGGTGGCGAAAAAATTTGTACTCGAGCTCCTCCGTGCTTCAGAAGGCACATTAAGCCGTTGGACTCGACCGCGTTTGTAGTCATTAATACCTTCCAATCCGCAATGGGCCCCGTGGTTGGTCATGCATGGCCCGTTCTCCTTATCCAACCAAATAGGAAGGATACGTGTTGTATTAGTATTAAGAGCCATTTCGCAATTACAGCCATTTGGCAGTTGTCTCGCTTGCACAATACAAAATTTTCATAGATTGTGGAAAACACATTCTGTTTTTTAGAAAAGTGTTTCATTATGTCCCTACAACGCAATGTTACGGGTATTTTGTATAAGTTATTTTATTCATTCAATTGAGTATTGGTTAGAATTAGGAAGTCAATTTTCGAAAACTTTAAGCTCGTAGATCTAGTATTATTGCAGTATTGACAATGTTGACATATGTTTAATAATGTATAACTAATTGTGTTGTAGGGACATAATGAAACACTTTTCTAAAAAACACAATGTGTTTTAAACAATCTTTAAAAATGTTTATTGTGCGAGCGAGACAATTGCAAAGTGCGAAATGGCTCTTATTTTCAGTGTGGTAATTCGTATGTCGAACATTTTGTATGTGGTTTCTATTGAAAAGTTAGAACGTTTCAAACAAACTAAGCTGTCCCACATGTCAACAAATTCATTTTGACAGCTAAGTTGAGATTGCCTGAGAATCGGGCCCCTGATCTTCAAATACGTAGCCTTAAGACTAATTAATCTAAGTAGGTACGTACCTACTTAGATTAATTAGTCTTAAGGCTACGTAATAAATATACCAAAATTTATAGACTCATCTTTCCCATCAAAACAGGTTTAAGTATTAATTTTCATCTAAGCAAAAGTTTTATTGGAATAAGTTTAAATCCAAAAACAGTCAAAACTCGGAGTCAATTTACTCTTCGTTTGCATAAACTTCCGTCATCAATACGTTATGATAACGAATTCTGCCGTCAATGTCTCGATTTTCGGGGCACATTAAATTATCGAAGTACTTTAAGGTGGAGATGACGGTCGAACCGAATTTCTGAGTAAAATACATACCGATATTTACGCTCACAGCGTTATTTCTGCTTCTTATTCCTTCCGAGATAGGCTTTTAAATTGAAATTGGATAAGGTAAAGGAGAAGTTTGTAATCGGTCCTGTAGAAGCGGTATTAGTGCGCAACTGGATTTGGGCACAGTGTTTGCGTAAGCTGAATTTGGTAATTTGAATAGGTATGATTCTTTGAGATATTGTTGGCTGCCTTATCTCATTTCTATATTATCCCCCTTATTAATAAACGAAGAGTAAGTTTACACCTAGGTTTAACCAAGAAGTTTGCTTAGTAAGAATGACGCTTTGAAAAGTCAAACGTAAGGAGTAATATTACTAGTGTGTGTCACATAACTCTGCACGTGCCTGGCGCGTTTATGGCGCTAGTTACAGTGCATTTTTTTGTTCTAATGCTATAGAAAAGATTAGTATTCGATTTTTACCGCGCCCAGACTTATCTGACGAGCACTCTAAGCAATATTTTTGGTTAAAACTAGGTGTTAACTTACTCTTTGTTTATTAATAAGGATGTGTGTGTATTAGTAGCCGAGGAGCCCGTGGCGCAGTGCTTAGCAATGGTTGGTCACGGGATGGGTGACCAAATTTTAATATCTCGAGCTCCTCCGTGCTTCGGAAGGCACGTTAGGCCGTTGGTCCCGGCTGCGTTTGTAGTCGTTAAACCTGTACGATCGGATTAGGAACACAGACGTCCTAAACATTATATCGACATATTACTCGGATTAGGTACACACGTGTGCCTCAATCAGCCAACCACTCGAAAAATGACGTTACTATGTAATTAATAAAGTTAAAATTTCGATTTCCGCCACCACAAGTTCGAGACTGACGGGTGTCAAGTTGTTGATGCAACTTGACAGTTGACACATCTCATGACATCTCCGAGCGTACAGGTTAATACCCACCAATCCGCATTGGGCCCGCGTGGTGGGTCATGTCATGGCCCATTCTCCTTATCCATCTATAAGAAAAGCCTGTGCCCCAACACTGGGGACTTATAATTGCTGATGATGATAAGTATTAAAAGTTCCATTGCTGAGGTGAACAACCGCTGGTAGAGATTGCGTTTGACACCTATTTACCTTCAAGTTACTTAAAGCTGTGAATTACTTTAATATTCGTATGGTTTAAGCTCGTTCTAACAATACGATACTTACAGAAAGCTTACAGATAACTAGGATCCGACGTGACGAGACGCCCCGAGGCGTAAGCTATGAAGTAGCATATATATTTTCATCTCTCAGATTCGGAAAGTGATGTATATTTAAACTGAGCAGCGGGTCCAAAACTATCCGTTTCACCCTAGGGTGGAAATGAATTTTAAGAATAGAACTGAATTTGGTTACCTACAGACTACAGTCAACCATAGAGTTACCTCATCGGCAATGAAAAAGTTTTCAACTAATTTTGTATGGGGACGGGACATGCAAAATTAAAAAAAAATATGAATTTTATAAAATCGAGAATATCTCAAAAACGGTGCGTCTCGTCTCGTAGCGTAGCTAAAATCTAACAAAATTTTCAACCCCCTATGGTACTCCGGAGATAGTTAGGAGGCATCCGATAGACACAAAAAAATTTTTTTTTGTCTCATAAATTTTTTTTATTCAAAAAAAATTTTTTTTTTCTAACATTTTTTTTTGTTATTTCAAAACTTTAATTTTTTTATATCCCTATTATAGAAAAAACAGAGAAAGCGAAGCCCCCCGCCACCTTTCTTTTACTTTTCTAGATAGTTTTAGTTGTCTTAGAGTGTATTTACTTTCCTTATATTCGAAATGAAAAGTAGAGTGTATTACTCGGCCGCAAAATTATTTTCATCTCGGGCGACGTATATTGAATCCTTCGCTGCGTTCAGGATTCTACTTTAGAATCCCTCGCTGTGCTCGGGATTCTACTCTAGAATCCTTCACTGCGCTCTGGATTCAAAATAGCGCCCTCGCCGTAAATATGTTATTTTGCTCCCTTGTAATACAATCTACTATTACTGTGGCGTAAGTATGTCCATTTATTTGTACTTATACTGACTCTCACACTTGGTAGTGTGAGAGTCAGTATAAGTACAAATAAATGGACATACTATGGTGTATGGTATATTCGACATACTATGACGAATACTATGGTTAGTAGAATAGAAACAAATACACTACGCTGCCTGCATTCGACCTGTCACTCAATTACAAACAAATGACGATGTTTTGTTAATAAGAATTTCTAATTCATCTCTTGATTTTCCTGATTCAAAATTAAGTACAATGCTTCAATGAAGTTTTCATTCAAGCGTTGTAATTTTGTAAAACCATAAACCAAACACATACCTTCTATGTTGTATGTGTTTCAATAAAATCTTCAGAAAGTTACAGAAATATTAAAGGCAAGAACAATTTTTATACAAAAACACATGTGTCAGCTTCATGTTATGAAGGTAAATCTTTTAAACTTTCCCTTATCGAAACAGAGCTGGTGGGTATACCCGGGATCCATCAATCATAGCCTAATGGCGGCGCAGGACAGATGACCGTCCGCCCCTGTCCACACAGACTGATGAAGTGTTACCGTATACGAGGGAGACAAGTGCGACTGTAGCTTGTAACATTGTATACAGTAATTATAAGCTGAAGCAGTAACACACTCGCTTAGATACAAATGCCTAAAGCGCAGGTTCTATTAGAAGCGCACTTAAGTCTTCGTTCCACGTCTAAAGGGACCGACACCGTGTAGGTACTAATATTCCTAAGGTTGCCCTAAATGCAAAGTAAAATGCCGTCCGCCCCTGTCGACACAGACTGATGAAGTGTTACCGTATACGAGAAGAGAGACAGTGCGACTGTAACTTTCACAATTTACACAGTAAATATATAAGTAGGTACCTAAACTAGGCAGTTAGTACCTAACGTCAGAAAATTCAAACGTATAAAGCTCAGTATCTGTTAGAAGCGAAACTTAGTGAATTCGTTCCAAGTTTGAGATCATGACATTGTGAATTATATAGTTTTGGGTATGCAATGAAACAGAAAAACTAATCTTTTTATTTTAGAAATCAATCGTAGCCTAATGGCGGCGCAGGACAGATGACCGTCCGCCCCTGTCCACACAGACTGATGTGTTACCGTATACCAGGGAGACAAGTGCGAGCGACTGTAGCTTGTAACATTGTACATAGTAAATATACTCGCAGCAAAAGCAGTAACGCAACTAGACAAATGACTATAGGACAGGACCTATTGGGAGCACTGTTGGCCAAATTTGCCAATGCAATGGAGCGTAGGTAAAAATATCGAAGATCGAAGAAGTAATAAAACTAATAAATCAGTATCGCAAATGAGCGGCGCCAATTTAGAATAAGTATCATCAGTCATTTAATGTTCCCGCTGCTCTGGGACACAAAAACACAAAATACACAATAAAAACAATAAACATACCTATTTAGCCGAAATGGCCCCAACCTCAGCTTTTGCTGAGGTTGGGTTGGGGCCATTTCGGGCCATTGGGGCCATTTCACCAATTTATCCTGAAAATCATAGTCACACAGCAAGTGTGACTATGATTTTCAGGATAAATTGGTGGGTAACTGCAAATGCAGCCAGACCAACGGCCAAACGTGAGTTCCGATTCCGAAGAACTGAGGAGCTCGAGTCAAGAAAAAAAAGGAAACAAATTTTGATCACCCATCCCGTGACCGACAATTGCGAAAGTATCTTAACTTCAACGACCGAGCGCGCTAACCACTGCGCCAGGAGCTCTTTAATTGAGATACTGCTTTATTAACTTAATTAAAGACGTGTAAAGAAGTCGGAGAAGTTAGGTCCAAGGCTAAGTATTCAGATTTCGAGGTTTTAATATGCAATGCATTGCCGTTTAATAAAAAAAAGCTAAATATTTGACTAATTCTTGTGCAGCTCTATTCTAAGCTTTTTCATAAATTTCCTACTTCATAGGTACTTATGACCCCCGTTACGCAAAAAGTAACTTTTGCAGGTCATTGGTTTGGTGACATGAATTAATGATCTTGACTCTATACTTCCTATCGTTAACCCGTTTCCCAGATAGCACTACTTATATTATTATGTAGGGTTAAGTTTTAGTTCTCTCGGGTAAGTAAGTTTTTTAACCGCCTCTCTGTGGTCAAGTGGTTTACACCACCGATTTCAGACAAAGAGGTCCCGAGTTCGATTCCCAGTGGGGGGTACATATTGTATTCGTTTTGGTTGGCGGTAGGACTAGTTCTTTGTCCGCCTGGCTAGCTACCACCATCCTATCTAAGATGGATCCTAACAATGATGTTTTCAGCGTTATTGTGTTAGGGCAGTTAGAGATAAGGTAGCCAGTTCCTCAGTGATTGAGGATTCCGGGAGTAGCGCGCTTCCACCTTCTGCCTTATCACCACTTAACATCAGGTGTGACGAAGTCTGAAAAAAAAAGGAAAGGGATTTACATAATTTTCGCACTCTAATAAAATAACAAGTAATAATTTGTAAGTAGCATAAATTCATAAAAAACCTTCCATAACAGCCAAAGGTTCCGAGTTCAAACCCCGACTGAGAGAGCCAATTATCTTAGATAAAAAGAATTAATAAAATTATTATTTTATTTTCATCGATTCGCTTCTATAGATCTAGGTCAGTGCTGGGTAAACATTTTGTGCGTTGCTCTATGGCTGCATTGGCTGCTCTTCGCATCTTGCGACCTACACACAATTACACCTCCTGGCATCTCTGTTTTGTGTAACTATATTACTAAAAATAATATACGATTATAATATATTTATTTATAATCTACTAATAGGTCTCGTGGCTTTTTACTATCACATTTTTCCTATACTTACAAAAATTGCATTGTAAATGCATAAAAATAATATGAAATCTCAATATGGCTGTTTCATCTTAATCGATTGTTAAACATTTGTAAAAATGTTTCTTTCGGATGCGAGGGTTTCCTCACATTGATGAAGCAACGCTGGCCTACAGCGTAACAAGTGATAGCAAAATTCGACGAGTCGTGTAAGCCTTTCGGTAGCTTAGTTGGTCAGAGCATCGGGCCGGATTCCCGGAGGCGCGGGTTCGAATCCCGCCTGAAAGCTACTTATAGGTCTCGTGGCTTTTTACTATCACATTTTTCCTAAACGCTAGTCTAGCTGGATCCTTGAACTCTGCATCTGAAAAAAAAAACAAAAACCGGAGCAACTTATGTTTGGGAGCAGTTTTGAATTAAGTCGATCGCAAAACAAGTACTTAACTATAAGCAATTTTTCATAATTAATTGTCATATAATATTTCTGAAATAGCAAAATCAACAGTTCTAATTTGACTCGCTGTCTTCAAGAAAACATAATGGAAGGAAATCCCATGTTGTGAACACATGACGGTTTGACCCCTTTTTGTAGCCATTAGTTGAACAAAAACTATACTTCCGGTCAAAAGGTAACATAATAGGCTTTCCTATGAAATGCGACCTATTTCGTCGAACTTTTGACACAATAATAAAATAATAAATATCTTTAATCAACTTAACTTACCTGTACGCTCGGATCAGGTACACAGACGTCCTAAACATTATATCGTCATATTACTCGGATTAGGCACACATGTGTACCCAGCCAACCAGCACTCGAAAAATGCTGTTACAGTGTAATTAATACGGTTTAATTCCGCCACCACAAGTTCGAGACTGACGGGTGTCAAGTTGCATAAAATCTCCGAGCGTACAGGATGGTACTTTTGAATTGTCAATATTTTCCTACCATACCTCAAGACTTTTTTTTACACACTAACTAATTAATGACACAAACAAATTAATTAATAACTGCAACTTTGCAGCTAAATCTGTGATAAAAACCATAAACTTATTTTCATTTTATCAATTCGAAAAGCGATGATTGTTTTTCTAATAACAGGGCCCAAAACGATTCATTGTTTACCTGTTATGACAAGAGGGTAACAATGAGATTTGAAGTATGAACAGCTTCATAACAGGGTCCAGTTATGACAAGAGGGTAATAATGAGATTTGAATTTAAAACATAATAATTAAAGAAGCCTTGGTGGAGTGTAGCAAAGGGTGTGCAGTAGGTACTTAAAAAAGAATTCAACTGATTTTGTATGGGGCCGGGACATGTAAAATTTTCAAAAAAGGAATTTTATAAAATTGAGTATATTTCGTAAACGGTGCGTCGTAGCTAAAATCTAACAAATTTTCAACCCCCCTACGGTTCCCCCGGAGATAGACTTATAAGGAATCCGAGGGACATTTTTTTTTTAATCTTCATATATTTTTTTGTTATTACAGAACTTCAAATTTTTTTTCAAAAAGGCGTAGCTTTTGCCCGACTAGCGCTATGATGTATCCGAACGCCAAAGAAAGACTAAAAAAAATTACAACATGAGTTGTCTTTATTGCTTCTCTTATAATAGAGGGGGATGAAAAGCAGAGTGTATTACTCGCCCGCAAAATTATTTTCACCTCAGGCGGCGTATATTGAATCCCTCGCTGCGTTCAGGATTCTAATCCTTCCCTGCGCTCTGGATTCAAAATAGCGCCCTCGACGTATATAGGTATATTTTTTTGCTCCCTTGTATTAAAACCTACTTTTATACTATTTTAAAGAATTTCTATTTTATAATAAACCTACCGACGAACTAACTAAATAAAAATGCAGCTTGCATATTTCTTATATTTTTCATATCTTATATCTTTTATCTGTCTTATTATTGATAATGTATTTTTAATACAAACTTTTAGTGGCCATTTTTTCTTAACGAAAAGTCTTGAGTCGTTGTGAAGTGAAGTGACGTCGCATATAAATGGTTTGTTGATTGCCTTTAAATTAATCAATAGTATGACTAATTTATGATTTTCTCATTAATCAACAGCGATTATATTATGACTCACTTGAATTCAGTCTATCTTCGTAAGAAGTCCACGTAAAATAGTAATCAATATCTGTCGAAAGGGTGCGCTATCGGAAAAAAAGTTTGCATGTTTAGCAAGTCAATTTTGAATATTGGATAAGTTACCATTAATTATCAATTTACGAGCAACGAATAAAAATTAAAAAGTAATAAAAACCTAGTTAGTACACGTACACAATTTCCAAACAATGCAACAGGCTTCAGGAAAGGTAAAGGGCGGATTCAGCCGACGCCGACTGACGGCCCGGGCGCCAGTGAGCGACGCGATACATCACGGCTTGGACGCCTACCGTCACGCCTTTGCCGGAGTGCCGCCAAAATTAAAAAAAAAGCTCCGCAGATTCTAAATTTAAAATGTGAGAGTGGTTGATCCAACTGACCGTGTTCAAAGGTGCCCTTTTCGAAATCCGATCTTTTGTGTAGTGTTTGTGTGGATTTTCACTTGATGTTTTGGATTCAATACTTACCAGGTAAGTAGTGTCTAATTTTGAACTTTGAATCTCATAAAAATTTTCAACTTTCTTTTATAAAGCAAAATACCTACTCTCGATCGACTTCTGTTAACTTTTGAAAGTAAATGTTTTAACGAAACGAACTTCGGCGTAGTTATTAAAAACTCCGTTGTATAGTTCATTAATTTTTCACTAATTGTAAAGGACTTTACTATTTCGTGAATGTATATAAACAACAATAGAAAATAAAAATAGTGCATCTTAACTCCTAAGATTAATATTAATGATATTTACTTTGCTCAACAACCATTGCTTATAGCAGTATTAGCAATGGTTATTTTTTTTTTACTTTTTTAAAGTTTTATAATATTCTTAAAGTAGAGAAATAAAAATGTTGAATCTGATATTATTAAGGACAAACACCTGAATAAAAAGTATTTTATTCAGGTATTTAGTTTAAATAAATAAAAAAAAAACGGTGGATAGAAGTGTCCGGAAAAAAATTTTTTGTCAATCTTTCATAAAATAAGTTTAAAAATTGTTTTTAGTCGGATTTGGAGCGTGTTTAAATTCTAAAGGAAAATTTTGCCATAAGTACCATACCTATATAAAGAAATGAAAAACTAGGAACAGAAAAATGAAAGTTTAACTAGGAATACGAATACAGAACGTCCCAGACTTTTGGAACGTTAATGGAAAGTACTCTATAGCAAATTTTACTGAATTCTTTTATTTTTAACAAGAAGCAAAATTTCTGTTTTCAAAGACTTTTTTATACGCTTCCCACACTCAGGAGTCGGACCAGCTAAAATTCTAAAAAACAACATCCTGTACTTTTATGATAACCTTATGATAAGGTAATAAGGATTAAATATCTCTAAAGGCCCGCTAACACGGGTAACTAAAACTGCGCAATTGGGTATTTGACTGTTGTTGAAATGTAGATATTTAATTATGACATTCAGAAATATAACATTATTGAATAACAAATGTGAAAAAAGAAATTCAATCTGTATTATAACAAGCGAATTATGAGCTACTTAATACGGTATTTTACTGATTTTTTTTTATTTCTTTAAAATGTTTTTCGAAATATTAGCTACACAAGACAAGTTTTCATTTTGAATTATCTTGAATATTTTCAAAGATATAGGACTTCAAACTTTATAATTAGACAAGGACAGGACGCTATCTTAGTGACGTCAGTGGGTTAGTAGCGTCATAGTCACGCCATAGAAGATTTCGTTCTAGAAAGAGACAGCTATAGTCAAAATCAAACAGACTATAATTCTTTTATTATAAAACAGATTCAAATTATTTTTTCACATTTGGTATTCTTAATTGCAATATTTTTTAACGTCATCATTAAATATCTTCACTTCAACAACAGTAAAATACCCTATTGTGACTCTAGCTGTCTCTTTCTAAAACGAAATTTTCTATGGCGAGAGTATGGCGCTATAGAAATGTGACGTCACATTTCTATAGAGCTCTCCTTGTCTGTCTAAAAAGTTTGATGCGCTATATCGCTGAAAATATGCAAGATATTTGAAAATAAATACCTATGTTGTGTTGCTACTAATTCAATGAACATTTTAAGACAATAAAAAAATTCTGTCAAAATACCCAATTCCAGTCAATCCCCGCACAAATATGACGTCACGACCACGTCAAGCAATTAAAGGCGATGGCAAAATGTCAAAATGTAATACACAATACCACGAAATATGGAGCAACATTGCTCCACTTAATTGCTCCAGTCCAGTATTCCTAGTTAAACTTTCATTTTTAACCGACTTCTAAATCAAAAAGGAGGAGGTTCTCTATTCGTCTGTATGTATGTTTTTTTTTGTGTATGTCCACCGATTACTCGAAGACGGATGGACCGATTGAAATGATTGAAACGCTATTACATCAGGTTGGTTTCCAAGTAGGTCCCATTTTTTGATATTTTGAAATCGGATCAGTAGTTTTCAGGAAATCTTGAAAATACTGTCGTATTCGTTATTACTTTATGTGAATTTAATACGTATCTTTAGGCATAACTCCTTTGTTTATAAACCGATTTAGATGATTCTTGTTTTGTTAAAAAGCGGATACCTCAAGGTATTTTAACCGACTTCAAAAAAGGAGGTTTTTAGTTTGATCACATACCAATTTACCAGAAAACACGTAAATTGCCTGCACGATGCACTAAAAAGAGTGAAATAAAAATTATTTTTATAAAAAAATAAAACCGCCTTCAAAAAAATCACATCAAAAAAGTAAGAAATAATTCCTCACCAAATAAATAACGGGTTTTAACAAAAACAACAAAAAATCGTACATGTTTCACGCCCGACTTCAAAGTACTTACGTTATTTATTTGGTGAGGAATTATTTCTTACTTTTTTGATGTGATTTTTTTGAAGGCGGTTTTATTTTTTTATGATTCTATTCCTAGTTTTTCTTTTTTAAATTGGCAAAATATTCCTTTTAAATTTAAACGCGCTCCAAATCCGACTGAAAATAATTTTTTAAACTTATGAAAGATTGACGAAATATATTTCCGGACACTTCTATCCACCGTTTTATATTGCGATTCGGTTTGAAATTGCCTTAAGAAACATGATAAATTAAATGAAAGGAAAACAGTGAAAGACATCATGGATTCGAGTCGAGTCGATGTGGAAACTCGGATCGGAACCGAAACAACACGAAGCAGATGCGCGAACCTGCAATTATATCGTCAGCATTCGGGCACCTCCCAAATCCGAATACTTAAATATTTCTTCTACTTTAAAAAAAAAAACATTTTATTTCAGACTATGTCTATATGTCTAGACTATATACTTTTGTTTTGTATGAAAACCATAACAGAAACAAGCGCATATATTTTCTTCATTGGTCAAATTGCAATCAAACGCCCGCCGCGCCGGCGCCGTCGGGAAACTCGTACCTACTTTAGTTTTATATGAAAATGTATAGGATAAAAACAAATTGTCGTTTTTAGTAAAATTTTAATCAAACGAAGTCGGGAAATAATAATAATTATGATTGACACTAAAAGTGTTTAATACGAGTTTCGGGACACCTACAAGATCGAAACTCGGAACCGAAGCAGCACAAGAAGCAGAAGGCTGACTGTGTATGTTTAAAGACGCATGTTATGACACTTGCGTTTAATTTTGGCATAAAGATTGTATTGAAAATGAAGTAACGGGTGTCTCAAAAGTACGCATAGGATTTGAATTTCGCGCTATTTCCGAAATATTCAAGATGGCGGGTTGAAATTTGACATACGTCATCTTGACACATGTAAAATTAATCGTGGAGCGTTTCACAATAAAACAGCGCATAGAAGTTATACAAATATTTAACGAAAATTCGTCGAAAGGTCGAAAAATCTCATAATTTCAAGAAGAGGTGATGTCAAATGGCCATCGAGATTCTGCCATCTGATGCCACTGGATTTCTTTCTTTGGGGCTACGTCAAAGATAAAGTCTACAACAACGATCCACAAAAACATAGACAATATAGACAAAATATTCGCCGAGTTATTGGTGAAATAAGTAGAGAAATGTGTGAAATTAGCAGCGAAATGTGTGAAAGTGTCATGAAAAACCTGCACACAGCAAAAATGCCCGTGGCGGCCTTTTAGCAGATATTCTATTCAGATAAAATTGTACAAGTCTCTTCTTTAAAATTAAATAAAACTACGAAGAAATTCCAATCCATTCGTGTTTTATTGAGACAAATCATCCTATACCTACTTTTGGGACACCCGTTATTAGAAAATTCATCATTTCATGTATTGGATATATTCGACGACACGACTCCGTAGCTCAGTGGTTAGAGCATTCGCCCGGACAGTGAAAGGTCGTGGGCTCGAGTCCCATCGGAGCTAGTTGTGATGTGAGACGGGTCGATTTTTTCTAATACATCGTTTACAATATTTTTAATAATAAAAATTGCATTGTGAATGCAAAAAAGTAAAAATAATTTGAAATTATAGCAATTATTTCATCTCTATCGATTGTCAAATCTGGAAAGGAATTTCTTTCGAGTGTCGACGATAGTAATATCTTCACATTAATGAAATACTAAATACTTCTTGTATTTGGTTAAATTCGACGACTCCGTAGCTCAGATGGGCTCAGTGGTTAGAGCATTCGTCCGGACAGTGAAAGGTTGTGGGTTCGAGTTCCATCGTCGAGAACTAGTTGTAGGACGGGTCGATTTATTCTAATACTTCGTTTTCAATATTTTTAATAATAAAATTTGCATTGAAAATGCAAAAAAATAAAAAATACCTTATTGTAAAGCGATAAGATCCAAAATAGAATTCTTAACGCGAACGTTTGCACCTTGACAAACCCACACTCGGGGTACAGAAGCACGAACCTGCAATTATCGTCAGCATTCGGGCACATAACATGCCCTCCCGAATCCAAACGATATTACACTTCCTGTGCCTATTTTCATAATTTCATTCGTAATTTTTACCATATTCGATATCAAGATGTAAGTAATTTTGTTTTATGCGTATGGAAAATTGTGAGCTTTGTGAGCCTTTCACATGAAAAATACCTCATAGAGTTTTGCGAATTTACTGGATATTGTAGGATTTACAATAATTTAATTTCTGCGTTAATTGTCAATAAGAAATTAAATAAGGAATAAAATAAAAGAACCTATGTGATTAAAATGAGAAATAATTAATTGAGCCACAGAAAATAATAAGTAAGTAAAAGACCCTTTAAATATTGGAATGTACGCAAAGTTTCCATTAATAGTACATTACAGCCGAGGACAGGTAGGTAAGTAAGAAATTACATTGTCGAGGATGGTTTGAAGCACGAGCCGCAGGCGAGGGCTTTAATCATTCGAGGCAAGGTAATTTGCTTACCGTACAAGGCTTGTATAGTGCTTTTCTCAAGAAATGCGAGGAAATAAAAAAAACTGTTTAACTAAATAATATTTATTAAAATTTATATCACACATGTTCGTTCGGGCAATTATTAAATGTAAATGTTATTGTTTTCCCGGGCACACTTATGTATAAATCGCCCATAATAATATTATTTTCATCCCATCGATTCGAAAAGCGATGATTGTTTATCTAATAACAGGGTCCAAAACGATTCATTTTTTACCTGTTATGACAAGAGGGAATAAATGAGATTTGAATTTTGAACAGCTTCATAACAGGGTCCAAAACGATGAGATTTGAATTTAGAACATAATTAAAGAAGCATTGGTTGGAGTGTAGCAAAGGGTGAGCAGTACTTAAAAAAAAATTCAACTGATTTTGTATGGGGCCGGGACTTTTTTCGGGACCGAGAAATTTTCAAAAACGGAATTTTATAAAATTGAGAATATCTCGTAAACGGTGAGTCGTAGCTAAAATCTAACAAAATTTTCAACCCCCGCCTACGGCAACCCCGGAGATACTTATAAGAAATGTGATGGACATATATTTTTTTTATTTAATTTGTTTTTATTTCAAAACTCAATTTTTTTTTCTTGCCCGACTAGCGCTATGATCTATCCGAATGACAAAGAAAGGTAGGTAGTTTGAGTTGTCTTTACTGCTTTTCTTATAGAGGGGGATGAAAAGCAGAGTGTATTACTCGGCCGCAAAATTATTTTCACCTCGGGCGGCGTATATTGAATCCCTCGCTGCGTTCAGGATTCTACTTTAGAATCCCTCGCTGCGCTCGAGATTCTACTCTAGAATCCTTCACTACGCTCTGGATTCAAAATAGCGCCCTCGCCGTAAATATATTATTTTGCTCCCTTGTAATACAATCTACTATTTAATGATGTTTCATTAAAATACGCCAACAACACAGATTCCGAAAACGTATGCGCCTTTTTTCACTTTTCCAAAGCAGATCGTAGGTTCTTTTGATTTTGCTGGCAGTAAGTTTTCTGTTATTAATTTTGCTTCTGCTCTCAAATTTGGTGGAGAAGGTACATACTATGCGATTATTATAAGAATAGGATAGGGACACCGCCATGTTGTGACGTCAAGCTGTCAAAGTGCTGTCAAACTAACTTCACTTCACTTCAGTATGGTGTGCAAAAAATAAATTTATTGTTAATCAGGTCAGGGGGGCAGATCATGTCATAGCTAGCTTACGATAAATAATGATGCTCGTGCAAACCAAAACATATAAATAATTTGCAGATAAATACAAATCATAAACTTGATTTTTTCGGAAAGTATAGGACTCATGCAAGTATGCTTTTACGACAATGATGGTAATTTGATCTCAATCAAATTATAATTTTGTGATATTTAAACTGAAACCGTTTTTTCATACATTGTTCTGCGGGGTACTTTAATACTATGCTTCAATAACACAGAATAAATTGAATTTTGCTTCTATCAGAATTTAAATAAAACAAGTTATGAAAATAATTTAATAATCAACTTTACAATAAAATTGGTACATTGGGGGTCTAGTGAAAAATTGTATTGGTCTATCATAAAAGGATTGGCCAGCTAGATTCTGCACGTTGATTGAAGATAAATTCGGCAGAATCTAGCTGTTCCCAGGGTGCGCCGGGTATTGGTTTCACGGGGAACGATTCAATCAAGCCACTCGTGGAGGCGCCTTTCGTGAATCCGCCAATTGTAAATCAAAACACATTATGCTTGCTAATGCTTATCCACCTCTTCTATTCCACTCATTTGGGATTGAGAATCATCGTCCCGCTGGTCTGAGCTGCTACTGCAGCTGCTACTGCTACAAAGACATTGGAGACTTTTCCTTCTGACATTGCAAAGTATTGTAGAAATATTTTCTAGTATTTTATCAAAGCTTTGATTAAATACTTACTCAAATACCCGTGCTACACATCTGTCTAAACATTTGTTCAAATGTTTGTGCTATGTCTGGCGCCGGCATAACGAAGGGCATGAGTAGTAAAATTGTGTACGAAGAAAAAGGGAAGTAGGTGGATTTAAAAATGAAAAACTTCGTTTTGAAAGTGGCAATACCCAAAACACCTTCAGCCAAAATAAAAATAAAAAAATTCATTTTGTTTTGCACTTTCTTGCGAACTGTACCTTTTCAGGGTGAAGTTTGTCAACAACCCGTCCTATTCTTATAATAATCGCATAGTACAATGTCTGTATATGTTTCATTGGCAGAACCATGAAGTTTGACTTAATACTCTGAGGTAACTGGAGCTCTCACCCTGAATAAAAAAGTGTCGCCACCAAATTTGACATTTATGTATGTAGTGGCTGTCAGCTGTCTCATATGACCATACGTATTTTTTTAAAGTGTAGGTGAGACGGAAGACAGCCACTGTGTTATTTGTGGTATTCAAAAAATTGTTTGTACTGCACGCTCCAGTTACCTCAGTATTAAGTCGAACTTCATGGGCAGAACTCATTTTGATAATTTATTACACAATATAAACTGTATTGATATCAAATCAACCGCTGAAAATCGTTCCCGCCGTTTTTTTTTTAATATTGGCTTGTGCTTGTGAGGCCATGTGGAACGGTCATACAGCCTATTGATACTTACTACTTGCTACTAAAATGCGCAACTTCAATACCTGCTTCTGGGCGGTAGATGGCGCTGTACATATTTCCTATACAAAATTACTCGTAAAGGATATTCATTTGTCTATGATAAATCTCATTTTGTTTTTTCGATTGATGTTCGTGCTAAGGGTACATAGCGCTTGTGGTACAATACGAAGTAATATACTCTGTGCGCACCGTATTTAAAAAAAGTTAACTAATTATGATATAATAATTACCTATATAATAATAATAATAATGTGGCTGTATGGTGCAAATGTCCCTTTGCTTTTTCTGTTTTTATACACAGAAATAAAGAAAAAAAAAAAGTTAGTACCATTGAAGATCACTGCAGTAATGAATTTCAGTACTTACTTACTGCACTAAAATCAGTGCAGTAAGTAAGTACTGAAATTCATTACTGCAGTGATTTTCAAATTTAGAATGTTTACCTCGGAAAAGTGCCACGTACTGCATTCTTTTCTCAAATATAATAAGTATTAACATTTCAGAGCATAAGTGTGAAAAGTATTTTTAGGTGCTAACCAGTATTACTTATATTAAAACTTAGTATTTTTGTGGGTTAGATTGGGTTATTTTGGTGATCAATTAATTGCAACTAATTACAACTTAATTAAAACATTAAATTAGTGAGTATTTTGTAAAAACCCATTAGAAGTTTTTGGTTTAATTATGCAAAGTTTTTGATAACCCTATATTTTACCTACTTATCTGTTCAATATTTTAGTAAATAAGTAGTTGTAACTGAACTGATATGTTTGGAACGTGCGCACATACCTATGCGAAATAAACAATAGAATTCAACTGTTGTAGTTTAAGATGCGAGCATAAATAAGGATTAATACACTAATAAATTAGGTATTGGTATTTCTTAAAAATAAATGTAAAACTTAAAAAAATACAAACTAAAATCAATCGCTCAAACCCACACCCTTCACAAAGAGAAAAGGAAGGTGATGAATGTACTGGCCAATAAGCTACAGAGACAGCAGACGATTCCTTGTACTACTACTTTTACTTTCTCCTTCTATAAATTGTACTCTCTAGAGAATTTGTAACATACGATGTAGGTGTATGCCGTTTATTGATTTGCACGAAAAAGGTACAATTTAGTGTTTTGTATCGAACTCTTCCAACTCTTATCTAAAGTGTTAATAATTCAATGGGCCGTAGAAAGCACGTCTACGCGGAGTGATATATCTCTGCACGCCCACTGTTGTACTTCTCACGCACATGTGCCATTGAAAAATTATGCGTAGTAAAGTAACCTTTATACTCCGGCCAAACATACGCGTCAGCGTCGCACGACTAACCGACCGACGATCGCACATTATTCGAGGCGAACACACCAAACGAAACGAATTTTAGATTTCTTGATAATATAATATATGAAATCCTTTATGATCACCCTCACACTTGCCAGATTCGAATCGTCCGAATCTTCCACGTAGTTTTCATACAATTTTAAAATTCGTTTCGATCGGCGCGTCCGCCGCGGACAAGTGTGCGCCGTTCACCTTTGGGGTTTGGTCCCGTGCTCATTGTCCTAGGTGAAATACCAATGCGACACAAAATTATCAAGTAGGTAGTTGATTAATGTTTGTGTTATACGTCAGCGCGCATCTAATGGTCTCACATCACGTCGCGTCAGCCACCTAAGACAAAAGGTTAGAACTTATTGAAGAATTGAAAATAAATTATTAGAAAACCCTCGGACTCGAATCCACGACCGTTCACTGTCCGGGCAGACGCCCTGACCATCGGAGCTAGTTGTGACACGGGCCGACTTTTTTAATAAGTACTTCATTTAAAAATTTTCAGTAATTAAAATTGCATTGTGAACGCAAAAAAATATAAAATAATTTTAGATTTAAATTTTTCAGATATAAAAAATGCATTATAAACGCAAAAAAAAATAAGGTTAGAACTTGTTCAGATCACACGAGTACGCGTTTTTTATTACATCACTCTCAAACTGTCAAATAAGATGGGAACCGGTAGCACAGTATTTATATCCCACATCGCTGACGCGTAGATTTGGCTTAAGCTTTATCCTGCGAACACTATGCGGAAACAACGGTGGGTAGTGTGAAATAACAGAATGTGAAGGGTCAAAGGTTTTGGTCACGACTATTTATCAAAGTCGACGTGTTAAACTTATCTTCGTACGGAGACTATTTGATTTTTTCAGTTAGGCGGATTCAAATTTTGAATCCGCCAAACTGAAATAATAGGAAGTGTTTTGTTATTATTATCAGTGTTGTTTGTTATGCATTTATTTGACGGATTATTACATAGACATGCGGAATGGTGACAATATAATTTAACATCTAGACTCTAGATATTCCTATCCTACTTAGACTTTATTAACTAGAGTAGAGTACATCGACCAAAACCCATCACATCATTGGCAACACTCGCCAAACGCAGTTCAGGGAGGCTGCCATCAGCTGTCATCGCAATATTGAAGTAATGTTGATTTGATGGCCAGTTTACATGAAACTATAAATAATAAATAGATTTTATTTATTTATTTATTATTAAACACAGCGTCCTCTTACAAAACAAAATAATAAATATAAAAAAAGAAAACCTATGAAGAAATAAAATAAGTAACAGTATCAATATTTATCTAAAGTTAACCTTAAGATTATTCTGGGATGATGGTATGTGTGTGTGAATGTGTGTGTTTGCGAGTGTGTGTGTGTGTGTTTGTCATCCGATGGTTTTTAACACATTTTCTGTTTCCATGAAATTCAACCTCATTACAGTGTTGGTGACAATCCTTTTTGTTTCTCGAACATTAAGCATTTAAAATGGCAAATATCTGCAAGCCTGTTGTATATCAATGGAAAAAGAAAGGTTCCGAAACGATGTGCAAAAGTGGAGGCTATGAGGATGGTAGGCAACTTAAAAGTCCGTCTTTGCAACATATTCTTGTATTCATCTGAATTTAACACTGTTCTATGAACAGCTGAAACAACTCTAACAACGAACAGTCTCCGGACGTTAAGAACCTCAGCCTCCTCGTATAGAGCATCAGTTGAATACTGAAAGGGTTTTTTGAGTGCTACTTTCAGCACTCCTCTTTGTGCTCTTTCAAGAGGAAGTAGTATCGAGGAAGATGAGCCTCCCCATGCCAGAATACAGTAATTTAATAGAGATTGACAAAGGGCCAGATAAACGATTTTTAAGGTTTTGCCGTCAACTGCGTCCCGTAGGTTTTTCATCACGTAGATTAACTTCCTCACTCTTTTGCATGTTCCAGCTACGTGTGCTCTAAACGTTAGCTTTTCGTCAAGAGCCACGCCAAGATATTTTAAGGAATCTGAACGATTAATCTGCTCACAAATACACGAGTGGCTTAGAGTTTTAGAACCACAGTCTAACGAATGGATCTTTAAGGCTTTTAGTGACAAAGGAGCTGATGCAGCGGTCTTGTGAAAAGTCAGAAATTTTGTTTTTGAAGTGTTGAGAGACAGTAGGTTTCTATTTAACCAGCTTGAGACCAACGACATACCCTGCTCTGCTTTCTGAAAGATATCGGGCCAGGTGTTGTCATAAAATATTATAGCGGTGTCATCGGCATAACACAATATTTCTGCATTTTTTATTGGAAGCATCGCGATGTCGTTCATGTAAAGCAGAAATAAAGTAGGCCCCAGAATGCTGCCTTGTGGTACGCCAAATGTCACCGGCCTTAAGCTGCTTTTCACCTCCGAGACTTTGACACACTGAGTCCGTTCTGACAGGTAATCTGCGAACCAATTTAGAGCTGTTCCTCTAGGGCTGACACCAGCGCTGGATTGGCAAGACAAAACGTTAAGACGTATCTATTAATTTCGACACCAGTCATGGGACCCATGTCAATTAGCAATTAAGACAGAGACTCGCTTTCACATTGTTTTACTACTCGTGGTAGGCCTTAGCTCAGTTCTAGCCATTTCATACATTTACGCTGTAGGCCTGTAGGTCGGACTGTGGATAGAAGCTCGTTGTTAATCATTTAATCTTCTCCTTCTTTGCCGTTTCGCTAATCTTCGCACATCTCCGATTTGGTGGAGTCCAGACTTTATTCTCATAAAGGTAATAAAAAAGTACAATATCCGCATAATAATGTTTAAATGTAACGTTATTACTTTTTGAGAGATTATTGTATGCCCCTAGGGCATACGTTTGACACACGTGTATAAACATATGATGTGACATACTTATAACATGAATAAGGAATGAGAAACGAGGAAAATGTTGATACTTATGTGAGCATTTGTTTTTCATCAAAACAATACTTTTGATGAAATGAAGGGTAGAATAATATTATCTGTAAATACAATAATCCTTACAATTTTTGTCGATAGAAATAATTTTATTGTATACTAGCAGCTACCCGCCACTTCGTTCGCGTTAACAATTTTTAGATTTTCATAAAAAAAAGTAGACCTGCCTTTTTTATTTTCTTTTAATAATTATTACCTCTATAAAATGTCCTTACTTTCTTTTCCACGCTTCCATATATCTATATCTATAACTCAATATTTTTGAAAATAAAATGGAAGTAAAGATCCTCTTTCATTCAATTAATAAATGTTTTAATAATGAACGTAGCGGTTATTAACATATTAGTTTAAATGAAAAGTTTACATAAATCTTTAGTAAATCAGCTGTCTCTACTCCACTTAAGAACTAGATGACTGAACTCGTAGATTGAGTATGTTATGATTGAGTAGGGCTCGTGGTTTTTTACTATCACATTTTTCCTATACTTACAGAATTGCATTGTGAATGCATAAAAATAATTTAAAATCTTATTATTATTTATCAAGTTTGGAACACAAAATCTCCGACTACACTTACCTTACAAAGCTATGCGAAAAGGCCATCAACCGGTAGGTACTTGTAAAGATATGATCCTCTACTGAGGATTTAAATTCAGATAAAGCCGAATGTGATGAGATGAGATGGTATTTTATCCCAATATAGGGCAGGCGTACCGGTTTTGGCCACTGTACCGGTTTTGGCCACTTTTGGCTCTAAAAGTTTTCTAAACAACTTTTAGCCATTTTTGATAAAGGCAATTAAAATAAGGTATTTTTAGGTAATAATAACAACCGTTAGAATTCCTTATGTCATAAGATTTTTTTCAATAAATTCCATTTTCTGTTTGAAAAAATGTTTTGTATGAAAATTTTAAGTTATTTGTTTTGGATGAAATACTTTATAAACCTTTGTTTTTTACAATCAAATTGTTGTTTTGCAATTGACTGGTTTCTAGCGCATTAGAATATATTGATTTTACCTGGGTTTGGTTTTGATTTTTCGCAATACTTACAAAAGTTTAACAGTATCAGCTAGTGGCCAAAACCGGTACATTTGGTACCTCTCACACATTGTGTGTAATATAAAAAAACTAGTTTACATTTATAAATTTGAAAAATGTACCTTTAAAGGTAGATAAATTATCTATAATTTAAGATATAATTTGTGTCTTATATACCTAAGACCATTTAGTACTTAGTGCTTAAAAGTCAAAAAATCCTTAAAGTGGCCACAAAGGGTACCTCTGCTACATCTTGATTTTTCTACCATTACGGGAATTGAACCCGGAGCCTCTGGGTCCCATATCCCTATCTGGGTCTGGATAAATATCATTGCATCAATGCAGCTTAATGCTAGAAAATTAGACCCTCTCCCTTGTGCAGAAGCAATGTTTTGCTTTGCACGCATGAGCTGTCATTTGAGCCATGCTGAATTTTACAGACTGTAGACCACAGAGAAAGTTAAAAAAATGGCTTTCATTAGCACCGAGTAATGGACTTATTCTAACCATTTACTTCTTCACTAGTGCGAATTAAGTGTTACTGACTAATAGGTAATTAAATCCAACGATGAGTGCATAATCAAAAGACGATCGCCAACCCAAGTTTGCCAAGACCGCCAAGTGTTAATTATGGCTTAACTACCCATTGAGGGAATACCAATATGCCTGGCGGTGGGCGCCACGTGGCGCCATGATTATGATGGTGAGATTATTAAACATAAGAATGTAAATGTGAATATAGCTTTCCAAATACCTACTTAATATAAAGTGAAGTGAAGATAATTAAACTGTGAATTAAATAACGGATTTCCGAACAACTACTTAACGATAGTAAATACTTACTACCTCTCGTTTTCACCAAGGAATATAACAGTTATTGAACAAGTTTTGTGCAACGTTTTTGTTTATTGTTCTCACTTGTAAACATGTAGAAAACTTGTATGAAACTTGTTCAAGTTCTACATCAAATGAATGGGAGAAGTGTTCGAATAATATCGAAGAAATGAAATGCAACATTACATCTTATGATATACGACTCAAAGAATCGATCGCCAATAAATTACGTTTTCAATACAAAAGAAGATAAAGGGACTGATGAGGCACTCTGTCGCGATCTCTTCAGGGGCGGGAATTATTTCCATCATTCATCGGTGTTGCCAGGAGGATCCAATCGCATTCTTCTAATGATGGTAGTTTTTGCACAGCAATTTTGTTTCAGATGACATAAATTAGAGCAGCGCAGCGTGGCTTGTGGATGAATTTCAAGGAAAGCTGTTTTTGTTTGTTAGTATTCAAATATGGCTGTATGTAGAATAGGAAATTCGGTGCTGGATTGCATACGGTCAAACATCTCCTGAGGATGCCTCGGGTTGGGGCGAAACACGTGTAGAGTAGTGTGATCGGGGAAGGTGCAAGTTTTGTGATTATTTGCGGAAGAAAGCTACATAATATTTTATTTTCACATTGGTTAGGAACTTCCGCCAACTGACGCCTGATTCAATTACATACTCTTTATTAGTGTCTATGGCACTTTAGTTTCTTTTTACATATTTAAATGTCGAAAACATCATACCGTTCGCGTGTACAGCGCCACAAACTTTGCTGTTCCGGTGACCAAAATGTGAAACTAGCGTGTTTTTTTTTTAATGTCATTCTGCTGTCAAGTTGATGTCCAACCATAGCGCTGCTGGCGGCTGAAGTTCTTAGAAGTCAGGGCCGGTTCAATTGCTACAAAAAAAAGAAAAACGTACGTAGCGCCGCTGTCACCGGAACAGAAAAGGTTCCGGTGACCAAAATGTGAAACTAGCGTGTTTTTTTTTTAATCTCATTCGGCTGTCAAGTTGATGTCCAACCATAGCGCTGTTGGCGGCTGAAGTTCTTAGAAGTCAGGGCCGGTTAAATTGCTACAAAAAAAAAGAAAAACGTACGTAGCGTCGCTGTCACCGGAACAGAAAAGGTTGTGGCACTTGTAGTGTAGATTATTTTGTTGGAGAACGTTCCTTCTCTGATGCTGTAGATGCATAGCGGTGTCGGCTCTGGGCCGCGAGTAAAGTATTATTTCAGTGAATATTCTTTATTTTCTGCGTCCCACCTTTTAGATTAGGCTGTCATAGTTCGTGATAGTACCACCAATCGTTGTCCAAACATTCTCAGAATCCGCACTTGCATAATTGACGAAACTCTTTGTTGGATCCGAAACTTTTCCGAATGGAAAACTTTGTGCGACAAGCAGTCCATTTTGATCCTCAATATGCGCCTCCAGCACCACATCCCAAGGACATCAATCCTTTTTCGGTAAGTATTACTGTTAGATCGTCCGTCCATGTTTTATTTTATTACCTATATCGAAAAACTAATAACAGTATCCCTGCAGTATCCTAATAAACGAGTAAAGCCCTCAACTGAAAGAAACTCGGCCGTGAAAGGTTTCCGATACGGCCCCGCGCGCCGCTCGCCGGACGAGTTATTAAATTCAGTTTCTGTATTACTAGTCACGAATGGACTTCCTCGGTCGTTGAGTGCTTCCGATGAGTTGCGGATGCTGGAAAAGACCTTTTTTTGCGAAAGTTAAAATAATTATATTTTTGAAGTGAAAACTTCTTCAGCGGCGTTGTGCACTTTTTGTGATGGGTAAAAATGTTAAACTCGGGTCAGGGTCACGTGACCGTCAGATCGAAAATTCGTAAGACGGACACGTGACCTGATCGAAAAACTGTTACAATACGAAGGCAAATTTCGCCACCGTTACCAAAGTTGTGATAGCTCAGAAAAAAAAACCGGCGGCATTGAAGCCAGAAGACCCCGGTCCAAATCTAGTCCGTATTTTGTCAAATTCCTTTTTTTTTGTGAAATAGTCTAGAGAGCCCTTTTCACTTCTGCCGGCACTCCGGAGAGCAGCCCGTGTTTTTTTTTCATAGTACATTATCCAGCACTACAATGGCACGGCCCCAGTTGGAGTACGGTACAGATAGACAGCAAGCTGGCAGGTTGCAGGCTCGCCGGCGCGCGGACTGCGGCGGACGATTCGAGTCGTAAACTTTACGTGTTCTCTCTCTGGCTTTATACTTACTTGCAGTGTTAGTAATTTTTTCGCCAATAATTATTTCCTTAAACTAGAAATCTTACTTAGGTAATTTAAAATTGTTTACCGCTAAGATCACTAGTTCATCTAATACTTGTGATCATAGCGGTATTTTTCTCGTCCTGTTTTATTTCATACAGAGTCGTCAAATAGAAAAATGACTTTAACATTGATGACTTGGTGTGACTAAGGTCAGCTTCTATCACAATTTAAACAATAAGTTATGATAAATAACTGTGATCTACCGCTATGATCACTAGTTCACTTAAATAACTGAATTACCACCCGTTTGCACTAAACTTAAGAAACGCCTAAGTCTTTTCCTAGCTAACTTAAGACATTCTTAACAAAAAATTGCTTTGCACTAACCTTAGGACATTCTTATATGCACTTTAGGCTATTCTTAACTTACGGGCCCAATATCGAGCGTCTAAGGCTTAAGAAATACCTATATCAGTGATTATTGTCTGTGGCATTGTGAGCAAAGAGTAGTGCGACAAGCTTTTCTGTTCCGGTGATTATCTTTGGAACTAAAACAGTTTTCATACGACAGTCCATTTTGACAGCTAATTTTGTATTGCAAGTGACTCCTCTGTCACGGCTGTCACCGGAACAGAAAAGCTTGTGGCTTTTGTTTCTTGTTTGCTAGATAGAGACACAACACATGTGACATAAGTCATTCATCATTTATTAAAAAAAAACAACAGATCGACAATTTATCTGTTCCCATGACAGCGGCGCTTATGTTTAGCAGCAAAACATGGAAGTATTAGCAAAATTACATTAAAAACAAAACTCGTTAGTTCTAGTTTTGGCCACCGGAGAAAAGGTTTTCGCACTGTATTTATGTTTTTCTTGACAGTTGAGCTCAGTTGACTTTTTCTTTTCTCGGTGAATTACTCCTACCAAATAAAATAGACAATGCCTTAGTTATTGTCTCCTTTTAACTCACGAAGGAATCAATGAGAAGTTTCAACCAAAAAAATATCCAGTGACCTACTTTACCTTGCCAGTTTTAAAATCCATAAACAATTAATATTTGAATTCATTCATTCATTCTCTTAGCAAGGCGATGACTAAGTTACGACGTAGTCTGTCAGTGCAAACAAAAATTTTAGCTCGGCTGTTTTAGGCTGTTCCTAAGCTAAGATGTATCTTATCTATGACAAGCTCAACCCGAGTTTATTGCAAACGGGCATAGGTGAACTAGTGATTATAGAGGTTAGTTTGCTAGTTATTGTTCTTTTAAAATTAACATTCAATATATTATTATGCCACAAAGTAAGTAATATAAAATCCAGCATTTCACATCAAATTTCCTAACCAACAATGTTCCTATGATTTGTTCATGTCACATCCAGTGGCTTTGGTCGAGATACAAACTTTGTTTGTTTTGTGAAAACTACAATGTTGGAAATGATTTTGACGTCCGTTTCGTTCGGCCCTATTGAATGAGCGTGTGTCGGAGTTTTTTATGCTCTGTTAGTTTGTGCTTTACAAAACTGTCAATATGTCTGAAAACAATGTTAGAGGGCATAAATGGAAAATTTTCTGTCCTGTTCGATATTTTATAAGGAAACGTGTTTAATGAACGAACTATGAAGAGAAATATGAATGACTCACGATTCGGGCCCATTGTAATGGAGAGTAGTAATGACTAAATCTTACACACGATCCTTGCGTTTGTATCGATACGACGCGACGACGCACTGTAAGCGCGCGATTGTATCGCGTCTGTCGTCTAGCCTTCGTGCTATTTATAAAACGAAAACTTAAGAAAAATGATAAAAGAACAAGCGTGAATATTGGGTACACCCATTTAGAAAATGAACGAAAATTAAGCTCGTTTGTATCGCTTTTGTATCGATACAAACGCGCGCTTACAGCGCGTTTCATTTACGACAAAAAAACGCGTAAAATCTGCCAAAACGCGATGAAAACGCGCAGAAGAGGCGCGTATCAAATACGCGCGTCGTCAACGCCTAAAAAAATAATATTTAAAAAACATTGCTGTTTTTTGAGCCCTGTTTTCAAATATTTCAAACAGCCGATTCATTTAAAATATAGGTACCTATTAATAATTATTCAATAATTATTTAATAAGTATTCAATATATCGGAATAACAGTAAGCAGCGAATGTTGGCGAGCTTGTTAGTGGTCTGTTCCAGGAATTTCACAGAACAACCAAACGCTTTCCTATGTATATTAATACAAATCCAAATCTGTACACAAAATATTTTATTCGTTTCGTATTTTGGCGGGACACACACAACCAAAACAATATTAGTTGAATTTTTTGTCCATTTGCTTTTTACATGAATCTACTGAACGTGATTGAATCTCTCTTTTTCATACATCCGAACTGAAAATCCTACCGAAACAATACTTATCTATCGAGGAACTTAAGTTCTCGTAGACGGAGTCACGGGCGGGGAGTCACATATATTAATTTAAGTATCAACTAGTTAAATTGAAAATTATATACTTTTCAGCATTTTTAACGTCTCTTCGATTTTTTTGGGGTTATATTAAGTTAGTTTTGTTAGTTGTTATGTGTTAATGTTTTACTGAATACACAGCTTACTTCAATTAACACCTTAAATAAAAGAAAAACATTGAGTTTTTCTATTCTTTATTTTTAGATCATTGATCCATGTTAAGTTTTAGGGCACAAAGGTTTAAACCCTTCCTGATCAGATGGTCTAAGTAGCTAAATGTCCAATAGCGCGAAACGTCTGTTGAGCAGTAAGTCTAATTAGCAGAATGTCCATTTAGCAAAACGTCCAACTATCAAATGGTCCGTATAGCAGAATATCTATTTAGCAAAAAGTCATTTTTAAAATGTGTACACTCATGACAAAAAGAAAAAGTCATTTTTAAATTACATTGCATTTATTTGATAAAACAAACTCTGAATTTTGTAATTTTTTGTAATTGGCATTAAAAACATTAAATCGAATTTCCTTCTTTAATTTCCTTCAAATGACATATTTCTGTACAATGTGATTTTTCCAAGCGCTTTTTTTCTAAGAGCTTTAAGTAATGCTAATCAAATAGCATTTTTGTCAATAATTTGTCAGTCACCTATAAAAAGATATGTTTTAAGCTACATAGACCAAAGAATATGTAGGCATGTAGGTACGTACATGTTTTTTTTTTTTTTTTAGTTATTTAATGATTACAATAGCAATACATAGAAAAAATATAATTTAGCAAGCACCTCAAAAACCTATGTCGGTTTATAGTGGGCGCTTAACTTTGGCTTAACATATTAAATTACAATTTATTCTTAAAATAAAAGTTCGCGAGTACCCCTAATTGTTCATTACAAATGTTTAAAAAGTGTTCTTTTAGTACATTCATAATATTATGTGCATTTATTTTATTTCGTAAATCAGTGGGTAGGTCATTTATAAATCGAGAAATGAGGTAAGCAGTTGTCCACTCGACGTAAACGTTGTTCGTGCTAGCACGGCTATGTACAAGTCGTACTACGTCGTCGTATTCCGTGTCCGTTTCCCTCCCGATGATTATGTGTGTGTTGAATTTTGTGCCTGAGTATCCAGACATTTTGATAATGTGACGATTTGCTAAATAGATGTTCTGCTATACAGACCATCTGATATTTGGACGTTTTGCTACATGGACGTTTTGCTAATTAGACTTACTGTTCATTAGACGTTTCGCGCTGTTGGACATTTAGCTACTTAGACCTTCTGATCAGGAAGGATTTAAACAACTATGTTAGTGGTACAGGTGATAGAAAGAGCGAAGTTGAAAAAAAACTTCATGTAATAAACAACGGTAATTGATCAACGTCTTCTAAAGCCTATGCAAATACTAAACCTTAACCCCCTTATTAATAAACGAAGAGTAAGTTTACACCTAGGTTTAACCAAAAAGTTTGCTTAGGAATATGACGCCTTGAAACGTCAAATGCAAGGAGTAATATTGCTTAGAAATATTTTGGTTTCCTAGGTGTAAACTTACTCTTTGTTTATTAAAAAGGCTGTAAGATTTTAATAGTAGATTGTATTACAAGGGAGCAAAATAATATATTTACGGCGAGGGCGCTATTTTGAATCCAGAGCGCAGTGAAGGATTCTAGAGTAGAATCTCGAGCGCAGCGAGGGATTCTAAAGTAGAATCCTGAACGCAGCGAGGGATTCAATATAAGCCACCCGAGGTGAAAATAATTTTGCGGCCGAGTAATACACTCTGCTTTTCATCCCCCTCTATAAGAAAAGCAGTAAAGACAACTCAAACTACCTACCTTTCTTTGTCGTTCGGATACACCATAGCGCTAGTCGAGCAAGAAAAAAAAATTTAGTTTTAAAATAAAAAAAAAATTCAATAAAAAAAATATATGTAGGGGGGTTGAAAATTTTGTTAGATTTTAGCTACGACTCACCGTTTACGAGATATTCTCAATTTTATAAAATTCCGTTTTTGAAAATTTCTCGGTCCCGAAAAAAGTCCCGGCCCCATACAAAATCAGTTGAATTTTTTTTAAGTACTGCACACCCTTTGCTACACTCCAACCAATGCTTCTTTAATTATGTTCTAAATTCAAATCTCATTGTTTTGGACCCTGTTATGAAGCTGTTCAAAATTCAAATCTCATTTATACCCTCTTGTCATAACAGGTAAAAAATGAATCGTTTTGGACCCTGTTATTAGATAAACAATCATCGCTTTTCGAATCGATGGGATGAAAATTGTTTTTATCTACACTCATGTTATAATATTCGAATTATGAACTCATGCCTGAACGTATACTGATACACTTTATGCTATAGTCAACTTTAAAAAATAAAGCTGCTCACTTATTATAAAACACTTATGCCCGTTTGCACTAAACTCGGGTTGAGCTTGTCATAGATAAGATACATCTTAGCTTAGAAACAGCCTAAAACAGCCGAGCTAAAATTTTTGTTTGCACTGACAGACTACGTCGTAAATTAGTCATCACTTTGCTAAAAAAATGAATGAATGAATTCAAATATTAATTGTTTATGGATTTTAAACCTGGCGAGGTAAAGTAGGTCACTGGATATTTTTTTGGTTAAAACTTCGCATTGATTCCTTCGTAAGTTAAAAGGAGACAAAAGCTAAGGCGTTGTCTATTTTATTTGGTAGGAGTAATTCACCGAGAAAAGAAAAAGTCAACTGAGCTCAACTGTCAGGAAAAACATAAATACAGTGCGCAACCTTTTCTGTTCCGGTGGCCAAAACTAGAACTAACGAGTTTTGTTTTTATTGCCATTTTGCTAATACTTTCATGTTTTGCTGCTAAACATAAGCGCCGCTGTCATGGGAACAGAAAAGATTGTCGATCTGTAATGTTTTTTTTTAAATAAGTGAGGAATGACGTATGTCACATGTGTTGTGTCTCTATCTAGCAAACAAGAATACAAAAGCCACAAGCTTTTCTGTTCCGGTGACAGCCGTGACAGAGGAGTCACTTGCAATACGAAATTAGCTGTCAAAATGGACTGTCGTATGAAAACTGTTTTAGTTCCAAAGATAATCACCGGAACAGAAAAGCTTGTCGCACTACTCTTTGCTCACAATGCCACAGACAATAATCACTGATATAGGTATTTCTTAAGCCTTAGGCGCTCGATATTGGGCCCGTAAGTTAAGAATAGCCAAAAGTGCATTTAAGAATATCCTAAGGTTAGTGCAAAGCAATTTTCTGTTAAGAATGTCTTAAGTTAGCTAGGAAAAGACTTAGGCGATTTTTAAGTTTAGTGCAAACGGGTGTTATATTTCTTAAATTTACAGTCTCCATGGCAACCGTAGGATTTACCGGCCTTGACTTCCAACTCTTTCAAGCTCTTCTTTAGCCGGCAACAATCTGAAACGTTTTTAAAATTAGAATTTTGAATTTAGAAGGAATAGACCGTATCACAGCCATCTCTATCGTCTTCTACAAGCCATGCGCATAAAGTTGGCAACGTAGTTTTAAGTGAACCGATTTGACACGGTTTGCACCGTTTGACAGGTAAACAGCGAGTAAACCTCGAGTACTGAATCCTATGGAGATGGCATATCTTCTATACATCTATAGAAATAAATAAAATTGGAGTGTCTGTTTGTAACATTAAATAACCGCTTTTTACTACGTGCATATGATTAAATATAGGGTACATATACCAAAATGACATGTTTTACAATTTTTGTCTGTCTGTCTGTTTGTTCCGGCTAATCTCTGAAACGGCTGGACCGATAAATACGACAATTAGAAGAAGTTTAAAATTGAATTCCAAGATTTTCTTACATTGTGACTTAGTTACACCTCACTTTTTCGTAGGTATGCCACCTCCATAGGATTTAGTACTCAGAGGAGTAAACCGGTTCACAGCAATGTTGCCGTTCCGTATCATAGCATGGCTTGTAGAAGACGATAGAGACGGCTGTGACCGTATAGACTCCTATGAGTGGGGTTTGGCACCAATTCACATTTTATAATTGATATTGATTTGCTTTATTTTTGAAATAAATAATAAATGTAATGAGTGTAGATAAAGTAGTGTATGAGACTGCACATAACTCGGTATTAAAACACTCCTTATGCGACAGTCACATAAACTACTATTATGCATTCACAATGCTATTATGTAAGTAAAAGAAAAATTGCTGTTCTTAAAAACATCACTGGGTATTTACAATTTATTTGACAACATCAGGTTGATGAGTAAAAAAACAAAAGTAAATATTGATCCCATGTACAGCTCTCGTGTTTTCAAGGGTCGCATGTAACTAAGTTTCCTCGTCTGGTCGGACCCTAATTTGTGAGATTTTTCCCCAAACAATGAACTTAGGAATCTCCTCGGACGCGAGGTAGGCACTCGAAAAAATGTTACTTTTTACGGATCACATAAGGTCAAAGGAAAATATCTGTTTCATTCTATCGGGAATAACAAATACTTTTAACATGTTTTTACTCTACAACGCCGACTATATTTTTGTTTCGGTAATTTCATTGTTTAAGTATATGAGTAATGCCAATGTATGTGTAATAGAAAGTAATAGATTAAATTTATTTAAAATCATAAAAGTACTGAGCTATATTCAGGATACATTTAAGAATATCAAAACCAAGTTTGATACCATGAACTATATAAGGAACCGTAGTATTGATTTATCATCATTATTATATAATCCTATCCGTTACTTTTGTTCTAATCAGAGCAATATATAATCAGAGTAGGTATGTGGTTTTATTTTATGTTAGAGGTATAGGTACTGTCCAACAAATTGTATCATGACCTATTTTGCTAATAATTTGTTTGAAGGCATCCAAACTATAAAGGTCAGTGTCAAAGTCAACAAGTTTGAATTTAGACCTTATTGAATTTTAATATCTTTTAGAAAATAACATTATTTATGGTGGGTCACGATTCAATTGGTTTGACTGTACATATTTAAAATATTGATTTTGATAAAGGTAAGGATAACGTTATAAATACCTTTTCATGTCTTTGGGTTTAATCCCTAACAAGCTTTATAAACGAAAAGGCTTAATGCGTAGCCATATTAAGTTACTTATAAACGAAGTTACGTATAATATCAAACGAGAAAATAGCCGAAGTAATATTTATATAAGGCAGGCGTACCGGTTTTGGCCACTGTACCGGTTTTGGCCACTTTTTGCTCTAAAAGTTTTTTAAACAACTTTTAGCCATTTTTGATAAAGGCAATTAAAATAAGGTATTTTAAGGCAATAATAACAACCGTTAGAATTCCTTGTCATAAGATTTTTTTTTAATAAATTCCATTTTCTGTTTGAAAAAATGTTTTGTATGAAAATTTTAAGAAATTTGTTTTGGATGAAATCCATACTAATATTATAAATGCTCGGATGGGCAGCGTTTGGGAAGCTCCGACATATATTCGCGTCCGAAATACCTCAATGTCTCAAGACGAAAGTCTTTGACCAGTGTGTGTTGCCAGTAATGACCTATGGAAGTGAGACGTGGTCTTTTACTATGGGTCTCATAAGAAGGCTCAAAGTCACCCAGCGAGCAATGGAGAGAGCGATGCTTGGTATTTCCCTGCTCGATCGAATCAGAAATGATGAGATCCGCAGGAGAACTAAAACAACCGACATAGCTCGAAGGATTGCATCATTGAAGTGGCAGTGGGCGGGACACATAACGCGGAGAACCGATGGCCGTTGGGGCGGAAAGGTTCTCGAATGGCGACCGCGTACCGGACGACGTTCCGTGGGCAGGCCCCCTACAAGGTGGACCGACGATCTGGTCAAGATCGCGGGAAGCCGCTGGATGCGGGCAGCGCAGGACCGATCGTTGTGGAGATCCTTGGGGGAGGCCTATGCCCAGCAGTGGGCGTCGTTCGGCTGACATGATGATGATGATGATTATAAATGTGAAAGTGTGTTTGTTTGTTTGTTTGTTTGTCCGTCTTTCACGTCAAAACGGAGCAACGGATCAACTCGATTTTTTGTATGGGGATAGTTTGGGAGCTGGAGAGTAACATAGGCTACTTTTTATTCTGGAAAATTATAAAATAAAAATGATTATTTTGTATAGAAAATCGATAAACTGTCAAACTATACAAAACTGTCATTCTTCCATAGCCGCTTCCAAAGTGGTAGGTATGTCGAAGAGTATTGTAATCACTGACGTTTCGTTTTAGCCGCTTTGGATTACCTACTGTATAAAAAACAGTGTATAAAACTTCTTCGCGATTATTTATTTTCATCTGTCTATCCTACTTCCTACTAATATTATAAATGTGAAGGTTTAGATGTTTGGATGTTTAGATGTTTGGATGTTTGTTACTCAATCACGCCACAACGGCTGGACGGATTTGGCTGTAATTTGAGACACAGATACTTGGTAGCCTGGAGAGGAACATAGGCTACTTTTTATCCCGGAAAAATATCACATTCCCGCGGGATAACGTCGTGTAGTCCACGCGAGCGAAGCCGCGGGCGGAAAGCTAGTCTATAATAGATGTTGGTGATCCGAAGTTTACCGGGTCCACTATAATTAATATGGCAAAACAACGTTTGCCGGGTCCGCTAGTACTTTATAAACCTTTGTTTTTTACAATTAATTTGTTGTTTTGCAATTGACTGGTTTCTAGCGCATTAGAATATATTGATTTTACCTGGGTTTGGTTTTTATTTTTCGCAATACTTACAAAAGTTTCACTATCAGTAAGTGGCCAAAACCGGTACATTTGGCACCTCTCACACATTGTGTGTAATATAAAAAAAACTATTTTACTTTTATAAATTTGAAAAATGTAAGTACCTTTAAAGGTAGATAAAATATCTATAATTTAAGATATAATTTGTGTCTTAAATACCTAAGGCCATTTAGTACTTAGTGCTTAAAAGTCAAAAAATCCTTAAAGTGGCCACAAAGGGTACCTCTGCCCTACTTACCGAATTATTCTACAAAAATTATAGCCAGTATAGCAATCAATCCACTATCCAAAAATACTATATTGTAAATATAAAGAAAGTGAGTGTAATTTCAGATATGAATATTCATGCATAGATAATACCGTAACATGATAATACGAGTAGTTCAGAGTAGATTAACTATGTGACAATTTATGATACTGTTAAATAACAAAAAATATTAAAATACTACAGATGCTTAAGGCAGGTTCAAAGTTATGTAAAGCCGCTAGTCAGAAATATCACGAGACGAAAAGCAATCTCATAAAATTTGTCCTGAAAGACAAGGACCGTATTGGGTTGCTCTATAAATACCGATCGTTGGACGTCGTCGTTTAACTTGTAGATAGCAGTAGCCACATAACCGTCATTTAAAGTCGCTTAAAATTGAAGCCATTTTCCTCTGAAGAATGACCACTAATAACCGTAACAGCCACGCTACTTTCTTCAATAACAGGGTCAAAGTTACAGTAAATTACATCAACAATCGGACTTACAGTTTGTAACAAACTTCGTTATTCAATACGAACAGTAACAGTAGTAACCCGAGTTTGTGTGATTAGGGAAGTAGATAATTGGCCTGGTTCATGCAATCGGAATTAGATTTTGTGGAAATGGTATTGTTTATTATCTAACACCTAGGTAATAATAAACTGGCGACCTTTTCTGATAAATACTACGAGTCGGAGTAAAAACTGAACTGACATAAGCTGCTTCAGTGGCAGTAGATCGTTATGCTAACAATCTGACTTGTAAATTCCTAGAAACCAACGAACGACACCAAACTAAATAAACTTTCTAAAGTTACTTATTTACGCAAAGTGAATCCACTGATTTCCGTAATGAGTTTCGCGGTCTTCGATCATGATCGAAGTTCGCGGTATTCGCTTTTCGTATCGAGATTGGACCCCTGTTTCATTAGTCTGTTCCAAGTCTCATTGGATTGCCAAGAACGCACTCGCTAACGGCTGCGGAGATAGTTCGTAATAGGTATTATTTAGCATGCTTGCTTATCCTTAGCTGATGCAGTTTGTGAACTTAATTAAATCTTTTGTATTGATTTTGAATAATATTTTACATTTTACATATACAGACTGGAAAAAATGTATAGGCCCTAGAGGGAAACTGCCTCAAATCCTTTAGTTAGCTCATTTTACTCAAAGGAAACATTTTTTTTTATCATAAAGAAACAAAATTGCTTGCAAACATTTTCTCAAATTCGCTTGATTCGCCCAGAAATCGAAACGGCTGAAATAAGAAAAAAAAAATCTATAGTTTTATCGCATCAGTCGATTAGGTCAATAAGTATCAAATCTATTTAGCAAACATAATAAATGAAATAAAAGGAATACAATATAAGATGATGGATACGACGTCGAGTCGCGTCGATGTTGTACCTTTCTATGAAAATATATATATTTTTAAAATACTTATATAATTTTACTGAAAGGAAACATTATTTTATTTTAAAAAGAAACAAAAGTGCATAAATGTTTTGTACCTTTTTAAAAATATAAGAATGTTTTTTTCCACCCTGTAGAGATTGTCAAGTTAGTGTTGAGCGAAGTAATAGGGTAACAAAGAAATGAGATTTTTTTCTTTATTTTATTTATGGACTTTCGTTTTTAAAACATGCCAGTCCCATCGAACCTTAGAAACTAATATTTACAATTTATTATTTATTATCAAGAAATGTTAGAGTTAGCCTAAAAAGTTTTGTCCATCTCCTGTTTCAACTGTGAGGCGTTGGCCGCCTACCGATTTAGTGATATCCCAAACTTGGACCTTTCGTATCTAGTTGCACGAAACTTGCTGAAGGAATGCGGTGACGCGAGGAACTATCAGACGGCGCTTATAGCGAGCGGCACAAACGTCAGAGAATATTAGTAAGAATTTCTGTCAGCCACCTTTTAAACCAAGAAGTTTCGTTAGCGTCTTTTGTCTATCTTTTGTCTTTTGTCTGTCTTTTTCACCAGTGCCCGTAGTGTAAGTTTTAATGTCAAAAAACGCAAACTATTTCGATTCCGTATTTATGTCAATTTGTATGAAAACTGTATTAGCGCCTCTAGCGGCGAGTAGCACGCTTACATAGTTTTCATACAAATTGACATAAATACGCAATCGAAATAGTTTGCGTTTGCTTGACAGAAAAACTTACACTAGGGGTACAGAAGGGTTTGCTGCCTCTACCGATTAGTTAGTTCTGCCCACTATCTGGTTTCACTTAACTTTCACTATCAAATGGCGCTTATAATCGCGAGATCTACACGCAAACGTTAAAAGAATTTAGAGATATTGTCTACGTCTCTAGCTCAATTTGCTATTTGCCTCATCTCTCTCCTTTTTCACTTCAGACGCGTTTGCTGCTCGATAAGTTGGTCCTCCCGTTATCTGGTTTCACGTAAGTTTCCTACAGGAATGCGGTGAGGCGAGGAACTATCGGATGGCGCTAATGATCGCAAGGCGTACACGCAAACGTTAGATTAGATCGACCCTCCTTCGGTGTGCAATTTCCGCCCGATAGGCCGATAGCCTTTCACCTTGCCACGAAACATGTTCTGAAGGCTCTCGATATTGTTTCTGCTATTGATGACGAAATTGTTTTTTTTTATCTTGTTTGTTTTCATTGTATTAATGACGAGGAAGCTTACTTTTGTTTGAATTTAGAGAATAGGTCTTCGATCAATAATACCACTAGATAACTAATTGGAGTGTCAAAAACGGTTAAGAGCGAATAAAGGCGCTCTTCTATGGTGCGCTCTTATTTCCTGTCATTTACGACGTAAGATCGTAACAATCGTAACCTTTTTCTGCGTTTAAAAAAAGTTATTCGGTGCTATATTTGGGTTATTAAGGCGTAATCGAAGGAATAGGTACTTACTTATATTAATTAGAAAACTTGATAACATAAAATAAATACTAGACAGATTGTGCTACAATGTACCGCGACAAGCAATAAAAATTTAAGCAATTGGCTGTCAGCTCTAAGAAAAGCTATTTTAGTCCCAAAACTGACAATCGTGTCAGATAGGTTTATGGTACTGTAGGTACTTATTTTAATTATGTTTGATTATGTGTCGTCGCAACGATACTGAATAAAAAAGTTACAAAAAGGCTAAACATGTAAAAGTACCGAGCAATAAAATGTATACTACGGTAGGTGTACTTAGTTTCGGAAATGCTGGCAAAAATTTGAACTCAATTTTTCAGCGAGGTTTTTGCCACTAAATAGTTCTGTCGTAAATGTCAGGCGCTACTAGATTCAGTTTTTCAAGCGAATTTAATTTTGTACTGGTTTTGTATTCACCTCAGTTGAATAGGGTATTACACGCTTTTTTGAAAACTGTCTAAAATCAATCCTGAGGTCGTAATGAACCAGTAAAATTTTTATTTCAATGCTATGATACCAAAAAATGCCCTAATATCTATTTTCATTTTTGATTTTTAGTTTTCGAGCTAAAAAGCTATCCGCCATATTGTATCGGCTCGTGACGTCACTCGGATAGTAGATTTGTAAACAATACGACTCTGCGATAAGCCCAAGTAAAACATTGTTGAAAATAATGAGTTTTAATGTAATATCCATTGGTGTCTTGTGCCCGGGTGCAAGAATACGAGTATAAAAACTCACAAAATTTATGGATTCAAGTGCCAAGTGATATTAAAATGAGAAAAACTTGTTTGAAATTGGCAAGAAGAGATCCAAAAGCAGTTTTCACAAAAACTAGACTGTATTTCTGTGAAGATCATTTTGATGTGTATGCGATATATATATAATATAATGGTTAATAGAGAATAATAATACACAAAAGAAAACTTGGTGTTCTTCAAGAAAGTTGTAAGTTGTTGTAATAATACTTACCTACATACAAAACAAACGTCATATTTATAGGTTATGTTTTGAACCTAACTATATAAAACCTACATAAATATATTAAAAACCATATCTTAGCTGGAAAATGATATGGAAATTTATACACAGTATAAGATAATGGGTTCTGTGAAACGAATTCGGATGAGGCCAAACTGCAAACTATCCAGATTTGATTGCCAAGACTGAAAACACAAATCCACTCCAAGTGAACCTCAGCAGGCCTTTATTAAAAGGCAAAAAAAGAATGTCTACAATTAAGGAGATTGAAGAGGCCATAAGAGAGGAGAATGATGTTGTATCAGTCAGTACCATCTTGTAGTCAAGGTAATTTATTTTAGTTTTTGTGAGTACCTAATTTAAGCAGATGTTATAAATTATTAACATTATCATTAAGACAAATATTATACTAACCATATTTTACTATTAGTTCCAGATTATATTTTGACATCTGACAAGAATAATAAGTGTCATGCATGACATGACAAAGAAGTCCAAGTAGTACAAACCCAGGAACATAAAAGCAGTTCAACATTGTCAGATGACACACTATAGAAGTAAAAATGTGCAGACTTGTATAAAAAACAAAGACAGTATGACATTACCTTTGAAGACAACTACACAGTTGTCTCGTTGACTTGCATTGCAACATCACCTTTATAGTCTACCGGCCACCTGAGAAAATTCCTTCTCCAACCTGAATCTTGTTGGTATCTCTTCTGTATACCTACAACAGGTATGGATGTGTTCAGGGCGTTGTGTAAATCACGAAACTGCTTGTTCCACCACAAAAAAACATTACAACAAGCAGGTAGGTATACAGAAGAGATACCGACAAGACTTTTCAAAATCTGGTCGTGGCCGACCTACTATTTATTGTATCTCAGGAAAGCATGAGCAAGCAACTTGCAGTTATCTTATTAGTAATCTTAAAATGAATGAGATAGTATGCCCATTTAACTATTTGATTTCTTGTTTAGTTGAAAATTGGTTTACTGTCAAGTATATTATATGTAAGAGCAAATGTAACTAACTTCTTAAGTGTGAAGGTCATTTTTATCAATCTGTCGACTGTATGAAAACAGGCAGAAAAAGATTGCCCTTGATGCGTTTCTTGCCAGTTCTTGCAAGGTCTCTCGCTGAACGATTTGCGAACCGATGCTGTAGTGTAGCTTCTTTGACATTCATAAGTGTTGTAATCAAACCCTAGAGAATAAAGAAATTTTGTTTGTTTTAATGCCATTGGTATGTCTTTTATTTAATTTAAGTGGTTTCAAAGGATTTAATTAATACCTAAACAGACAACTCTGGTTTTATACAAGGTATAATTTTTATTATTATGTAATAAAAAATATAACCAAGATAAAGTAAAAGTCTTATTTCTTCCTGAAAATAAATTCAATAAAACAATAATTTTATTACATAATGGATGTATTGTAAAAATCAACTAAATAGGTTACAACATAATAAACAGAGTCCTACTTAATTTATTTTTATTTTATTTATTTAGTGGATCAACAGTTAAAACTACAAAATATGAAACTATAAATAGCAACAGGAAACCAATTATAGATCCACACCAATATGTAACAGCGTAGCATAGCCACCAGAGTACTATCCAGTTTTACAACGGCTCACTTCATAGCATTTCGAGGCTGTGATACTTCCATATCATAGTTAGTTCATGCCACAAGCCACTTTTATGTTGATCTCTTGTTTCACTTTCTATCATGATTTTAGTTAAAAACCTCTCCGTTTTCTTCATCATATTTAATTATTAGACGATGCAGCGAAAGAGTTTACTTTCTGTCAACATCAGGTTCATGCTTCAAAAATGGCATTTGTGTTGATTTTTCTTTTTTTTGCATTGCAAAACAAATTCATTTAACACACTGCTGTCTGGAACTATCTCTTTAGGTTTACTTTTAGAGATTTCTTTTGTACTTACATAACATTTTTATTAATGAGCCAACCTTAGCCAGATTCGATTTACTCCAATAACATTCAATCGAAGTACAGGACGGGGCTTCGGTTCGGCGGTGTAAGTGTAACCACATCAAAAATGCAACACCGTGTTTGTAGCCACCTTCTGATGAGGGGCAATCGTGGCACTGGACACTAGTAACAGTCTTCCTGTTCATTCACAATAAGTGTCACTGCACTAGGACCGCACTTTGTGTTCCGGGCATACCGTACAGTTTGAGTTGCACGTAGCCTATAGCGTCGTCGTCCCCGTATGATTCTCTTCCGGACCTGATGACAAGAAAATAGGTTAAGTTGGATTGTAATAGTTAACACAGGGCATTATCACGCATTATCGTGTTGTGTATTGATTTTGTATTTATTATTAGACCAAACTTGATAACATTAAGTACGTACTTACATTGCTATTTTAACATTTCTCAACTCGGCTGATCAGAAATCGGGTTGGATGCAAAAAAAATTGCCACCATCAACGTATTTATCCATGGTAGATTCGTGCTTTCTGCTTTCACGAATCCGTCATCCATGATGCGACGTTAATAAAGTATAGGAAAAAAGTCCTTTTATGTGATAGTAACTATTAGATTACGAAAATATCATGAAATAACACAAAGCTCGACGTCGTTAGTACTAGTTTGTATGACAGAAATACCTCGCCTATGTTTATGCTAACGGATTGACGTCACATCCTAATCCAATATGGCGTATGGCGTTTCAGACATTTGAAGAACAGATTAAAAAAGACGATTTTTAAAATTGAATTATAAATTTAAAAATCCCTTTTTATTAATAAATATACACGTTTCTCGTTTACTTTTTACGTTATCTATCATAAAAATGCATTTTTATATTTTTTCTTTCTAGGTGTAAAATACCCTATTATGCGTGGAACAAAGTAAAAAATTTACTGCGGTTGATTTTATTTCTTACACTTTGTATTTTAGTGGTTTATTGTTTTTATAAAAAAGAATAATCAATCAAAGTTACAAACAAAACATTAATACCTATAAAAACATGAAACTTTTGAAAACTTTATAGTTCAATGGAGTTAATTCTTGCAACATAAGTACAAAGTTGCAAATGAAATCTAAGTATGCCAAATAAGTGCGGAGATAAAGAAATAACGAATAATAACTTATGAAATAAGTTAACATACTTAACCCTATTAGACCTGATTTATTTTCTTGTGTCCGAATGGACTTATTTTTTTTTTAGTTAAAATAGACTACAGAGAATATGTAAAAAATAATGTAAGTGAATAATATCTGTGTTTTATAATGTTTTAACCGTCCTTAAATAAAAAAACATCGAAATAAGTAACTAAATATTTTGTTAAGTTTTATGTCCATTTGTGGACGCCAGGTCTGAAAGGGTTAAGGAAAGTATTGAAAATGTAGTATAAAAAAAAATCGACCCGTCTGACAAACTAGCTCTGATGGGATGGATAGATTTTTTCTAATACATAGGTACTTCATTTACAACAATACAATTTGTATTTTGAATCCTAAAATTAAAAATCACGTATTAGTACGTTATTTTTTTGCATACTTTTTTTGCATTCACAATGCAATTTTTATTGTTGTAAATTATGTATGTATAAAAATTTAGGTCCTTTTCGTTGGTTTTTTTCGTTTGTTTTTACCCGACTGCGGCGGTATTTGACCTGAATTTAGGTATGTATGTGTGTTCGCGCCGCGCTGCGAGCGGTGCGTTGTCATTGTCAAGGTCACGGGCGACACGCAATGCGCTCGGGCCGCGTGCAGACCAGTTGGCCGTAAGCAGCCGTGAGACAAGTTCGTGTGTTTCTGTAGCGACGTGCCGCGCAAGTTACCTACCCATATTGGGACCGAGATTTCGTTTTGCACCTACTAGGGCTCCGGTCGGGGTACGGACTTGTAACCCGTGTGTGTTCGCTTTGAAAAGCGCCGGGAAAGTTTTAGCTGCCTATTAGGGCATTGTGTAGTTAAGAGTGTTAGCTGTAAGAGTATCCCATCGGGGGTTGTGTGGAGATCGTTTTGCCCGGCGCGCGCCGGCGAGACAACGTTCAGCCCCCCTGGATTACGGACACTATTTTCTAGTAAGGTAGGATTAGCTTAATTTACTTAATTTTGCATGAGAAACCTTCGTTTCAATAAACTGTGGAACACAGTAGATGTGGTCATCACAATTGTGCGTGATCATATTTTTGGTAGCAGAGCGTACCTAGTTGATATAATTAGTTAATTTTCATATTAAAATTAACTAGGTACATAAAATTTCATAGTAAAAATAAAATTATTTTTTTTTGTTAAAAAGGGTATTTCCGATCCGATTCCCGATCCGATCCGATTCCCGATCCGATCCGATCCGAGACGAGAAGTACTAAGAAATTGTTCTAGTAAATTCTCGAAGCGAATGTTTCTCACTTGGTGGATCCGATAATAGATAGACACTTATATAATTGTTGTCACATACTAGTGATTTGATACGAGTTTACTCGCCTAGATGTGTATATTTTTTTTTTTGTGTGTCCGGATTTATTTGACGAATAGTTTCGTTCGAAAGTGTTGTTTATTAGTACCACATACTAGTGTTTGTTCCGAGTCCGCTTGCCTAGTTAAAAAAGTGGAACTAGTTTTAATTATTAGTAGTATTAAATTACGAGTATTATTATTAAAAATAGTTTTGTTTTCGTTTGTTGATAACGGTTTAGTAGTTGATTTGCGAGGTATGCCATACCGTTAATCCTATACGTTTTGTTTATACCGTTATATTGTTAGCCCTTGAAATTGGTAAGTTGTTAATAATTTATGAAAATAGTAGGGTCCGTGTATGTCGTCCGAATTTTAATTGTGTTTTATATTATCGTGACGCGACCTATTTCTATTGTTTTTTTGTTGATGTTTACCACTTTTATATTTCTTTGTTTGCTTTGTTTATTAAACGGCTTATAAATGGCTCCTACGAATCCGACCGCCGTATCCAGGGCTGGCATCCAAGGAGCTTTGCGTTGGCTTGCTTGTGCGGTCACATTAATAGACCGAGCCGACCGGGTAGGCGCGTTGCTAGCTCGGTATGGCGGGCTGGCAGCTCGGCTGCAAGACCTGGAGCGCCACGCCATGGAGTGTCGCGCGCATTATTTGGAGAACCCCCCAGCTGATGATGCCGTGTCGGAACAGCTGGAGCAGGATGTAGCCCAGGCCTATGAGCTGGCTGACCAGTTCACGGAGGCGGCTGAGAGGGCCCTGGCTGTTCGGAAGGGGGAGCCGGTTTTGAGCGGGGAGGTCAAACCTACCCCGACGGCGTTGCTAGGCCGATTGCCTACATTGGAGATTCCCACTTTTAATGGGGATCTGTCAGCCTGGATGGGCTTCATTAATTTGTTTGACAGTTTGGTGGATTCACGACGGGACTTATCCCCTAGTGAGAAGTTGGCCTATTTGCGCTCCTCCCTGCGAGGAGAGGCCAGCTCGGTAATCCAGCACCTGCTCATCAGCGACGACAACTACCAGGTGGCTCGCCAGCTTCTGGTTAGCAGGTACCAGAATGTCCGGTTACTGGCGGACACCCACGTGGCCACGATTTTGGCCCTCCCGCGAATCACGCGGGTACACCTGTTACGGAGGGAGTTGCTGAACCCGCTACTGTCAGCGGTCAACTCCCTAAGGCGATTGGACCTGCCGGTGGATCAGTGGTCCTTTGTACTGCTGCACATAGTCCTCGCCAAATTGCCCGCTGAAATGAAGGGGCGCTTCGAGCAGAGGTACGGAGGCGACAGCGCCTCGTATCTCCCGCCCTTCGCGGACCTCCTTCGTTTTTTGGAGGACGAATGTAGGGTGACGGACCACCTGGAGCCCGCCCCGGTTCCAGGTGTTGGTCGTATGGTGGCGGCGAGGGAACAGCCCCGTCGCCCGACCAATCGCTATGCTGCCTTCCAGCAGTCCCCTCCCCCCGCACCGAGTGAGCGGTGCAGGTATTGCAGGGGAGATAGGCATGTGGTGCACGAATGTGCCAAATTTAGAGGCCTCCGCCCAGAGGGACGGAGGGCCGTTGCGAAACAGCGCCAATGGTGCTATAGGTGTTTGGGGGGACACATGCAGTCGGCGTGTCCCCAGACCGAGGATTGTCGTCTTTGCGGAGGGAGGCATCACCCCCTCCTTTGTTTGGACCGCAAGGACGCCGGGAGCGACCGGGGTTCGAATTCCTCGCGCACGGGCGGGGGCCCGGCAGCCCGGAACCGGTCCCCTAGAGATTCGGCGGGGCTTAGCCCCCCCGTTCAGTCCCCCCCGGAGAGGGGGAACTATAGGAGAGACGCCCCCGCCACGGGCGGGGGTAGGGGGGTACCACAAGAGTACGCCACGGTGGCGATGGGCACGGGCCCTATTTGCTACTCCCCCCCCCTAATGGAGAGGCCTCGATTGGGGTACTATGTACCGAGGCACGCCCCACACGGGTATTACCCTGCACCTAGGAGTGCTGTTGGTCGGGGCCAGTATGTACCCGATTGGGACCCGCTCGCCCGGTACGAGCGTCCCACATTTGGCGCGCCGACTCAGGCGCGAGGGGGACAAGTACCCCCCCAAAATTTTTAATGGCGCCCCTGTCGGACCCAACCACCCCTCCGGAGCTTGTGCTGTTGCCAACAGCCTCCGTGAATGTTTGGGGACCTAAGGGCAATGTTGTCACGGTGCGTGCCCTTTTGGACTCAGGTGCCCAGGGGTGCATAATGTCCAGGTGGCTTGTCCGACAGCTGGGTCTTTTGCTTGTGCCGCATCACGAAGCGGTACGGGGGGTGGGAGACTCGCGGATCCCTGATCCGATTGGTCGAGTTGAGTTCTCCTTCTCCCCCCACTTCACGCCAAGGCCGAAGATCGGTGCTTCGGCGATAGTCTTTGATAAGGTGGTTGGACCACTCCCGCAAGTGCGAGTGCCGCCATCCACGATTGAGCTGACGTCTGGACTGGCTTTGGCTGATCCTTCCTTCCACCGACCGGGCCCAATACACTTGTTGATTGGTGCGGATGTCCTCGGTCGTGTACTGTGTGGAAGCAAGCGAGTTTTGCAGACAGCCGATCTTGTCGCCTTGTCCTCGTCGCTGGGTCATGTGGTGATGGGAAAGGTACCACAGACACCAGAGACCCCGTCGGTAGACCGCCAGACCATTGTCGGTTCTACTTTGTCCGACGTTCTCCAAAAGTTTTGGGAGGTGGAGGAACCTCCCACTGCCAAGCGGTTGGATCCGTTAGCGGAGGAGTGCGAATTGTTCTACCAGAACAACACTGGGCGCCTCCTCTCGGGTCGCTTGATTACCCGCTTGCCCTTTTTGGCGGTTCGCCCTCCTTTAGGGAGCTCCCGACCGATGGCCGAGAAGAGATTGTTGTCCATGGAGCGTAGGATGGCCAGGGATCCCGCATTCAAGGAGAAGTATATAGACTTCATGCGGGAGTATTTGGACCTTGGGCACATGTCCATCTCGCAGTTGGACTGGCGTAATGTGGAACATTACTTCCTGCCACACCACGCTGTTTTGAAGACTTCCAATGGGAAGATCCGCGTGGTCTTTGATGGTTCAGCGCCCACGTCAACCGGAGTGTCGTTGAATCAGTGTCTGCATGCGGGGCCGAAGTTGCATCACGATGTCTGTGATGTTTTGACCAACTTCCGCCGGCACGCTGTCGTCTTTGTGGCCGATATCCGCATGATGTTCAGACAGACCGTGATTCACCCGGAGGATAGACGATACCAGCTCATCCTTTGGCGTGAGGATCCCCAGGATCCGATGTTGGCTTACGAGCTGAACACCAACACTTATGGTTTGCGGTCGAGCCCCTTTGTGGCGATCCGTTCGCTTTTGGAGCTCGCAGAGCGCGAACGGCTACGCTATCCCCGGGCATCTGCTCTTATTGAGGGGGGGGCCTTATTTGTCGACGATATCTGCACGGGGGCCTCGAGCTTAGATGAGGCTCTCGTCTTACGTGATGAGCTGATTGCGCTCTTGAGGGCTGGTGGCTATGAGTTGCGGAAGTGGCTGTCTAACTCACCGGACCTATTGGCAGATTTGCCTAAGGACCACCAGCAAGAGCCGCTCCTCTTTGAAAATCCGGAGACTCCAGACATGCTGTCTGTTTTGGGAGTCCAGTATCGACCAGTCCCGGATTTGTTCACATATAGATTGGAACTGCCAGACCCAAAGGTCTGGACTAAACGCACGGTGCTGTCCACTGTAGCCCGTACCTTTGATCCGAACGGTTGGCTCAGCCCTGTAGTGTTTTCGATGAAGTGCTTCCTACAGGAGCTCTGGGCTGCGGAATTGTCATGGGATGAGCCCCTCTCTGGTAGCCTCCTACGAGAGTGGGTGAGGTTCGTGTCATCCCTACCCGACGTCAATCGGGTTTGTATACCGAGGCAAATGCTGCCTTCGGGAAAGTTTAAAGCCTCCCTGCACGGCTTTTGTGACGCGTCCGAAAGCGGATACGCGGCAGCCGTTTACATCCGAACGGTGGATGCAGCAGGCGTTGTCGCCGTACACTTAGTTACGGCCAAGAGTAAGGTCGCCCCCCTTCGGACTAGGCTAACCATTCCGAAGTTGGAGTTGTCCGGCGCCACTCTCTTAGTACGGCTACTCAATCATGTTGCCGACACCTTGGGAAACGGTGTCGACTTGGAGTCGATATTTGCGTGGTCTGACAGCCAGGTCGTCCTTTGTTGGCTGAAGAGTTCAGTCCACACCCTTGAGGTTTTTGTGGCCAACCGGGTCTCACAAATTCAGACTTCAAAGGCCCCGTTGATTTGGCGCCACGTACCGGGCGAATTGAACCCCGCAGATTGTGCCTCCCGCGGCTGCGAGGCGCCTGAGTTAGTGGACCACCACCTATGGTGGAGTCCATCATGGTTGTTACGGCCTGAGCGCTCATGGCCTGCCACCCCGGCTGTGGCCAGAGTCCCAGACCTAGGCATGCGTGTTCACACCGTGGAGACGGTGGCGGCTCCGCAGATGGAGTTTTTGTTAGACCGCTACAGTTCTCTTGATAAGTTGCTCGGCGTGACTGCTTGGATGAGGCGCTTTGTGCGAAATTGTCGCCAGCCTCAGGAGAAATCGTTGTCTCCGGTCCTCGCCCCACAAGAGCGGCAAGACGCTCTGTTGCATTGGTTGCGAGTGACGCAACAGCGAGAGTTTGAACCGGAGCTGAAAGCCCTGCGCTCAAGTAAGCCCAAGTTGAAGGGACCCTTGGTGCGGTTGAATCCCTTCTTGGACAGTACCGGATTGCTGCGTGTCGGAGGTAGGCTCAGACATGCCAACCTGCCGTACGGATCACGCCACCCTTTGTTGCTCCCCAAGGATGGACCGTTAGTTAGACTGTTGATTACAGACCGACATGTAAAGAATGCTCATGCCGGTTGTAATGCTTTGACCGCGCTCCTCCAACGAGAGTTCTGGATTTTGTCAGCGCGGAGAATAATCCGATCCGTTATTTTTCGTTGTCTCCCGTGTTATCGTTTGCGCGCCGATACGATGCAGCCCCAGATGGGTGATTTGCCTGCCGATCGAGTGAACGAATCGATGCCCTTCTCAGGAGTTGGAACGGATTTTGCGGGGCCATTTACCGTTAAGACATCGCGGCTTCGTAATGCTAGAACGGAAAAGGCTTACTTGTGTGTATTTGTTTGTTTGGCCACTAAAGCGGTCCACCTGGAGGTGGTTAGTGCCCTCACCACAGAAGCCTTTGTAGCCACGTTGAATCGTTTTGTGTCTCGCCGCGGAATGCCGTCGTTAATCAGGTCCGATTGTGGAACCAATTTCAAGGGCACCGATAGGTATTTAAAGGAAGTTTGTGAATTTTTGGATAGGAATAATTTTGAGATCGGATCCACACTCTCTCGCAGAGGGGTACGATGGCAGTACTCCCCGCCATCCTGCCCCCACTGGGGAGGGATTTTTGAAGCAACTGTAAAGGCCGCTAAAACTCACCTTCGTCGCGTTATTGGGGAGACGGTCCTCACGTTTGAGGAACTCGCGACCGTATTTTGTAAGGTTGAGGCGGTCCTCAACTCGCGTCCGTTGTGTCCGTTGTCTTCGGACGCGAATGATTTAGAGGCCCTTACGCCGGGCCATTTTTTGATTGGCAGACCGCTTAACGCCTTGCCGGAATATCCTTATTCCGAAGTGGCCTCCGGACGGCTCTCGCGATTTGAATTGCTCCAGCAGCTTACGCAGAGTTTTTGGCGCCGTTGGCATCTGGAGTATTTGCACATTTTGCAGCAACGCGTTAAGTGGTCGGATAGGACGACCCCACCCAAGACAGGAGACCTCGTGTTGGTAAAGGATCCAAACCTGCCGCCCCTCCGCTGGCGTTTAGGACGCATTGTTCAGCTTCATCCGGGGTCGGATGGTGTGCCCAGGTTTGCCGAGGTCCTGGTGGGGGACTCTGTTTTGAAGCGAGCGATCGCTACCCTCTCTCGCCTGCCCTTAGATTGAGTTGGCGGACAGTTTGCTACTGTCCGGGACGGGGGGATGTTCGCGCCGCGCTGCGAGCGGTGCGTTGTCATTGTCAAGGTCACGGGCGACACGCAATGCGCTCGGGCCGCGTGCAGACCAGTTGGCCGTAAGCAGCCGTGAGACAAGTTCGTGTGTTTCTGTAGCGACGTGCCGCGCAAGTTACCTACCCATATTGGGACCGAGATTTCGTTTTGCACCTACTAGGGCTCCGGTCGGGGTACGGACTTGTAACCCGTGTGTGTTCGCTTTGAAAAGCGCCGGGAAAGTTTTAGCTGCCTATTAGGGCATTGTGTAGTTAAGAGTGTTAGCTGTAAGAGTATCCCATCGGGGGTTGTGTGGAGATCGTTTTGCCCGGCGCGCGCCGGCGAGACAACGTTCAGCCCCCCTGGATTACGGACACTATTTTCTAGTAAGGTAGGATTAGCTTAATTTACTTAATTTTGCATGAGAAACCTTCGTTTCAATAAACTGTGGAACACAGTAGATGTGGTCATCACAATTGTGCGTGATCAATGTGTGTCTGGTCCTGTGTTCCCTCGTAACTACTAAACGGATGAACCGATATTGATAAATGATACGTTGTTAGATTTGTCTTGATAGCGGGAGTGACCATGGGCACATCAATATATATGAAAAAAAACTGGCGGCTTTTAGGCGGCATATTTTTTGCATTGAAAAAAATAATAATTTTTCAATCCCATCGAGTGGGGTATCAAAATGAAGGGTTTTAAATAGCAATTCCATAAATGTATATAACTTGCAGTTTGAAAAATGGAAAATGAAGTATTTAGAAAAAATCGACCCGTCTCACAACCAGCTCCGATGGGACTCGAACCCACGACCTTTCGCTATCCGGGCGACTGCTCTAACCACTGAGCATCGGAGCTGGTTGTGAGACGGGTCGATTTTTTCGAAATACTTCATTTTCCATTTTTCAACCATAAAAATTGCATTGTGAATGCAAAAAAGTAAAAATTTAAATAACTTGCAGTTTAACTTAAACGTAGTATTTTTTTACCCTGTGGTTTAATTCTCCGCATTTATTGATCTAAAAAAGAAAAGAATTTACTAATTTTTAAATTAGTAAGTTCTTACTTAAGATTGGCGATTTATTAATAATTACTTACCTAAAAAGTCTAAAATTAAAACGTAATTATTAAAGTAGAAAAAACACGACTGCATAAAATTGACGACCAGAAAAAACAAGATCAATAACTCATTGCACCTTTAAAATTTTTAAATGTTTCACCGAAAACGGTCCCCTGACTGCAATAGGGGATCGGACTGATTTTTTTTATTTGTTTAATTTTTTTATTGATATCAGAAACACGAGTACAGGTTTTTATTTTAAAATATTTTCTATATTTTCGGAGATAAAGCTCATCAAACTTCCGTTATAGAGAAGGACAGCGCTTGACACATGTGACGTCAGATGTGCTTAGCGCCATATACTCCCGCCATACAAAATTTCGTTTTAGAAAGAGATAGCTAGAGACACAGTTTTTCTCAATTCAGCAGCTCATTACTTGCATACTAATCAACATTTTGAATATTTTTTTTTTCACTTTTGTTATTCTTTAATGTTATATTTTGGAATGTTGCTATTATATATTTACATATCAATAATAGTCCGATCCCCTATTGTTTTTTCCTTTTTAGTGGAAAATTGTTAGCAGTGGGGTTTTTCGTTTTTTAATAATTACGTTTTTATAACGCTTTGGTTAAATTAACAAAAAGTCTGGAGCTTCTTTCTAGTGGGAATATAGGGACAAAATGTAGCCTTTGTTACTCAGGATCTCAGGAATCATGTAGCTTTCTGTTGGTGAATGATTTTTAATCGGTCCAGTAGTTTTTTTAATTAATCCGAGCTTTATGTCAACTAAAAAAGATTGATGGATGTGAATGAAGCCAAAAAAGTGTGCAAGGATCGTAGCAGGTGGCGATCCATAGTCTCTGCCTACCCCCATGGGAAATAGGCGTGAGTATGTGCATGTATGTATGTAAAAAAGTCACATTCCATTAGTTGCTCACACAATCGTGCAAAAAACACCACCCAGAATTTAAATCTCACAATACATCCAAAGCAAGATTTATGAAACTACCGACACTGGCCACCCTTTCTCAAAGGAAAAATGACGCACAAGTTACCGACACCAATCAAAGTGCTCAAAGGCGATGCCACGCCACTTTCGCTGCGGCCAACCTTGATTGATGAGCTGGTGGCACGAAGAAGCCGCCGATGACGAGCAGAAACGCCGATGGAAAACTTTTATTATTTCAGATCTTATCTTGCATCGGTAGCGATCAGAACTCAAAGCTTTTTAATAAGAATCTAATGTTGATTTTCTCTGATAGACTGATAGATATGGTGAAAAGTAAGGTAACAATGTATAAAAGGAAAATATTCCCATACATAAGTATGAGAAAACTTTCCTTCAGCATTAGCTTTTTGTATTTAAATTTTCTTATTGTACCATTTTGTCTAGCAACGACATAATTATTTTGTAAATCTGTTAAAGCTGTTGAGTTTTTTCGCCTGTTTTTCTTGTCAGTTAAAAGATGTCCATAACAGGTGGTAGGTAAAAAAATGTTGGACGATTCATAAGCATTAATTTTATTTAATCTACTTATATGAATAAAAAATTATTGACTTTGACTTTGACTTTGACACGTCAGTACCGAAAATTTAAGGGAACCAGAGTTTACCTCGTGTAGTGCAAGCCAAGTAACTTACTTGACTTGCACTATACGAGTTTATATGTAGGTTACTTGAAGTAACTTGCATTTGACACAATAACTTGCAAGAGAAATAAACAAGACCAAGTTAGCAGGTAAGCTATATTTTCATGCCACTTGTTTGATATTCTCTGATTTGTATTTGATATGAATTTTGTATATGACGCCAAATACTATTACTAGGCGTCCATTGGTCAAGGTGGAAATGTGACCAGCAAACAATAAAAATAAAAATCGGCCAAGTGCGAATCGGAATCGCTCATGAAAGGTTCCGTACCCACTTAACGTACCGATTACGTACACCTAGCAAAAATACCACTGTAATTTTTTGCCAGAAAAAAATAACTTTGTTTTTCATAGTATTCGTATGAATGACAAAGTTATATTTGCGGTTTTTGAAAATGTGTTATATCTTAAAAACTTGTAAAGCCTACTTAGCTGTGATAGTTTTCCTTTTAACTTTGTCATATGTACTACACAAACACATGACTCTAACAAAATGTTGCACTTTAAAGCTTAATAATTCACAAACGGATACCTCAATCAAAAAACTGTCTTTACAAACCCACAATATTTTTGAAATTGCTATCCAACAACACCCAATACTATGGCGTAGACAAGAAATAGTAGTTTATGTGACTGTCGCATAATGAGGGGTATTAAAATACGAGTGCGAGTTTCAAAAACGAGCCTTGGCGAGTTTTTTAATAGTATTCCACGAGTGTTTTAATACCGAGTTACTTAGTATCCGGTTGTATCATAATGACCATTATTAAACACTTTTATTTTTTAAATTTGACTATGGCATAAAGTGTATCAATATACGTTCAGGCATGAGTTCATAATTCGAATATTATAACATGAGTGTAGATAAAAAAATTACATACTTACCCACTTCACGTGTAGGGGAGGTAATCTAAAATTTTTTTTTTAAATATTACTTTACCATTTTTTTGGCGTGATAAATATGTAAGTATATTCATGCCAAATTACAGCTTTGTAGTACTAAGACTCTATGAGCTAGACTGGGGACGGACAGACGGACAGACTCACATGGCGAAACTATAAGGGTTCCTTGTTGACTACGGAACCCTAAAAATGTAACAAAAGAAAAAAAAACTGATAGTAGAGAAATCAAAATGTTTTTAACCGTGAATCTAAACACTGCACTGTACTGTGACAGTATTATTAGTACCTATACTACCTATACCTATCAGTTTTGCTTAATTATTGCATTATCCATGACTGCAAACAAGGTGGTTAGGCCTTTCGTTTAGCTAACGGGCGCATTTAAAAGGTTCTCTGCGGTTGCTAGCCACATGAATCCGTTTATTGAATGGTTGAACAAATAACTACTCATACGTACCTATGTCATTCGTTGTAATAAATATGATCAAAGTAAATAGCGCAGATAGATTATATTTGTGCCAATTTTGCCAAAGAAACTTAAAATATGTGTACACTAATTAAAGTATTTTTTACATAGTTCATTATGTATTACTCGTTATAATTTTCTTTTCTTTTCTTATATACCTACAGGGTAATAAATTAGCCGCTAAAAGGCAAGCTAATTAGGTTTTTAATGAATTCTATAATATAACTTTTAAACACAGAACACGGAAAGTTTTTTTGCTGCTTGCTTGCTTTTAAACTTTATCAAGCTCAGGAGCTCATGCAGCATATAACATTCATGTGTCAATATGATGATTATGTAGGTAATTACTATACTTATTTTTATTTCTATAAAAAGACAAAAGTTTGTTGATACCAGATTATTTATTATTTGTAGCCTACCTATCCTATAATTTTATCTATCCTATATAAAATATCCTTTTCATCCCATCGATTCGAAAAGCGATGATTGTTTATCTAATAACAGGGTCCAAAACGATTCATTGTTTACCTGTTATGACAAGAGGGTATAAGTGAGATTTGAATTTTGAACAGCTTCATAACAGGGTCCAAAACGATGAGATTTGAATTTAGAACATAATTAAGAAGCATTGGTTGGAGTGTAGCAAAGGATGTGCAGTACTTTAAAAAATACAACCTATTTTGTATGGGGCCGGGACTTTTTTCGGGACCGAGAAATATTCAAAAACGGAATTTTATAAAATTGAGAATATCTCGTAAACGGTGAGTCGTAGCTAAAATCTAACAAAATTTTCAACCCCCCCCCCCCCCCTTACGGCATCCCCGTAGATACTTCTATAGAATCTGATGGACATATATTTTGTTATTTATTTATTTTTTATTTCAAAACTCAAAGCTTTTTCTTCCTCGACTAGCGCTATGATGTATCCGAACGACAAAGAAAGGTAGGTAGTTTGAGTTGTCTTTACTGCTTTTCTTATAGAGGGGGATGAAAAGCAGAGTGTATTACTTGGCCGCAAAATTATTTTCACCTCGGGCGGCGTATATTGAATCCCTCGCTGCGTTCAGGATTCTACTTTAGAATCCCTCGCTGCGCTCGAGATTCTACTCTAGAATCCTTCACTGCGCTCTGGATTCAAAATAGCGCCCTCGCCGTAAATATATTATTTTGCTCCCTTGTAATACAATCTACTACTTATTAATTTTGTTAGGAACGAAACCGACCCGACCATAGTGGTTTAGACTGGTTTTTTTTCTAAACCGTTATGGTTGAACACCGTCTATTCCACTATGGTTAAAAGCATACTCATTGAGACCATTGGCCAATAGGGCAAATGATTAGCCATTGGCGGGCCAACATGCATAACTAAAAATTGAAAACTTAAAAATAGTTAAAAAATATATATTAGTTTGAAGCGTGGCACTGCATTGCTTAGATTTACCTGTAAAACATAAAATTAATATTATTTGTGAAATTCAGCATTATTTTTCCCTCAAATTGTCCTCGTACATATGAGGGAATATATGTTTGGTGGCGGGGTTACTGGCATATCGACGGGGAGCCATATGCGGCCCGCGGTCTGTGCCTCCCGTGCATTGTGCAACCTTTAAATATAGCAAAAAATTCAATTGAGAAATTGCCCTGCCCCGCAGTAGATTTTCAGGATTCGGAACCACCATTGGTAATCGGCTTCATTCAATAATTGCACTGTGAATGCCTAAAATTAGTAAAAATCATATTGAGTTATAAATATTTTGGGACGTCGAACTTCTTTTCACTGCCATATTTGTGAATAAAACCGAGCGTTAGTAACTGCCGACAGAAATAGGTACCTGCCGAGTTTCCAATAGGTTAATACTGACAAAATTGACGATCGATTCTGTCGGCTATGCGAGTCTCCTGTTTGCTAAATGTCTATCTATATTATCAGTTGAGGAGGACATTATGCTGATATATTGGTAATACCTATATCAGAATTAATGTCGAATTGAAAGTTCAAGTTCATATACAACTAAAACTTCATCATTTCTTAATTTTAGGAATTGTAGAAAAAAGTAAAAAGTGTATGTAGAAAAAGTCATTTACGAATGATTATATCAAGTGGCTCTCCGCGGTTTCACCCCCGTGGTACCCGTTCCCGTGGGAATATCGAGATCAAATTATAGCCTATGTTACTCAAGAAGAATGTAGCTTTCTAATAAGTAGTGTAAGCATTTTTAAAATCGGCTTAAGTAGTAGTTTTTGAGTTTACCTATTCGTTACAAACAAAAATACATTTTTTTTCTGTTTTTAATATTAGTGTGGATTTGAGAAGTCCGTGGGGTAGACTAACCCACTAACGCCCGAATTCTCGAAGGGCGTTTGTGCACTACCACTGAATTTTACCGATCCGGAAAAAATCGGATGCTTGTATTTTAATAATTAATCATTTATATTAGTAATTAATTAAATACAAGCATCCGTTTTTTTCCGGATCGGTAAAATTCAGTGGTAGTGCACAAACGCCCGAACGCAAATCATCTTTGGGAGCGTCTCAAAAATCATGGCATCTCTTTCATACGTTTGACATTTAAAATGACGGGGCTATGTTTGAGACGAACCCAAAGATAAGTAGCGTACGAGTATTCGGGCATAAGTGGTTAGCATAGCGCGCTCGGGATGAGGTGAATCAACTTTAGTAATGGTCGTTCACAGAATGGGTGACCAAAATGTTTTAAACCTATCTCCTCCATGCTTTGGAAGGCACGTTTTAAACTGTTAGTCCCGGCTGCGTGTGCAGTCGGTAATACCCATCAATCCGCATTGGGGCGTCGTGGTGGGTCATGTCATGACATGACCCATTCTCCCGGCGGCGGTATGAACATTAAAACGTAACAATAGTAAAAAAAATTCTAACAACAACACTAAATTATCGACGATATCGAGTATCGACGACCTCCGTGGCCGAGTGGTGTGCGCAGTTTTCAAGGTGCCGCTATTTCTGGAAGTCCCAGGTTCGGTCCCCGGTCGGGTAAATATAGAAAACGAATTTTAAAAATGTTTCCTCGGGTCTGGGTGTATGTAGTACCTAATAGCTGTCGATAATTATTATGTATTAATAACCATATCTTACTATGGATTGATAGGTAGGTACTACGAGTATATAACAGTTAGGTAAACATACTCATACTTTTTATAATAAATGTGCTTTTATAAAGTCCTATAGACTTAGCTAAGCTCGACTTGAGATAATGTTTTGAAGGGTTAAAAATAATTATTTACTCTATTCTAGAAAACCTTGTTTGGAGCCAAAAGTAGACAGTATTATTAGGGGTCAACGCGTTTCCATCTCATTAAATAATGAAACACCTAGGTTTTTAACTTTACAGAAACTATTTATAACAATTTAATAAAAAAGCTAATACCTATATTTAAATTTTTACTATTTTTGCATTCACAATGCAGTTTTTATTATTGAAAATGAAGTATTTTTGAAAAAATCTACCCGTCTCACAACCATCCCATTATCCCATCGGAGCTGGTTGTGAGAAAGCTATATATAGCTTATTCTAAAATAAATTAAAAAGTATTGTTACTTTCATTTAAAAAAGGGGGCAGAAGATTTTCTTTGTTGGTTTTCGTAAGTTAAGGTTCTTACAAAAATACTACCTACAATGAATATTCGCAAGAATAATATTTTTCCATCTACAACCGTAACGAAATGAATTACAGCCAAAAAGTTTGGTCGACTTCGAACCCTTTCCAGCCACCCCAAATGAATGGTTGTTTCAATAAGAAATAATAACAAATCAATGCCAACTCGAGATGGGGCAACCAACAATGGAATATCATGGATAGCTATTTTCCAATAGCTACAGGGTCATTGTAGGGCTCGAATGTCCTTCTAGGGGTATTATTTTTGGCGCGAGCGCGTTCTGAGGTGGGCCCGTGTGGGCGCTCCGGGCCAGTTTCAGATGCGACCTGTTGACGCAAGGTTGCCCGCGTGGCGCGCTGGCGGGTTAAATTCGAAATTCAAAAGTGATTTTGATTTTTATTCGCGATAGTGAGTGGACAAGTTTATGTTGTTTATGATTTTTGTGTAAAACTCTTTTCTTGGACTGCGGTTGAGTGGATTTTTGAAGTAAGTAAGTTTATTTCTGCTGTTTTAAAAAAAGTTTATGTTTACTTGCATTTTTATTTTGGTACACAGCAGCCGTAATGTTAGTTTTAGGTATAAAAAAACATAACATTCAAAATAAGTAAGTACAATTTTTATTATTGAAAAATTGAAAATGAAGTATTTAGAAAAAATCAACCCGTCACACACAACTAGCTCCGATGGGACTCGAACCCACGACCTTTCGCTATCCGGTTGTGAGACGGGTCGATTTTTCTAAATATTTCATTTTCAATTATCCTTAAATTAATTTAAGATTAATCAGCAAAGAGCAAATACTATGTTCCTTATTTCTTAAGCTTCTTTAATTATTCAGATATCCAATTTGGAAATTATATATCACAGTAGACGTTAATATTAATCACCCCTTTATGTCAAAGCTAAACGGAAAACACATTAAGGAGCGAACGTTCGACTTGTTGAATGTGTTACGTTGCTGAATTATTAATATGGCTGATCATAAACTTGAACAGTAAAAGTCTTTTTCGTGAGTATCTTTTGTCACTGTTACGATTTCATGGATGGATTGTTAAGAACGTATTAAAGGCAAAGGTATATAAAGTGCGCAGTGTAACGTTGGTATATAATGGCGCCTCGTTACAGTTTGGTAGTAGGTTGCAACAAGTATTTATTATGTTGATGAAATATGTTCTTAATATTGAAATCAATCGATTTTCAGTAACTATGGATGTCATAGTTTGTTATACAAACCGGTATGAAGGGTTAAGATGAGGTTTCTAAGCCCTAAATTTGTCAGTACTGTAATTTAACGACGACGCTGCTGGATGGAATGGTCACAAAATAATATAATTGAAATATCGAGGTAAAGTGATACTAGAAGAAATATCGTTTTTTGGAGTTGATAAGCCGATATTTAGCAAAATAGGCTTATAAAGTTACTGAACATGAAATAGGGATCTTTGCGTCATGTTCATAACAAAAAATGTCCCGACTGCAATCGAATCCGCATTGGGCCCGCGTGGTGGGTCACGGTCTGTTCTCGTTGCCCATCAGTAAGGAAGGCCTGTGGCCAAGCATGGAGACATTAAATGACTGATGATGAATGATAAAAAGAACCAATGAAATCACTTACAAAAAAATATCTGAACGAAGTACGTACAAGTATGTAGGTGTTTCAATCTCTATGCGCACACTTTATTAGCGAACATATAGATTACGCACTCTATAGATACGTTATCAAAGCCTGTCATTTAAAGTGACGCAACGGTACATTAATATTCGGAGCTTTAACACGATGTTTTATCCAAGGCTCGATAAGATATAGGCATCCATTAGGAAATATGTAACTGGATATTGTATGGAACCAAATGGGAGCGGTTTGTTAACCGCAGAATTTAATAACCTTTATTCTAATTAAGAAATACGTGGAGTTTAATTAGATTAATTTATCAAGGTAACAAAGTAACTAATCAAAAAAGTCTTGAAAGGGCGGTAGGCAAATCTTGATGATTCATAAGAACACATTTATTATGTAAGAAAATAAATAAACAAGTACTTTAATAAATTATTTTTTATGGATTTTATGAAAATTTGTGAAAGCATACTAAAGTCAATGCGTGTCTGTGTAACTGCGGGCCTCTTACACACAAACGCAGTATCCATCTGGTCGACACATTAGAAAGAAAGAAAGAAAGAAAGTTATTTATTTTAGCAACACACAACAAAATATACACACAGAAAACTAAATAAGCAGAACAAAAACTACAATAAACAAGAAAATACTTCCATGTGTTGTTGTGTGATGCCAAAACTGTGCTCAGCTCAGTATAAGCAGCAAGCGACGAGGCCTGGCTGCACTGGTATTCTGCTGAACACAGTAGAACACATTAAGCGCCCCGAGGAGATAAAAACTCTTAAAGCTAGGAGTATTCTAGACTTCTTAGAAGCTTCCAGGCTAAAAGAGTTACATTAACTAGGTGGCGAGTCACAATAGATCTTTCAGGTCGCAGTGACTACATCTCCTACGGGCATTAATGGGCTCCAGCAGTTAGAGATAAGATAGTCAGTTCTTCACTGATTGAGGATTCCGGGAGTAGTGCGCTTCCATCTTTCCGCCTTATCTTCGTTTAATATCAAATGTGATGAAGACTAAGTGCTTCCACGTTGTGGATAAAAAAAAATACTTTAATTCAAAGAAAAGTTTCCTTATATTGAGAGATTTAATATAGTATTTAATATTTCCTTATAACCTACCAAACTACCAACCAAATGAAAAGGTGCTTAAATTTTACATTTCTGCGTGCACTATTCCACTATTCATTTAAATAAAAAACTTTAACGGATAATTTTTAACGTTAATTTTATTATCACTTTTGTCACCCGTAACCACACGGCCCTTGGAAAGTGACAAAACGTCGGAAAAACCAAAAAACCTAAAAGTTACTATCATTTTAATACATTTAAAGTGAAAATAAAACGCGTGTCAATTATCCGTAAAACTTGTTTTATTCCCGATGTATTGAATTTTCCGTCTATAACCCTTGCCTTTAAAGTATGTAATACTTTACCGATAATATTGCTAGCTAACGAAGTAAGCATCTTTGTTTTCCTTTTCACGAGCTTAAGAGATAAGAAAAGATCTTATTTCCCACTTGCTTAAGTCGCATTTTCAACACCTTCCGTGATTAAAGCTTGTGTATCAACTAGTTAGTTCGTTTTCTTCCAGTTTTCTTTATCACTGAAATGTAATCCTTTTGGAAATAATAACGGCATTTTTGTGTATGTGTATGTTTGTGGGTGAATATTTTTATGTGTTTGTGTCGTGCAGTAATTTTGGAAAGAAATTACTTAGTTTTTATTGCTTATCCATACTTATATTATAAATGTGAAAGTGTGTTTGTTTATTTGTTTGTTTGTCCGTCTTTCACGGCATAACGGAGCAATGGATTGACGTGATTTTTGACATAGACAATTTTTTTTCCCCGGTAAAATATCTCATTCCCTAGGGATAACGTCGTGTAGTCCACGTGAGCGAAGCTGCGGGCGGAAAGTTAGTACTTACTGTATTATAGGATACATTTAACTATATGTTAATTCATGTGTTTCTTTAAGTACCCCCTAAAATTAATACAATTTGTCACTTGTTGGACATGTCTAATTAGTTGCTTTAAATAACTTTTAACCATGCGAAATCAATTAGACATTTTTAAAACCATTTGTACACCAATCTAGTTCACAAATCTCGCAGTATTAATTTACCATGTATGTACGAAGGTTTGTTTTCCCTGAATGCACGGTGCCGTATGAAAAGTTCGATCGTCGAAAAATAGGATGTTACGATCTACTAATGGAATTTTCACATTTCGAAGCGTGCCCCGTTAATATTAGCGTCCATTCCTGAACGGGATCGCATCGTTACCTGAAAGAGACTTTTACGCTTACGATCCTTTATAGCTGTCATATTGGGAGTTACGAGTTTCTAGTTAATGACTTTCCTGTCTGTTTCACAAACTACACAGCCTTTTTGAGGCTAAGTAATAGACAGGAAACATTTACAAGTTCATCCGTTTCGTCTTGCCCGTCCGTTTGTCTGTGGGCTAGCTTACAGACTCTTGGTACTAAAAAGCTGTCATTTAGCATGGATTTATTATGTACCAATAACGCTGACTAAGTGGTATAAATAAAATTTAGTATTTTTAGGGTAACTCAACTCGTGGAAATGATTTTTCTTATCTGTACCTGTTGGATAGAATTTTCTAAAATCTTATAGGCCTACGAACACCATGTAACGTATTAATTTACTCTTGAACTTTGTCATAAATGATCAAATCATGTCTCAATAATAATTATTGTCGCTGTAATTAACTGCGTTTGGCATATTTCCTTTTTATGGTAAATGTCAATTGATATATGATATTTCCAAATTTCGACAGATCTTTTTTATAAACATAAATGAGGAGCCTAGCCATTTAGTTTAGATTTTATCGTTGCGCGTTTGCTAAAAAGTTGTAATGTGATCTATCTGTACCGACATCGATCGAGTAATCAAGACAGTTTATTTTCGACTAATGAAAAAGTTATAGCTGTTCAGCAGTATTTGTTGAAGCAGAGTACACAATTAAGTTTTTTTATTAGTATTCGGGACTTCATTTCAATTTCAATTGAGTTTGATTGAAAAGATCGGTTCTGTGTTTATTCTAGAACTTTAACCTAGATTCTGATGTCATAGAAAAATAGTTTGGGGTAAATAATTAGTTTATGTTAAACTTGCTTAAAAAATGGAAAATGAAGTATTTAAAAAAAAACGACCCGTCTCACAATCAGCTCCGATGGGACTCGACCCCAAGACCTTTCGCTTTCCGGGCGAATGCTCTAACCACTGAGTTACGGAGTCGTTAACGACTCCGTAGCTCAGTGGTTAGCACATGGGACATGGGTTCGAGTCCCATCGGAGCTGATTGTGAGACGGGTCGATTTTTTCTAAATACTTCATTTTCCATTTTTCAGTAATAAAAATTGCATTGAAAATGCAAAAAACTAAAAATTAAAATAACTTAAACTAGCTTTCCACCCGCGGCTTCGCCCACGAGGACCACACGTCGTTATCCCACTGGAATGTGATATTTTTCTAGGAAAATATTAGCCTGGGTATTCCCCCTCCCTGATCCCCCATCGAGTATCTGACACTGGATGGAGGATCAGGAAGTGGCCTGGAGAGTCCCACATAACCACCGTCCGCACACCGCACGCGGACTGGGTATGCGTAAATGCATTCCCCTCACTATAAAAAAAAGGAAAATTTTAGCCTATGTCCACTCTCCAGCCCCCACACTACCCCCATACCAAAAATCACGTTCGATCCGTATTGCTCCGTTTTGACGTAAAAGGCGGACAAACTAACTCACTTTCACATTTATAATATTAGTATGGATTGCTGTCAGCAGCTTGGTTTAAGTGTTTTTTTCTGGATGGATTTAATGCTGATCACTTTACCTGTAATTTTTGTTAAAAAAATAAATTTACATATTGCTCCGTAATAAAATCTCAACATCACATGCTGATGTTTATTGTAGCTCTTCAACTATTTTAGTAGACGACCTCCGTGGCCGAGTGGTGTATGCACCGGTTTTCAAGGTGCCGCTAACTCTAGAGGTCCCGGGTACAATCCTCGGTCGGATAAATATTGAAAACGAACTTTGTACACTTTTTCTTCGGGTCTGGGTGATGTGGTAATGCCTATCGTTGTTTCCTTTGGTATTGGAACAATGTATGTGATGGCGTATAATATTTATTATTATTATTTTGCTTTATTTTATTGTTTTTTAAACCCAAAATGCAATGCAGCTATAATTGATTAATTTTTGAATAAACATTATTAAATACAAATTTTTTAATCAATTTTATTTATTTATTTTTATTTATTTAAAATTACAAAAGTTACACAAACATTATAGGTAAAACCTAATGCGGTTGTGCACTTAACAATTTAGTTGAGACACTTCATAATAAGTCAATCTTGTAAGGGGTCATTCCATGTAACGGGTGTTACAGGTCGTACGTCTTTACTTGCCGATTAATTAATGATGCAAAGAGGAAACATATACTTTTTATTAGCTTAACACCCTCCACCTAGGTCTAAGTTTCGTCATCCGTATTAAAACTACAGTAATAGCTAGCAGTAAAGAAATTAGGAACAATATATGTGCGTAACGGGCGTTACACGATTTTGCCTATGCTTTCCGGATTACCCGCAACAAAAGCAAAAGTCTGCGAATTGTGTTTGTTTTCGAAGGGAAAAAAATGTAAACGCATTTCTAAATAAATTCTAAACAGTATAGGCTATTTATATTAAAACAAAAAATACACTTAGGATTTTTCATCGAAATTTAAAAATGTAACGGGTGTTATAGCCCAATGTAACGGGTGTTACGAGTACGAAATTAAACCAATATTTCTAGTAATAAATGTATATTTGATCAAATTTTTGGCATTAAACAATATAGGAACTTAGTAGAACTTAGTACCATGCCTAAACTGCTCTCTAACATCAATATTTTTGGAAAAACTGTTATAGGTACAGGGTGCCTACCATCAACTCTTATTGCGGTTTTGTTTAGGACCTAAGCTGAACTGCTTCGCTTATTCGTACCACGACAGCTTAATATCAATGACAGCGATTCAGTGATCATTCCATTGAATGATCACTGGAATGTTTTAATATAAATAGCCTATACTGTTTAGAATTTATTTAGAAATGCGTTTACATTTTTTTCCCTTCGAAAACAAACACAATTCGCAGACTTTTGCTTTTGTTGCGGGTAATCCGGAAAGCATAGGCAAAATCGTGTAACGCCCGTTACGCACATATATTGTTCCTAATTTCTTTACTGCTAGCTATTACTGTAGTTTTAATACGGATGACGAAACTTAGACCTAGGTGGAGGGTGTTAAGCTAATAAAAAGTATATGTTTCCTCTTTGCATCATTAATTAATCGGCAAGTAAAGACGTACGACCTGTAACACCCGTTACATGGAATGACCCCTTACAAGATTGACTTATTATGAAGTGTCTCAACTAAATTGTTAAGTGCACAACCGCATTAGGTTTTACCTATAATGTTTGTGTAACTTTTGTAATTTTAAATAAATAAAAATAAATAAATAAAATTGATTAAAAAATTTGTATTTAATAATGTTTATTCAAAAATTAATCAATTATAGCTGCATTGCATTTTGGGTTTAAAAAACAATAAAATAAAGCAAAATAATAATAATAAATATTATACGCCATCACATACATTGTTCCAATACCAAAGGAAACAACGATAGGCATTACCACATCACCCAGACCCGAAGAAAAAGTGTACAAAGTTCGTTTTCAATATTTATCCGACCGAGGATTGTACCCGGGACCTCTAGAGTTAGCGGCACCTTGAAAACCGGTGCATACACCACTCGGCCACGGAGGTCGTCTACTAAAATAGTTGAAGAGCTACAATAAACATCAGCATGTGATGTTGAGATTTTATTACGGAGCAATATGTAAATTTATTTTTTTAACAAAAATTACAGGTAAAGTGATCAGCATTAAATCCATCCAGAAAAAAATGTCATTACATTTCACAGCCGCTGAGCTGTCATCAACTCTTATTTGACTTATAACTCGGCCAAGCTAACATGACATCTGCAGGTTATACCCGTCCCTTTCACTCTCCGGGCATGACAGAATCGAGTGAAAGAGACGGGTAGAAGAAAAAGGGCACAAATCGTTCGGTCATTCACATTTAGCACTTCAATAATTCAATAATTCAAAATCGTTTATTCAATTTAGGTTTGTTTAACAACACTTATGAACGTTAATGAAGCTACGCCATCGGTTCGCAAATCCTACGGCAGGAGACCTTGTAGCGAGAAGAACCGGCAAGAAACTCGCCAAGGGCTATTTGTTTCTCCCTGTTTTAACTTATACAGAGTCGTCAAATTTGAAAAATGACCTTCACATAATAGTAAGGTTACTTTCCATCACAAACAGAATACCGCTAAAATTAAGTACAATTTTGCTTATTACCTAAAACAGTAAACAATTTTCAACCAAACAAGGAATCAAATAGTTTAATGAACACACTAATCTTAATCTTATTCACATTATATTATAGGATTAATAAAAAGGAAACTGCAAGCTGCGCCGCATATTCAAATCTATAAGTATTAACAAATAAAAGGAATTTTTGAATAAATAATACAATTATTAGAAAAATTGCCGTAACTGTTAGACACGGGTACCAAAATTACCATGAGACACACCAGCTCGCTCATAAATCTATATAATACTATTATAAACCATATCCCGAACACCTTTAACACAAGTAGACATGAGCAGACCCACCCCACTGGCAGCACCCGTTCACGAGCATGACGCATGAGCCAGCCATCGCTTCGCTCAACCATATTTTAGGGAACGTAACGACCCGACTCACACGACACCACCGCAGGAATGTTTAACGAGAGCATGACATACTTAAGCTACCCGTGTTAAATGCCGAATTTAAAAAAAAACAAATGCGAAATACTAGAATGTAACACAATACAATAAAAAAAAAATTATGACCAAGCCGTTTTGTCCTTTAAGTAGTCGTTAACAGTATAATATCCTTTTTTAACGAGGCCATTTTTTATGTGCATCTTAAACTTTTCAATAGGCAAGTCCAATAGACCATCTGGAATTTTGTTGTAAAAGCGTATTCCAAGACCCAGGAAAGATCCATGAACCTTCTCTAGCCTGTACCGAGGCATTACAAGTTTATCTTTATTTCTAGTATTACGGTTGTGCAAATCACTATGTTTGATATATTCATTTATATTGCAACGAACGAAAACTATGCAATTAAATATAAATTGGGATGCAGCTGTTAATATACCAATCTCTTTGAATTTGTCCCTGAGAGATGTCTTGGAGCCTAGCTGATAAATCGCCCTGATAGCTCGTTTTAATTCATTTGCGATCCAGTTTTAAGAAGGTCAGAGTACGAAAGAAAGCAATTCATTTTAGGAACCTATTCTGCATCGCGCTATTTTTGAATCGCTGTCTTAAAGTTGATGGTAGGCACCCAGTTCTCTTTTGCAACACCAAAAAAAGGAAAATAACTGTCAGATTGACATTGCGCGTTCCGCCGCCGCGCCGTTAGAAAGGAAAAGTTTTAGGCAGCCGCATTATTTGATATTTTTAATAATTTCTTAGAACTTTTAAAGCATGCCTCATACGTGTAACACCCGTTACAAGAAAAGTGCATTTGTTTATTTAGCGACTGAGTTAATGTACGCATCATAAAATGCATTGAAAGGTTTTTAGATGCAACAACCATAAACCAGCACAATCAATCTTTTATTAGTCCTAATAAAGTCATATTAAAAATTGGTAACACCCGTTACGTTACGGGTGTTACCCATCATTGCCCACCAATATTTCACAAATAAATAAGCTAAACATCAAATAAATAGAAAATATTAGCAGTTCTTAATCATAACCTTACTTTCCCAAATGCGTTTTATGATGCGTGCATTAACTCAGTCGCTAAATGAATTAATGCTCTTTTTTTGTAACGGGTGTTACACATAAGAGGCCTGCTTTAAAGGTTAAATAAATATAAGAAATTATTAAAGTATTCCAATAATATTTCAGGCACTGGTTGCTTAAAACTTTTCCTTTCTAACAGCGAAAGGCGCAATGTCAATCTGACGGTAGTTATCTTGTTTTGGTATTGAGAGTTTTGATAAAAATAAACTACCATCAATCATATACAGTAACCTGACTTTGATATGTAAAAACAGAATAAATTTGAAACTAAATTAAAAAATTAAGGGTGGTCTATTAAAATATAGGCTTTTATGATTATCCTAAGACACATTTTCTTTTAAAATCAGCATTTTAAGAAAATATGTTGCGGTAGCGTTTTCCATGGAATGACCCTAAGCTCACTCAGCAGACACGAAAACAGATCTATTTTCTCAGACACTGTACGTACAAGCGGCGCCTGGTGCAATAGGTTAGTGGGAGCACTCGGCACCATTAGAAGCGGCGGCCGGCGCCGGCGCCGGCGCCCCGCGTACTCGTCCGGGATACTGAAATGCACCATCTCCAATAACTTTGGGTTGTGTATCATTCCCCTCATTACCTTCAATAGGTACGTAGCAAGAGTGACTTCTCTTCTTACTTCCAACCTGTAGTAGCCCACCATGCCGAGCAAAAACAGAGTGGGAAACACGATTTGACGACCGATTTGGCGCAGGGGTAAACTACCTGCCTTCTGCGCCAGAGGTCTCGGGTTCGATTCCCGAACAAGACAAATATTTGTGTGCATGAACATGTCTATTTGTCTTGGTCTGGGTGCTAACTATGTATATTAAGTATGTATTTACAAACAAAAAGTATTTAAGTATATATTTATCCGTTATCAAGTTTTCCATGATACAGTTTCTTAATGAAATTAACATGAGCTTAGATAATTGGTGTGAATGTAAAATGTTATTTATTATTATTTATTATTTATACAACAAGGGGTAGCCGGGATATACTCTATACTGCTTATTATACATGAACCTAACGAATTTGTTCTGAATACGCTCCAGCATAAACTTATATTTGACACTTACTTAATCCAAACCAAATAACAATTTGTTTTTTCAAAGAATTTTTTTTTTCATCTTAAACAATATAATTCATACGTTTTATATAATAGTACATTATTCATTGATGAGAAAGTTCAACTTTCATGACGTCATGTTGTTTGACATGTTTCACAAGCGGTTCCCATTACAACTATAGTCAAACACATTTGTTGTCCAGCAACTACAAAGTTCATCAAAGTTTCGGAAGTATTTCATTAAACGTCTGTAGCCCAGTCGTGTGTGAATAGAAATGCATTGATATTGTAGTCGGGTGTTGTTTGTTTGCAAACAATGTTGGGGAAATTGTACAGTCTCTTTGGCGATTGCTCGCGTATGAACTTGCATATGAATGTTGTTTATTGTTCCGAGCTTACATTACAGCGTATATACTTATTTGTTACACAAATACTTTTTGCATTTCATTAGGGAGACATTTTTCCTTTTCTTTGATTGAGCTAGGATTTTCTAGCTTTAGTTCAGCGGAAGTTCGGGTTATGAGAAAGTAATTAAAAGAAGGGTTCTAAATTAACAAAATATAATTAGGTTGCTAAAGTTCTGCTACTGCTAAAGCTATGAAAGATTGGTTTTTATTATATTTTTACAATCACACTTTGTTTCTTTTGTGTAACACTGACCTCTGTTGTCCACAGGTGCAGTGCTGTGAGTCAATGCGAGTGTCACCAAGTGTCAGTGTTGGTAATGCGCGAGAGTGTAGTGTAGTGCGGTGTTGGTGACGCGGGAGCGGGCGCAGTGCGCGTGCGGCGTGGCGTGCGCTCGGGCAGAGATGCCGCTAAGTTGACGGCGGTTCACGGCCGCGTCTCACGCCGCTGGAACACTCGCGAGACAGGTCAGTACTTCAACCCATGTTCACAGGTGCGGTGCTGTAATGCTAGTGTCACCACGTGTTAGTGTTGGTTATGCGCGAGAGTGTATATATTGCGGTATCGCAAAGTTACCGTTAATTTGACGACGACGGCGGAAGGCCGCGTCTCAAGCCGCTGGACCACTCGCAAGACAGGTACAGGTACATGGGTTGAAGTAGGTACTGACCTACTTCAACCCATGTTCATAGGTGCGGTGCTGTAATGCGAATGTCACCACGTGTTAATGTTGGTAATGCGCTAGAGTGCTAGGGTGTAGTGTAGTTTGGTGTCCGTAACGCAACGCAGCTACGGACTACGTATTGCTATCACGTGACACATCATTTCCCCTCACATAGCGCTCTTTTACCGTAAGTACAAACCGCAAGAGCCGCTGCGGCTCTTCAAATAAAGCATTATAAAAAAACCTATCCAAACCCTATCCAGCCATTATGCTAGATACATTAAAAGTTTAAACGGCAGCTCCGTGAAGTTTTAAAATACTTAGTCATTATGCATTAAATTAAATTAAACTCAAAATATATGTATAGTAAAATGATAGTAAAATACAAATTGTGACAATATGAAATATACAATGTATATTCTTCAGTTACACTGTGAAACAATTACAATCACTATCATCAATTATTAAATACAGTGATTAAATAAATAAATAAAAGTCCCCACCATACATGACTTGACCTTCTGTCAGACTCTAAGGACGCGACCACGTGGGAGCGTCAGTCGCACGACGGATGCTGACGCGGAGTTTCGGCGTCGTAGTCGCTTAGTTGTATGAGGTAAAGTGACAGCGTCCGTGATCAACTTTACCGCTTTTACTGTAGGCCAAGGCCACACTGCGACGCGACCACGACGCGAGGGCAACGGTAATTTCCTAAAAACAAACTCATAGAAACAATATTGGTCGCCGCACTGCAGAAACGACAAGCGATTTTTTTTTGTAGATAGGCAAGCGCTTGCCCGCTATCTCGCCTGATGTTAAGCGATGAGGCGATCTAGGATGAATCAAGCTTGCCTAGAAGATACCTATTATTTCGCGACTTGAATCCTCTGATTGTACTCCATTGCCCCCATGCCCCCATTCTCTAGCGATGCGGGTGATAAAATTTGAGGCTTATATAATTATATATTCCTATCGTCGTTATAATTTATATATTCCTATCGTCGCCGTCGCGTCGCCGTTGTTGTACCCTGACTTTTCCGCTTCGCAGACGCATGGTCGCGTCTGTCTGTTTAGAGCTAAATAATTCAATGTATCTACATATAATATAATGATATGCGACAGTAAAACTTAATTACCCTAACATCAAATAATTAACGAGCACGAAATATAATCGCGTAATTAAGATAATAGCAGTTCCGTATGTTATTATAATTAGCAACAGAATGCTCCCTCATCAACGAGTAATTGCAGAACTTGATTCCGAGAGCAGAGCATTTTATCCGGAGAGTATTTAACGTATTATGTTACGTTTATGAGACGATGATATGAAATCAACAATTTTTTTTTCATACGATACGGACTTTTACCGCGACGTCGGATTCTATCAAATGTTTAATAAACTTAGGTACTTAGTTTATAAAAAGAAATTAACAATAATTAAAACAACACTTCATTTAGGACTATCATATTGTTATACAGGGTGAAAAAATTATATGTGCCCTGGAGACTGGAAACTGCCTTAAATCCTTAAGTTAAGTATCCCATTTTGCTGAAAGAAAACATTCTATTATTTAAAAAAAGCAGCAATACTGCATATTAAGATTTTATTAAATTAGCTAACACAGGAATTAAACCGGTTAAAATTAGAAAACACAACATAATATAGTGAAAAATGGCGACATTGAAAACCGTGAAGTGTTCAACGTGTAACATCGTAATAGACGAGTTGTTATCATTTATACAAAACAAGATTGATGTGATGGATGTGGAGAGCATCATTAACATCTGTGCGACTGCTTTCTCAGAGGCTGAAGTGGATATTTCGAAGTCGTTACTATTCGAATCATTGACAACGGGCAAAAAGAAAATATCGAGAAGAAAGGAGAAAAAACTTAAGGACCTTGAAGATATAATAGCTGTTTTCAAAAATACCGATCCTGAGCTGATGCCTATTTTTGTGGCCAGATATTTATGTAAACTGCCGCCGGTAACTTTCAATAACATCGATGTTACGGCTTTGCTGAAGAAAATAGTTACACTCAATAATGACCTAAATAGCATCTAAAGCAATTATGCTACACTGGAGCAACTGGATAAAATCAATGGTGAATTGCATAACCTAAAATTTGGCTCAATTGTTGAAAATGCCGAATGTAATGTTAACATGTTTAAAAGAGGTGCATTTTGCGTTGATAGTGGGCCAGTGGGTTTTTCGCCGATGGCAGTGAGTGGTAGCGATATTTCACCAGATGTATTAACACCGAAAACATCGAGACCGTTATTGCCGCCACTTTTTGAATCCCCAGTGTGCACGCAGCAAGCATTGTCGTTAGCATCGTTGCCGTCGTCAGCGCCGGTAAACATAGACAAAGACAACAAGAAAGCGAGCGGAATGATGAAAGGACACAGCGAGATAAAGCAGCCCAATGGTATTGACGCGCGCTGTGTGCTAGAAAGAGATGTGAATTGCACAGATAATCTCGACAAATGCAATTCCCCAGCAGTTTCTGCTGTGACAGACTTGACAGCGCAGGGAACAATGGCGGAGATAGTAAAAAGAAATGGTGATTTCAAAATAGAAAAACCTAGTGAAAAGTGGAATATTGTACAAAGAAACCGTTTGCGAAACCGTTTTGAGGGTTATGTGGGTAAAGCCAAGACGGGCTCTCAAAATAACTTTAAATCAGCTGAGATAAAAGTGTCGCTTTTTATATCTAACGTGCACAAGGATACGGCCGAAAGTGATATTATAAATTATGTTTTTGACAAAACACAGGAAAGGGTGACTTTAACACAATTGAAATTGAAGCACGAAAGAAGTTATAACTCGTTTAAGTTGTTCGTGTCCCAGCATAAAGTGAATACATTTTTGGATAACAACTTCTGGCCAGAAGGAATCTCCTTCCGACGGTTTGTGAATATGTCAGAAAAAAGGATGTACACTAAACCTATAAATGAGTCTGAACTACAACACACGTAACGGTAATACTTGTAGTTTCGTCACCTTCGACTGCAAAAACGTAAAGCGGAGTGTAAATTGTGTAAAAAATCTGGCTAAGGATGCTGACATACTGGCTCTGCAGGAGACATGGTTGATGCCGTGTGACCTGGCGTTCCTGGGGACCATAGATGCGGAATTTGCCTACTCTGCTAAGTCATCCATGGACTTGACCGAAGTCAGGCGTGGCAGACCTTACGGAGGCGTTGCAATCATGTGGCGCAGAAGTGTCTTCCAAAGTGTGTCTGTGATAAAATGTGAGAGTGATCGTATTGTTGCAATCAAAGCTTCTATGGGCAATAATCGTGAAATTATAGTTATATGTGTATACATGCCTACCGACGTGCCGGAAAACTTGCCTGATTTTACAGACTGTCTGGGCAGGATAAGTGCTATTGTAGAACAAGAAAATGTTGAATCAGTATATGTTTTGGGTGATTTTAATGCCCACCCTAATACCTTGTTTTGTGGGGAACTTCTAAATTCCTGTAGTGATAATAACTGGACATGTGCAGATTTTGAGAAGTTGGGCATTGATTCGGACACATATACATTCATTAGTGAGGCACATGGGTCCAAGAGATGGTTGGACCACTGTATTGTTACTCAATCAGCCTGGCAAACAATAAGTAGTGTAGAAGTCAAATATGGTGTATACTGGTCCGATCATTTGCCCTTAAGTATTAAATGCAAACTTGACATGATTAGAAATAAGTTTATTGTTGACAAATGGATTTGTAATAAGGTTATTTGGGGTGAAAGAGATGTTGACGAAATAAATAAATATAGTGACATTTGTAATGACAACTTGAAATGTATTGACTTCCCCAGTGAGCTGAGTGACTGCGCTGACAATATGTGTGGTGATGTCCAGCATAGAATTGTAATTGATAACCTTTATAGTGACATTATTAAAGCTCTATGTACCGCTGCGGAAGATAGTAAAAAAGACAGAAAATGGTCTAAAGGTGGGACCGTTGCTGGATGGAACAAACATGTAAGAGAGGCGCACTCACAAGCTAGGCTGGCATATCAAATATACATACTGTATGGCAAACCTAGTACTGGCCCCGTATGTGAAAACATGCTTACTACCCGTAGAATTTTTAAATCTCGTTTAAAGTTCTGTCAGAAAAACCAAGATCAAATTAAAGCAGACATATTAGCATCTAATGTAAAGAATAAAAATTTTAGTGCATTTTGGAAAGCAGCTAAAAAACTTAATGGTAAAGTTAGCCTGCCAGTAAGTGTAGAGGGCCATAGCGAGCCTAAGGATATTGCAAACCTTTTTAAGGACCATTTTAAGGTCAATTCAATACCTGTCCAGAACGATGTTTGTGCAATCAATGCTAAGCCCATCACTACATGTGAAAAAGCTATGGGTTTCTGTAGTCAGGATGTAGAGCGTAAAATCAAAAAAATGAAAAGAGGCAAGTCTCCAGGTAGTGACGGGCTTAGTATTGAACATTTGCAGTATGCTGGTAAGCATCTTGGTCGTGTCTTGGCTATGTTGTTCACTTTTTGTGTAAGGCACTCCTATTTGCCATCTAAAATGATAGAGACAATTGTTGTACCCATACCTAAGAATGCTACTGGGGATGTAAATGATAAGGCTAATTATAGACCAATCTCCCTGGCCACAGTGATTGCAAAGGTCTTTGACAGTTTACTAGATGAGCAATTGAACAAACATGTGGTACTAAGTGACTTACAATTTGGATTTCGTAAAAGCTTGTCAACGGAAAGTGCAATAATGTCACTGAAACACATTGTAACTTAATATAATAAGAGGAACATGCCAATTTATGCATGCTTTCTGGATCTGTCAAAGGCTTTTGACCGAGTGGATTATGGCAAACTTTGGGCAAAGCTTGGTGAGACGGGCACTCCTGTTGAAATAATTAACATCTTGTCCTTCTGGTACAGGCATCAGAAAAATTTTATAAAATGGGGTAATACCTTTTCAGATGAATATACATTAGAATGTGGTGTAAGACAGGGAGGTCTCACCTCACCAAGACTTTTTAACTTGTATATTAATCAGCTCATTGAGGGGCTTAGCAGCACCATGGTTGGATGTCACATTAATAACATATGTATCAATAACCTGAGTTACGCTGATGACATGGTTCTGCTGAGTCCATCGGTGAATGGTCTGAGGAAATTGCTAAATGTTTGTGGGTCATATGCCGAGTGTCATGGGCTCAGGTATAATGAAGGAAAAAGTGAGTTTATGGTAATTAGAGGCAATAACAAAAAGCTTGATTTCATACCACCTGTCTATCTAAACAAAGTTCCGTTGACCAGAGTCTCACAGTTCAAATACCTGGGCCACATTATCAATGAAACCTTGTCTGACGATGAAGATATTGAGAGAGAACGAAGAGCACTGTCAGTCCGAGCAAATATGTTGGTCCACAGATTTGGTGGTTGCTCAGTTGAGGTGAAGCTTATGCTGTTCAGAGCTTTTTGTCAAAATTTTTACACAAGCTCATTGTGGACAAGCTATTCGCAGCGGGCTTACAGTGCCCTTAGGGTTCAATATAACAATGCCTTAAGAATGTTATTGAGATTGCCTAAATTCTGTAGTGCATCAGGCATGTTTGCCGATGCAAGGGTAGATGACTTCTATGCAATGATGCGCAAGAAGTTGGCATCATTTGTAAGCCGTCTAAGACGGAGCCCTAATGCTGTGCTGAGGCTTATTGCTGACAGCCCAGAACTGTTTGTGCTGGGGAGGTTAATAAAACTTCATGTGCTGGATACTAACATAGTTATAAGAAAATATTAACAATAGCATAATACTAACATAGTTTGTAAGTCAAATAATGTTACTAACAACTATATGGACATGTCTCAAAGTCTGAAATAAATGCATTTTATTTTATTTTTATTTTTATTTTATTTTATTTTATTTATAATAACACAACATAACCTGTAGTTCACATCAATCAATATGGTCAATAATGCGCATCAAATCTTTTTTAAAAACGTGATAAATTAAACGAAAGGAAAACTATGAAAGATGATGGATTCGATATCGATACTTTTCTATGAAAAGACCATTATTTGAAAAAAAAAGTGAACGCTGTTTTGTTTCTTTTTAATAAAATATAAGAATTATTCATTTCAGTGAGCTAACTAAAGAATCCGCAGTTTCCATCCAGGGCCCATATTATTTTTCCACCCGTTAAACATTTTATTCTAAGGCTTCCGTTAGTCATCATCATCATCATCATGTCAGCCGAAAGACGCCCACTGCTGGGCATAGGCCTCCCCCAAGGATCTCCACAACGATCGGTCCTGCGCTGCCCGCATCCAGCGGCTTCCCGCGATCTTGACCAGATCGTCGGTCCACCTTGTAGGGGGCCCGCCCACGGAACGTCGTCCGGTATGCGGTCGCCATTCGAGAACCTTTCCGCCCCAACGGCCATCGGTTCTTCGCGCTATGTGTCCCGATCACTGCGACTTCAATGATGCAATCCTTCGAGCGATGTCGGTCGTTTTAGTTCTCCTGCGGATCTCATCATATCTGATTCGATCAAGCAGGGAAATACCAAGCATCGCTCTCTCCATTGCTCTCTGGGTGACTTTGAGCCTTCTTATGAGACTCATAGTAGTAAGTCCGTTAGTCAATCGGTCGAAATTCCTTTAACACATTACACATAATATTTATTTATTCAAACAATAACGTTAAATAAATAATCGTCACAAAGAAACAATTGAAAGTAAAACAATTATGTCAGTTCGGACATATTTTAAATGTCCGTTTAACCAGAAGCCGTTAATCCAAGTTTATTTATGAGCCCAAATCGCAATTGTGTTCCGAAAAAGATCTGGACCATCATATTTCAATTACACCATTTTTTTGTTTATATTATAATTTTAAAATTATATGAATTGTCATAACATATTTATCCGTGATAAATCTAACACTGAACGTCTAGTCTGTGTTATAATATCTTATGTTCACATGGCCAAAAAAATCTTTTACTGTTTATTAGATTTCGATTAACAAGTTTTTAGTTCTAGTTATTTAAAGGTTTATTACTTAGAAGTTATATTGATAATTGCACCAATAAAAATAATAACAGAGTTATTTTTATCTTATAAATAAATGAATTTATAAGTACTTAAATTCGGGCGCCTGAGTAAGTTGAAAATATGTTTCTTTTCTACCATTTTTTTAACTACTAACAAGATGAAACATGTGTCTCCTTCTTGTTAGAATTACTTGTTCAACTTTGTATAGGGTAATTGCACGGTCGCAACGAGATTTCCTTTATAGTTGTATATACTTCGACTAGACATTTATTTTAAAATTAGTAGCTAGCTTTTGAGTTGATTAGAATTGAGTCTTTGAAGAGGTTATTTGGTGTGTAACTCAATAATCAGTAAAGCTTTTTTTATGAAGGTCGTTGTAACGTGCTTAACTGATTGCACAGTACTTTGGCAAGCACTTAGTATTACATATAGTAAAAGTAGGCTTTCGCCACGAACAAGTTTTCCAAAGTTCACCTTTCAGTAGCTGGTACTTATACATATTACAAAGGACTGTATTACCTTTTGGTATATTCCACCATTTAAACAATAAGAATTTTAAAACTCTTTTGAAAGTATTAGTAGGATAGAATATTACGAATAGTATGGATTTAATATTGTTGTGTAAAATAATACTCATTTTTGTATAAAATATTACAAAATGTAATTATTGGTCGTTGTCTACGATCGTGGCAGATATAATTCATCACGCCTGACTGCTTACGGGATGAATGTTGAGGTAAAATGATAAAACCGGCATCACATTATTAGTAGCTTCTTAAACTCAGAATACACTGCTTTTATATGATAAATTTTTTGGTAGATGTATTTTCAATGAAGACAACTTTCTTTTCACTGAAAATACATAACTTTGTAATATTGTACATGTAACTGGGAATAATGTCATTAAAAGATTGTAAACCCTAAGCAGACCAGTTTCATCCGTGTGTTTTTATAGTTTTGAGCGATTTTATTGGAAGGATATTTCTTATTTATGATATAACTTACAATGCTAGAAACTGCGAAATTATACTTGTAAGTATCGAATATTACAAGAGTCCCCCACAAAATGATAGGATTACGTGTTTGAGAACTCAATAAAATTGCGTATGTGCTACGTATGACGGAGTGCGAAAATATACTTGTATCGAATGATACAAGCACAGAACACCGTTTTTTTTCTCTTGTAGTGTTACAAGAGTTTGTATTTGTATTTGTATTTATTTATTGGTTTAGCAACAGTTTAACACACTTAACATTTATACATTTTTATTTCCTATGGGGCCCAGTGTGTAAACTACTTAAAGCTAAACACAGCATTCTCCAAATCACACATAGGTAATAAAATAAATTTATGTTAAAAGAAAAAAAAATCTTAAGCTAAGATGTAAATATAAAAGTTAATCAAAAAAATTCATTAAAACTCATTAAAAGTAGAAATATCATTTTTGTCAAAGTCATCCATACTAATATAATAATGTGAAAGTGTGTTTGTTTGTTTGTTTGTTTATTTGTTTGTTTGTTTGTTTGTCCTTCTTTCACGTCAAAACGGAGCAACGGATCGACGTGATATTTGGTAAGGGGGTAGTTTGGGAGCTGGAGAATAACATAGGCTACTTATTATTCCGGAAAATTGAGTAAAAATTGTAATTTCCTATGAAAAATCGTTTAACTGTCGTACCTTCGATACAAAACTGTCATTTCTTCCATTACCGTTTCCAAAGAGTATGTAATCACTGACGTCTGCGCGGTCAAAATCGAATACTAATCTTTTCCATAAGCTTAGACTAAAAAAATGTACTGTAACTAGCGCCAAAAATGCCCCAGTCGCGCATGCGCGCAGAGTTATCTGACACTCACTCTACTTCACAGAGTAATTTTTTATATGTAGGAAATAGAGACCAATCTTGGGCGCCTTTATTGGTAGTGTATAACTAGCGCTATCTGTTGTCTGGTCTAGGCAACTTTTGGTGTAAGTATAAAACTATTATTTAAATGGCAAAAAAACGTTTGCCGGGTCAGCTAGTAACTTAATAAATATGAGAATCAATTTGTCAAAGTTCATTATAAAATTACATTAAACGGAACAATAGAACAGCAAAAAATAAAAATTAATACATTGAAAATTTCCTAAAAAAAATGATAATTACTTAAGAGTTCCCCATAAAATGATAGAATTTCGTCTTTGACAACTCAATACAATTGCGTATGTGCTACGTATGATGACGGAGTGCGAAAATATACTTGTATCGAATGTTACAAGGGTTCCCCGCAAAATGATAGGATTATCGTCTTTGAGAACTGAATACTATTGCGTATGTGCTACAAAGGAGGATTCTACGGATTCCGTAGCTCGTTCGTAGACCAGTATAGGACTACGTCTGTGCTACGAGATCGAATATATTTCGTATGTAAGTATGTAGGTGTTCTAGTATTATTTTGTTTTTATTAGGTGTATAGAGGATAACATGAGTAGAATTAATGTTACAGGTAAAAATACTTAAGAAACTACAGTGTCGCTTATGATATTTTTTCAGATCTAAAAACTATGTTCTAAAAAGAGTAGTCGGCTCTTTTTAGATAAAATATTCACAAATTTGCTTCTTTCATTGAATTGAAAGTTTAATAAAATAAGTTTAGTTAAAGTTTTACCAAAATATTTGCCAAAATATAATACATATTATGCTCTATAGAATCTGTCTAAGAGAATACGGACAAATTAAATACTGTTCGTATGGTTTATGTTTTGTAAGTTCTTATATGCAATAGGTATAATATGTAGTTATGCGCTATTGATATGGTGGCATCATAATGCCAAACGCAAGTCGGTTAATTCAAAAGACGGTTAAGCGTGTTTTGAATGTTGGCAATGTTTCCACAAAAGGTCACTGCGTTTGTGAGTCTATCACTATAGATGTGTGGAACAATGAGCTTAATACAAGGGAAATATATAGACTGTTTTAATACACTGTGAGTGGCGTCTGGGACGTGCTGTGGCTATAGCCGATGTTCAGTTTAATTTTTCAACTATTGTTTCAACTGCCTCTGTGGTCTAGTGGTTCATACCACCGATTTCAGACCCATAGGTCTCGGGTTAGATTCCCAGTGGGGGTACCTGTGGTATTCGGATTGGTTGGTGATGCACTTGTTCTTAGTCCGCCTGGCTAGCTACCACCATCTTATCTAAGCCTGACGCCAAAACAATGATGTTTTCAGCATTATTGTATTCCGGCAGTTACAGATAAGATAGCTAGATCCTCAGTGACTGAGGATTCCGGGAGAAGTACGCTTCCACCGTCAGCTTTATCACCACTTATCATCAGGTCGCTTCCACCGTCAGCTTTATCACCACTTATCATCAGGTGTGATGATGGTTAAGTGCTACCCCGTCGTGGATAACAAAAAATCTGAAAGCTCGAAAAATACAAATGTTTTTAAAAACGTCATTAAAACTCTGACACACCAGGGTGCCTACCATCAACTTTAAGACAGCGATTCAAAAATAGCGCGATGCAGAATAGGTTCCTAAAATGAATTGCTTTCTTTCGTACTCTGACCTTCTTAAAACTGGATCGCAAATGAATTGCTAAATGTGAATGACCGAACGATTTGTGTCCTTATTTCTTCTACCCGTCTCTTTCACTCGATTCTGTCATGCCCGGAGAGTGAAAGGGACGGGTATAACCTGTAGGTGTCATGTTGGCTTGGCCGAGTTATAAGTCAAATAAGAGTTGATGACAGCTCAGCGGCTGTGAAATGTCATTGAATGATCACTGAATCGCTGTCATTGATATTAAGCTGTCGTGGTACGAATAAGCGAAGCAGATCAGTTTAGGTCCTAATCAAAACCGCAATTAGAGTGGATGGTAGGCACCCAGGTAAATTATACAGGAGTTATACTTTGTAATTTACTTTCGAGATTTCATTCTTAAAATTGTTTACAATCATTAGTTTTATACAAACGGTTTTGAGAGTTTTTATTAAAAACTTTTCGCCCGTGGCTTTGCCCACGTGGACTACACTTTTCTGGGAATAAAAAGTAACTTTTGTTACTCTCCAGCTCCCAAACTATCCCCATACCAAAAATCACGTCTATACGTTGCTCCGTTTTTATGTGAAAGACGAATAAACGATTTACGTCAAATGTTTGATAGCTGGTTTGTTTGTATGGGAAAAGAAAAGTGTGGTTTTTACTATAATCCACGCAATTTTTATGTTTTTTCTCTCCATAAATAGGGTCTCCGTCCGAGGGACTTGGAAAAAAATTGCCGAATTGGTCCAGCCGTTCTTGAGTTTTGCGCGTAGCAACATAAATTTTTATTTATATTAGAAGAAGATAGATAAAGAAGAAGAAGATGGATAAAGAACGTATAGGCATTGAAAGTTAGTCAATTGGATTTACTCTTCCAGCGCTAGCTTTGTGAGCTAGGCTTTGAACTACATTGACTGTGAGATTTAAATTGGCATCGTATGACGTAGCATAAAATAACAAGCTAAAATAGCTCCGATATTGCTTTGAAGCTTATTTCGAGTTCAAATATGTGTATATAATAACGCTTTTTTATTTTCATAAGGAGGCGAAATGTTTAACACAATAAAAAGCAACAAAAAAGCACTGCTGACTCGCTATCACACTATTTTGTCATACCAGTGTTACACAGAATAACATTTTTCCTCACAGTTACAACAGTATGACACAGAAGAATTTTTTTTCCTCACAGTCACACCAGTGTGACTCAAAAGAATAAAATTGACCTAGATAGTAATTCTAACACAAATAGCTACCTATTCAAATTATTCTTGTGTGAAAAGTAAACTGACAAATCTTATTTCTTACTAATATTGCAAATGCGAAAATTTGGATGTTTATTATTAGTACCTAAGCCACTCCGCACACGAGCCACCGCCCACAACCACAAAACGCCATCACCACCGACCTATTTGCTTCTGTAGTTTTCATACATATTATTATGAACTCGCCGCACACGTCCGCCGCTAGTTGTCACTTGTTTCTTCTTCTAGCTTCAAGTGGCGGCGGCTTCGAGCAACCCGGGTCTTCCGTCCCGGAAGACGGAAGGCCCGCGTTGCTCGAAGGGCGGCGGCGTTTGTGGTTGTCGTGTGGGGTCTCCGCCCACTGACTCTTTCTTCTTCTTCTTATCAATACAGGTGGTTTTGCAACTCGACGTCTATTGCGCCTATTTTGCGTCTGGAGGGTGTGTGGCCGGATCACTCCAGCCAGCCCAGCTCAGCCAGGAACGCTCCAAGAGCTCACACATTCGTGATCGCTTACTGGACGCTGCCCGGCGAGCCGAAGTACCTCGCCCGGTAGGGGGCCACCCTCCTGCATTCCAGCAGTACGTGGGCAGCTGTTTCTTCTTCCTCCATGCACCCTCTGCATAGGGGACTGTCGGTGACTCTTTAAACAAATAACGAATAGAGTTCAAACCAAACAGAAGTCACGTGATTTGCAAGGGGGTGGGGCGTGTGGAGGCCCGCATGCACCTTTAGTACCTACTTTATCCTAGCGGTAATAACGCTGGCGAATCGATTCCGCTCCGAGCGACCGTTTTAAAAAATACCTGGTTACGATCTTTATTAAGCGGTTTTTGAGGACCGTTCCCAAGCCCTGGGTTTCATAATGTAAAGCACACATTGCACCCGTGCTAAGCCAGATGGTCGCTAGTTATGTATAATTAACAATTAATAGAAGCTTAAGCTATACGACCTCATTAAATTCAACAAACAAATTAAGAGGCTGCCACAAACACAATAAGCCGTCCATGAATTAATTAATACTCGAACCAATATACAATATTGGTCTGTAGATCAAATTGCTCTGCTCATTTGCCTTTACCTAAGTACCTATATGGGAAACCAGTTTCAGTTAAATATATTAATTTGTTTGTTTCTATGAACGCATAATACTCTGCAATGACGGATTCATTTAATTTTGCACTTGATAGCTATTTTTAACATGATGGTACTATATAAATAAAAACAAAAGGTGACTGATTGGTCTATCAGCGCACAACTCAAACTACTGATCAGATCCAGCTGAAATTTGCAACGCATATAGGGATTATGACGTAGGCGTCCGTTAAGAAAGCGTTTTGTAACATTCAACCACTAAGGGGATGAAACGAGTGTTTGCATTCCCAGAATAGACCGCGAGCGAAGCCGCGGGCAAAGCTAATTTATTATAAGCTTCCAAAGTAATAAAATGTTACTAACACTAATCACGGCCATAGCCTTTAAGTGTTTGTATTGTTTACTAATCGGTTTGCTAAAATTTGAAATAAATCACCTTAAATAAGAATTTTAATAAACATACTGAAAGCTAATAATGTTCAAAATATGCAATGAATTTTCACTTACCATACATTTTCACACAAATAACGAATACACCTCAACTTTCGTCAGACTTTTGGGATCCAATTTTAAGAAAATAATTTCAGGAGTTATTCGGAGCGAGTGAAAATTGCGCGTCAACGTAAGTGAAAGATAAATCCATCTTTTTTTTCGGAAGTTTCGGAAGCCTGTTATGTTTACATGCATTACCTTTTATGAAAGTTTTATAAATATACGCCGTTGCTATAATGATATACGAAAATAAAGCCTCCCTTTCACGGGGTAAGTATAGATTTTTGGTTGGATATGTTATGTTACAGTTAGAATCCGTTCTTAGTTACAACGCGTTTTCTCTAAATAGTTTTACTGAATGCCTTTGTAACAAGCCAGAATTAATGATGTTAAATAATTACTATCAGTGTAAACTAGTTCTAACTAGGCAAAACGCGTTATGTTGTAATTATTCAGTGAAACAGTTTCAACCGAATATTGTAATTAGGGTGGAACATGTTTGGCGATGGCCATGGGGCGTATTCTGCCGAATATTGGCGGCCCAAACGTCAGCTGTCGCAAGCTATTTGCTGGGGTGGTGCGCAGCATGGCCCTGTACGGTGCGCCAGTTTGGGCGGATTCCTTAAACGAGGAGAACTGGCGCCACCTGAGAAGACCGCAACGGGCTATAGCCACCCGCATCATACGCGGCTATAAGACCGTCTCCGGTACGGCGGCATGTTTGCTCGCAGGCACACCCCCGTGGGAGCTGGAGGCACGGGTCCTCAGCAGGGTGTACCTGGAGAAGAGTGAGGCAAGCAGGCGAGGGGAACGGTTGGCCCCGGCTGAGGTCGCTGTGATTAGGCGGCGGGAGGAGGAGGAGCTACTGGTGGAGTGGCGCCTCCAGCTGGAGACTCCGTCGGCGGGCGTGCGGACGGTAGAGGCGGTGCGCCCGTTTCTGGCAGAGTGGATGGAGCGGCGTCATGGAACGCTGACGTTCCGACTGGTGCAGATTCAAGTTTCTGCACCGAATACAGCGGGAGGAAACGCCGGAATGCCACGAGTGCGACGGGGCGCTGGACACCGCGCAGCACACACTAGAGGTGTGTCCTGCGTAGGCAGCGCGGCGTCGGGACCTCGTGGCAGTAGTAGGGCCGGATCTCTCGCTGCCCAGCATCGTTAGCCGGATGCTGGACAGTGACAGATGCTGGCAAGCGGCAGTCTCGTTTTGCGAGGACGTGCTCCTCCAAAAGGAGGCAGCGGAGAGGGCGCGCGAAGAGGACGCTCAGGCGTCCCTCATCCGCCGCAGACGGTTGGGGAGAAGAAGGCGTCAGTACGACCGCCGCATTCCTTAGTGTCGCTGGCCGGTGATGGAGCGTTCTGTCATGTTCTGTCGTTGGCATTGCACGGCGCACGTCGTCTGGGGAGACGATCACACTTGCTCGGTCGTCTCCCGCCGTGTAGGGACCCGGATAGCCAGGCCACCCGTCGGGTCGGAGGGGAGACTGTCACCACATCCCCCGTGACCAGTCGACGGAGAGAGAGCAAGTAGTGAGGGGTTTAGCTGGTAGTGGTGCCTGCTCTCGACCACCCCCATCTGGTCTGCCCACCTTGAGTGGGTAACCTTATGGGGGGATCGGGAGGAGGCTCTCTCCCTCCCCCCCTTCTGGGGAGAGGTAAGAACCCCCTGGCTCTCCCGCCAAGCCTACTACTCGGGCTCGACGGGGGCGCTGGGGGCGGCGAGAGACAGCCTAGGAGGCCCGGTATAACCGGGACGTACGGCTTCCTGTGCGCTGACCGAGTCCAGCATGCCAGAATGTCACTGGTATACGTAAAGTATGTATTTGCCCTCACTCTAATTTAAAAAAAAAGGATGGAACATGTTGTGTTTTATGTAATTAAGGCATGGCAAATGGTAGGTGCAAGGAGCGAATCGACAAGCATGATAGGTTTACATGAAACAAAGAATCGACTTTATACAAATAGCCCCCTCATTCCCTATTAAACTAGAATGTGTGTGGGGAGTCTATTGTATAAACCACCTCGCACCTCTGAGCTGTAGGCGAGTCTACATTTTTAAATTTACATGGTAATTATTACTATTACTCACTGAAACTGTAATGAAAAACAACATAAAAACTAGTTTTAACTAGGTAGTGAAAACGCGTTGTAACTTAAATCTAACTTAACTGTAACAGTTTTAACTGTAACAGATATACTTTCTTTAATGATGTCTTTTGACTTAACTTTATATCAAATCAATGTTTTAAAAGAGACTACAGGATTAATATACAAGCAAAACAGTCTGCTAAATAGGTACTTTAAAAAATGATTTGCAAAAAGGTTTTCGTTAGAAGAAAGTGTATTAATATTTCATTAAGTTTGAAGCAGACATAGTCTAAAGGTAATATAGGGTTTAAGATATTACGACAAAAAGAAACTATCCAACTATTCTAGTATATTGAAATTCATAATAAATATTTATGATAAGGCCTTTGAAGAAGTTTTGGGACCTTTTAGGTCCGCGAATAATTCGACCGAAACTGTATCTAGAACCTATAAGTATTAAAATATTATTTTGTGGTACAAACCTGAATACTAAAGCCTGATGTACACGGTTAAGGTAAGTGGTATTGTAACACTTTACAGTAAAGTGCTACAAACTTATATGACCCGGTAGTCATTATTGGAACAAAAATATTTCATATTGCCCCGGGGCGCCGCGCTCCGGCGACGCCCTTGTTGCTGAGTGCTGCCAGGCGACAGTCCATTTTGACAGCCAATTTTGTATTGCGTGTATCTCCTGCACCACCGCTGTCACCTGTAGTGCTAGCACAACTGAGCGCGACTCTTTGTCGCGCTGCTTCCAACCAATCAGCACGTCTCGTCTTAAGTCACGCGCGCTATCAACGAGCGATCTGATTGGTCGAAAGTACCCGCGACTCTTTCTCACTCGAGAAGCGCGCAAGTTGTGCTAGCACTTCTGGAGGTTTATTTTTGAATTTCGCGACTCGTGTCGAGCGCTCGCATAATACTCATATTTGACATATTTTACTCATATTTGACATAAAAATGAATACTAAGCGAGTGCTCGACGCGAGTGTCAAAATTCAAAAATAAGTCCCCTGGTTAGCTAAGTTTGCAGCCACTTTACCCTAATGTGCTTATTATACCATTTACTGTACCCGTGTACACCTGACATTATATTTATAAAGCTTCGATTTGAGGTCACGCTCAGACCAAAAAGTTTTAATATACACGGGCACATACAGATAAGAAAATAAAAAAGCTTTTACGTGTGCAAGCACTCCATGTCTCCATGCATGTTTTGTATAGCTGAATAAAAGCGGTTTCCGACCTACGCCCATAGCTATCATAACGAATAAGGAAGCGGAATCTCATTCAATCGTTTTTGCGATATTATAATTCATAACATCGTTTCTGCGATATTATGATTCATAATTAACACGTTTTCTATGTTGCTGAGATTAAGGAGCATGTAATTATCGCATGTCATTAAAATTGACAACAGTTTAAACGCTTTTTCTTAAAAACTATGGCTGTCAATAAATATAGTTAAATGTACAACATATAAAAAGTATAGTGAGTTTTAATTTAAGTGGTTTTGATGATAAATATTTTAAAAAACCTGAATCAAGCTCTAATATTTTACTTCAAATGGTTTCGTTCGGTTAATAGTTGTTGGAAACTTGTAATTTTCTACGCTACGACAATATACCTACTACTCAACGACGCGGATTTCGTGGTTGTTTTAGATTTTTCCGTCTGCGACTTCGCCCGCGTCGACTCCCGCGGGAATGTGATGCTTTTCCGGGATAAAAAGTAGCATATATCACTATCCAGCTCCCAAAATATCCCCATACCAAAAATCACGTCGATCCGTTGCTCCGTTTTGACGTAAAAGACCAGACAAACCAACAAACGCACTTTCAGTCTAATAATAATATAAGTATGGATATTGTATGTACTAAGGATCTGCTGTGGCGTGAAGTGGTGTGCGAATGGGTACTCGATTTACTTATCTAAAACAAGGGGTTTGAATTGATTAATTTAGATTGAGGGAACGTGAATAAATGAGCTCAGACGGTGTGAATGTTTCCAGCCATCAAACATCTGGGCTATGTTATGAAAATCATTGTAATGTAGGCATTAATTAAACGTATTATTAATACTAGTGCCTTCTCGCGACTTTGCCAGCGTGGTTCCCATCCCAGTATAAATATTGGGATAAATAATAGCCTATCTATGTAATTTTTTATCCCAGTCGGAAATAATGTAGCTTTCTACTGGTGAAAGAATTATAAAATCGGTTCAGTAGTTTTGCTTTTATCCATTACTAGCGGATCGACGCGGTCTCACCCGCGTGGTACCCGTTCCCGTAGGAATATCGGGATAAATTATAGCCTATGTCACGCGGGAAGAACGTAGCTTTCTAATGGTCAAAGAATTTTCCTAATCGGTAGTTACGGAGCCTATTCGATGCAAACAAACAATCAAATCTTTACTCTTTATAATATTAGTATAGACAAACATACAAACAAAACATCAAATCTTTGCTCTTTCAACATGTCAACCGAACGACGCCCACTGCTGGGCATAGGACTTTGTACTTTATCATATTATAATTAAACAGACTAACTTTCAGGACTAACTCAGTGCTTTGCCCGCGTGAAATACACGATGTTTCTCGTGCCAATGAGACATTTTCAAAGGGTTTTAAGCCTATAAATGTTATTCTAGACCAAAATCTGTCTCTGTGCCAAATTTCATACAGATCTGTTCAGCCGTATCACTGTGATTGAGTAACAAATATCCAAGTTGTAAATGTAGTTTTCGTAAGATTTTATAAGAAAGAGGGATTTTCTCGACTTCAAAAAGTACCTGTCAACTAAAAAGAAAAAAATATTTTTATAAAGTACTTACCACCTTTTTGAGGTCAGACCATGCATGATGAAAAAGTCACTGACCGTCTCTGACCGCAAAATTGAAGGTAGTTTGAAAATCTTCTTGTTTTTTTATTTCTAACAAGTAAAACTAAATGACTATATTAACGTAGAAATATTAAAGAACGATCGATTAAACTCCTTACAGGTATTTGACTAAATTCTCCAGATGTTATTTAAATATCTGCTTCGTTAAATTTATATTTTATTAGTTTGCAAGCGTAGGTAATTAGTATAAAGCCCTTATAAAGCCATTACTACCTAGACAATTAAGCTCTAACTTGAATGATAAAGTTAATATGCTATTTGAATAATATGAGTAATCAGCGGCTGCCCGTGGTTTCATCCGTGTTGTTCCCGTTTCCGTGGGAATATCGGGATAAAAAGTATTCTGTGTGTTATTCCAGCCTATAATCTATCTCTGTTGCAAATTTCATCCAGATCCGTTCAGTAGTTTTTGCGTGAAAGAGTAACAAACATACATCCATACATAATAGGATTATTCTGCCTACTATGCCAGGGTTCATATATTCGATTTCCATGGACAATCTTTGCGATGTTATATACCTAAATTGAATCGAAATAAACGCTATCTCCCGTTTACTTTGGATGTGTTCGTAGTTTCTGATTTATATACCTACGTACGCGTTCACTGCCTACGTATATCAGAGACTACCCAAGTCATAAAGCTACATAAAACATAAAGCATATCAGATTGCTTGTTAATGAAAATGAAGTATTAGAAAAAATCAGACCGTCTCACAACTAGCTCCGATGATCGATTTTTATTTCTATTTTTTTTTCTAATACTTTATTTTAAATATTTAGAATTGCATTGTGAATGCAAAAAAGTAAAATAGTAGATAGTTAAAGCATTATTTGATTGTGTTTTGTTTACATTCAAATGTAATCTGTCAGAAAATTTGCAGCTATGTGTTCTATATTTAAATTAAACCAGCTGTAAGATTTTAAATTTTTTTATGCATTCACAATGCAATTTTTGTTCATCAATGTGAGGAAACCCTCGCATCCGTAAGATACATTTTTACAAATGTTTAACAGTCGATTAAGATGAAACAGCCATTAAATAAGATTTTAAATTATTTTTATGCATTCACAATGCAATTTTTGTAAGTATAGGAAAAATGTGATAGTAAAAAACCACGAGCCCTATAAGTAGCTTTCAGGCGGGATCACATTTTTCCTATACTTACAAAAAATGCATTGTGAATGCATAAAAATTATTTAAAATCTTATTTAATGGCTGTTTCATCTTAATCGACTGTTAAACATTTGTAAAAATGTTTCTTTCGGATGCGAGGGTTTCCTCACATTGATGAAACAACGCTGGCCTACAGCGTAACAAGTGATAGCAAAATTCGACGAGTCGTGAAAGCCTTTCGGTAGCTTAGTTGGTCAGAGCATCGGGCCGGATTCCCGGAGGCGCGGGTTCGAATCCCGCCTGAAAGCTACTTATAGGGCTCGTGGTTTTTTACTATCACATTTTTCCTATACTTAAACCAACTGGTTAGCCCGCCTGTTTTGAAAAATAGATATGAAAATCGGAACTTAGTCTATGAAACAGACACGTCCCGCCAGTGATTTACGAGAAAATAAGGTATAGTTTCATCTCAAATATTGTCAAATGAGTGCGTATATATATCGAATTAAGCCTCTTTGCCGATAAGTCACGTCTCGGAACTACGGTTGAAAGCAGTTACAGGATACCGGCGCCGCGCCGCTCCTCGTCGATCATCCGCTGACACGATGGGGCCTCAAACCTTCACAGCGTGGGCATTTTGCGTGACTTTTACAAGTTTAGTGTTACAAAAAGGGTTCTCTTGTATCGAGTGACCTTTATTTTATAATGAATTGATACTTTGTGATTTAGAACCTTTTTTACTGGTTTCAGATTTAGTTACATACTAAATGAACTATACACAGTTTATTCTAAATGCAGTTACTTACTAATATACAATGTACCAATAAATGTAAAATTGTAATTTTGTTCCAAATAAATAAATTTATTATTACTTATTATATTACCGCGATTTTTACCGCGGTGGTTAACATAACTGTTTATTAAATATAACTTGTTCCACCATAAGCATAGATGTAAATTTCTGAATTTTTGACACACTTGTCTTACAATATACATTTATTGGAAATATTCGTCACGTATTATGCGTGATTGTATCGAATCATGTAATTGGGCCTTATTGGGAGAACGTGTGAGGATTGAGGGTCGATAGAAATTTATTGGGATAAGCGTACCTCGGCTGAGTGGATGAATTAATTATGATATTGCAATAGAGCGTGCTTCGTAAATAAGGAAATAATAAAAACGATTCGAGCTAATTATCAAGGATGTTAAATCAATCACAATTATTATGAAAAACGAATTATATGTAGCTTACTTCCGCAAGAAAAACAACATGCAAGATGCATCGCCCGCCCGCCCGCAAAAAATTGCACATGCACACCACGAAAATACCAGTGCACAATACCTGCATTTAGCAAGACAGCAATACACCTGGCGCCTTCACCGATTATACTACTCTACACATATTTCGCCTCAACTCGGGGCATCCTCAGGAGATAGGTATTTGACTGTTTTTTTTTAATTGGCTTAAAATGTTTATTGAATTAGTAGCAACACAACATAGGTATTTATTTTCAAAAATCTTGCATATTTTCAGCGATATAGAGCTTCAAACTTTCTAATTAGACAAGGAGAGCGCTATAGAAATGTGACGTCACATTTCTATATTTTTTCTTTTTTTACATTTGTTATTTAATAATGTTATATTTCTGAATGTCATAATTAAATATCTACATTTCAACAACAGTCACATACCCAATTCAAATATCCAGTTTGATCACCGTTACCATAACCAGAATTCCAGTGAGGACTGTGTGTCTGCATTCCTATCCCTAAATCAAAATCGCTGTATTCACTTAGGTCGACACTTCATTTGGAGGAAGTAACGCCCAAATACTCGAACACTACCTTAGTTTCGTAACTTTAGGATCGTCTCAAACATCGCCCTGTCTCATATTATGTCAATGGTTTGAAAGAGCTGGACGCGCCCAAAGTTGAGTAGCGTTCGCGTATTCGGGCGTAGTCTTAAACTAAGGTACGGGGGGCAACCAGAATTCTATATCCTTAATTAAAACTACACAGTTGATAAGGTTCCTCAAATAATTTATAGAGATTGGAGATAGATCGCACTGTGTGTAGATGGACTGTGCGTCTGCATACCTACCCCCAAATCAGAAACGCAGATATTTACTTAGGTCGATACTTTCATTTGTAGAAGGTAACGCCCTAATACTCGAACACTACTTAAGGGCCGTGGTATCGCCAACGACCTTGGGCATAGAAAAGTGGCCTAATTTTCCCGCCCGCTGCCCGCACCAAAACAGCTTAAACACACGTTTCGTCAAAACTATGTATTATTTTAAAACGAAAAATGCTCAGTTTTAAGTTATACAAGTTAGAAATCTTTTCCTGAAAGAAACGTGAAAATATCACTTGTAGTTTAGAAGCAGTAGCGTATTTCAAGTTGAAAACAGCTTCATTTTACTACATTTTAAACTATGTTTTTTTTAATGCTCAGATTGAAGTTTATATATCAATATTTAATATATATTAATTCTCGATTCATCAGTAGGCTAATTTTTGAGTTTTAGAGCCTAAAAATGATCGTTTCACGACTACATGCACCTTAAGTTTCGTAACTTTAGGAGCGTCTCAAACATCGCCCTGTCTCATATTCTGTCAATGGTATGAAAGAGCTAGACGCTCCCAAAGTTGAGAAGCGTTTGAGCATTTGGGTGTAAATGTCTTAAGTTACGATAATTTATTGGATGCCTCCAGGATTTAAAAAATATATTTTATCAACGGCCAGCAGTGTGTTTCGCAGTGACCACAGTTACCATGGGAGCTGCAAAACATGTAAACCCAAAACACAAATAGCAAGGGCTAGGTATTTTACAAGCACTAGCTGATTTTTATTCACGTCGGTCTATCACTTAGCCTTCATCTCACCTGATTTTAAGTGTAGATAAGGCTAAAGGTCGAAGCTCATTACTCCCGGAATCCTCAACCACTGTGGAACTTTCTATCTTATTTCTAACTGCCGGAACATAACAATGCTGAAAACATCGTTGTTATGGCGTCAGACTTATATAAGTTAGCGGTAACTAGCCTGGCGGACTTTGAACAAGCACTCAACCACCAAAGCGAATACAATTTGTACTCCCACTGGGAATCGAACCCGGGACCTCTGGGTGTGATATTGTTGGTGTGTACCACTAGAGCACAGAGGCTTAAATTTACTTAACTTTAAATGCAAGTTTTTATTAAAGAAGCTGAATGCCAACAGTCCTAAGTCTCCTTTTAATTCAACATAGTAAAAGCATGTAAATTAAAAGTACGAGTTCTAGTTTTGTTATTTATCGCAGTGAGGCTCTGAAGGAAACTGTGCAAAGAAATTTCCTTTAAACGCGGAATGAAAAGCAATGAGACGAGTTTCGTTCCTCCGTTATTCATATAGTTTTCTAATAGTCCTTTGTTAGGATTATCATTTGTCTTATTTGAAATAAAAACGAGTGAGTGGCAGAGGCAGAGCATTGGACTATATAAGTGTATTATCCATGTGCTTCCATTTACTAATACTATAGTCGTGTAAGTGTTTGTTTGTTTTTCCGTCTTTCACGTCAAAACGGAGCAACGGAGCGACGTGATTTTAGGTATGGGGATAGTTTGGGGGCTTTAGGCTACATTCGACCAAACTTTTATTCCAAGAATAATAACGCTTACTTTCAGATAGTAATGTCAAAACCCCATACTAGCTTGACATTAGAATCCGACAGTAAGCAATATTCTCGGAATAAAAGTTTGGTCGAATGCAGTTGATCACGCACAATTGTGGTGACCATCGACTGTGTTCCACAGTTTATTGAAACGGAGGTTTCTCATGCAAAATTAAGTAAATTAAAAACTAGTCCTACCTTATGGTAGAAGATACTGTCCGTAATCCAGGGGGGCTGATCGCTGTCTCGCCGGCGCGCGCCTGGCAAAACGATCTTCACGCAACCCCCGATGGGAAACTCTTATAGCTAACACTCTTATAACTACACAATGCCCTAATAGACAGCTAAAACTTTCCCGGCGCTTTTCAAAGCGAACACACACGGGTCACAAGTCCGTACCCCGACCGGGCACTAGTAGGTGCAAAAACTCGCAATCTCGGTCACAATACGGGTAGGTAACTGGGCGCGATGTTGCGCGGACGGCTGTTGGCGGCGCACTGCCCGAATGAAAAAACACCGGCCCGAGCGCGTTGTCCCGTGACCTTGACAATGACAACTGCCCGCTCGCAAGCGCGCGTGAACATCCCCCCGTCCCGGACAGTAGCAAACTGTCCGCCAACTCAATCTAAGGGTAGGCGAGAGAGGGTAGCGATCGCTCGCTTCAAAACAGAGTCCCCCACCAGGACCTCGGCAAACCTGGGCACACCATCCGACCCCGGATGAAGCTGAACAATGCGTCCTAAACGCCAGCGGAGGGGCGGCAGGTTTGGATCCTTTACCAACACGAGGTCTCCGGTCTTGGGTGGGGTCGTCCTATCCGACCACTTAACGCGTTGCTGCAAAATGTGCAAATACTCCAGATGCCAACGGCGCCAAAAACTCTGCGTAAGCTGCTGGAGCAATTCAAATCGCGAGAGCCGTCCGGAGGGCACTTCGGAATAAGGATATTCCGGCAAGGCGTTAAGCGGTCTGCCAATCAAAAAATGGCCCGGCGTAAGGGCCTCTAAATCATTCGCGTCCGAAGACAACGGACACAACGGACGCGAGTTGAGGACCGCCTCAACCTTACAAAATACGGTCGCGAGTTCCTCATACGTGAGGACCGTCTCCCCAATAACGCGACGAAGGTGAGTTTTAGCGGCCTTTACAGTTGCTTCAAAAATCCCTCCCCAGTGGGGGCAGGATGGCGGGGAGTACTGCCATCGTACCCCTCTGCGAGAGAGTGTGGATCCGATCTCAAAATTATTCCTATCCAAAAATTCACAAACTTCCTTTAAATACCTATCGGTGCCCTTGAAATTGGTTCCACAATCGGACCTGATTAACGACGGCATTCCGCGGCGAGACACAAAACGATTCAACGTGGCTACAAAGGCTTCTGTGGTGAGGGCACTAACCACCTCCAGGTGGACCGCTTTAGTGGCCAAACAAACAAATACACACAAGTAAGCCTTTTCCGTTCTAGCATTACGAAGCCGCGATGTCTTAACGGTAAATGGCCCCGCAAAATCCGTTCCAACTCCTGAGAAGGGCATCGATTCGTTCACTCGATCGGCAGGCAAATCACCCATCTGGGGCTGCATCGTATCGGCGCGCAAACGATAACACGGGAGACAACGAAAAATAACGGATCGGATTATTCTCCGCGCTGACAAAATCCAGAACTCTCGTTGGAGGAGCGCGGTCAAAGCATTACAACCGGCATGAGCATTCTTAACATGTCGGTCTGTAATCAACAGTCTAACTAACGGTCCATCTTTGGGGAGCAACAAAGGGTGGCGTGATCCGTACGGCAGGTTGGCATGTCTGAGCCTACCTCCGACACGCAGCAATCCGGTACTGTCCAAGAAGGGATTCAACCGCACCAAGGGTCCCTTCAACTTGGACTTACTTGAGCGCAGGGCTTTCAGCTCCGGTTCAAACTCTCGCTGTTGCGTCACTCGCAACCAATGCAACAGAGCGTCTTGCCGCTCTTGTGGGGCGAGGACCGGAGACAACGATTTCTCCTGAGGCTGGCGACAATTTCGCACAAAGCGCCTCATCCAAGCAGTCACGCCGAGCAACTTATCAAGAGAACTGTAGCGGTCTAACAAAAACTCCATCTGCGGAGCCGCCACCGTCTCCACGGCGTGAACACGCATGCCTAGGTCTGGGACTCTGGCCACAGCCGGGGTGGCAGGCCATGAGCGCTCAGGCCGTAACAACCATGATGGACTCCACCATAGGTGGTGGTCCACTAACTCAGGCGCCTCGCAGCCGCGGGAGGCATAATCTGCGGGGTTCAATTCGCCCGGTACGTGGCGCCAAATCAACGTGGCCTTTGAAGTCTGAATTTGTGAGACCCGGTTGGCCACAAAAACCTCAAGGGTGTGGACTGAACTCTTCAGCCAACAAAGGACGACCTGGCTGTCAGACCACGCAAATATCGACTCCAAGTCGACACCGTTTCCCAAGGTGTCGGCAACATGATTGAGTAGCCGTACTAAGAGAGTGGCGCCGGACAACTCCAACTTCGGAATGGTTAGCCTAGTCCGAAGGGGGGCGACCTTACTCTTGGCCGTAACTAAGTGTACGGCGACAACGCCTGCTGCATCCACCGTTCGGATGTAAACGGCTGCCGCGTATCCGCTTTCGGACGCGTCACAAAAGCCGTGCAGGGAGGCTTTAAACTTTCCCGAAGGCAGCATTTGCCTCGGTATACAAACCCGATTGACGTCGGGTAGGGATGACACGAACCTCACCCACTCTCGTAGGAGGCTACCAGAGAGGGGCTCATCCCATGACAATTCCGCAGCCCAGAGCTCCTGTAGGAAGCACTTCATCGAAAACACTACAGGGCTGAGCCAACCGTTCGGATCAAAAGTACGGGCTACAGTAGACAGCACCGTGCGTTTAGTCCAGACCTTTGGGTCTGGCAGTTCTAATCTATATGTGAACAAATCCGGGACTGGTCGATACTGGACTCCCAAAACAGACAGCATGTCTGGAGTCTCCGGATTTTCAAAGAGGAGCGGCTCTTGCTGGTGGTCCTTAGGCAAATCTGCCAATAGGTCCGGTGAGTTAGACAGCCACTTCCGCAACTCATAGCCACCAGCCCTCAAGAGCGCAATCAGCTCATCACGTAAGACGAGAGCCTCATCTAAGCTCGAGGCCCCCGTGCAGATATCGTCGACAAATAAGGCCCCCCCCTCAATAAGAGCAGATGCCCGGGGATAGCGTAGCCGTTCGCGCTCTGCGAGCTCCAAAAGCGAACGGATCGCCACAAAGGGGCTCGACCGCAAACCATAAGTGTTGGTGTTCAGCTCGTAAGCCAACATCGGATCCTGGGGATCCTCACGCCAAAGGATGAGCTGGTATCGTCTATCCTCCGGGTGAATCACGGTCTGTCTGAACATCATGCGGATATCGGCCACAAAGACGACAGCGTGCCGGCGGAAGTTGGTCAAAACATCACAGACGTCGTGATGCAACTTCGGCCCCGCATGCAGACACTGATTCAACGACACTCCGGTTGACGTGGGCGCTGAACCATCAAAGACCACGCGGATCTTCCCATTGGAAGTCTTCAAAACAGCGTGGTGTGGCAGGAAGTAATGTTCCACATTACGCCAGTCCAACTGCGAGATGGACATGTGCCCAAGGTCCAAATACTCCCGCATGAAGTCTATATACTTCTCCTTGAATGCGGGATCCCTGGCCATCCTACGCTCCATGGACAACAATCTCTTCTCGGCCATCGGTCGGGAGCTCCCTAAAGGAGGGCGAACCGCCAAGAGGGGCAAGCGGGTAATCAAGCGACCCGAGAGGAGGCGCCCAGTGTTGTTCTGGTAGAACAATTCGCACTCCTCGGCTAACGGATCCAACCGCTTGGCAGTGGGAGGTTCCTCCACCTCCCAAAACTTTTGGAGAACGTCGGACAAAGTAGAACCGACAATGGTCTGGCGGTCTACCGACGGGGTCTCTGGTGTCTGTGGTACCTTTCCCATCACCACATGACCCAGCGACGAGGACAAGGCGACAAGATCGGCTGTCTGCAAAACTCGCTTGCTTCCACACAGTACACGACCGAGGACATCCGCACCAATCAACAAGTGTATTGGGCCCGGTCGGTGGAAGGAAGGATCAGCCAAAGCCAGTCCAGACGTCAGCTCAATCGTGGATGGCGGCACTCGCACTTGCGGGAGTGGTCCAACCACCTTATCAAATACAATCGCCGAAGCACCGATCTTCGGCCTTGGCGCGAAGTGGGGGGAGAAGGAGAACTCAACTCGACCAATCGGATCAGGGATCCGCGAGTCTCCCACCCCCCGTACCGCTTCGTGATGCGGCACAAGCAAAAGACCCAGCTGTCGGACAAGCCACCTGGACATTATGCACCCCTGGGCACCTGAGTCCAAAAGGGCACGCACCGTGACAACATTGCCCTTAGGTCCCCAAACATTCACGGAGGCTGTTGGCAACAGCACAAGCTCCGGAGGGGTGGTTGGATCTGACAGGGGCGCCATTAAAAATTTTGGGGGGGTACTTGTCCCCCTCGCGCCTGAGTCGGCGCGCCAAATGTGGGACGCTCGTACCGGGCGAGCGGGTCCCAATCGGGTACATACTGGCCCCGACCAACAGCACTCCTAGGTGCAGGGTAATACCCGTGTGGGGCGTGCCTCGGTACATAGTACCCCAATCGAGGCCTCTCCATTAGGGGGGGGAGTAGCAAATAGGGCCCGTGCCCATCGCCACCGTGGCGTACTCTTGTGGTACCCCCCTACCCCCGCCCGTGGCGGGGGCGTCTCTCCTATAGTTCCCCCTCTCCGGGGGGGACTGAACGGGGGGGCTAAGCCCCGCCGAATCTCTAGGGGACCGGTTCCGGGCTGCCGGGCCCCCGCCCGTGCGCGAGGAATTCGAACCCCGGTCGCTCCCGGCGTCCTTGCGGTCCAAACAAAGGAGGGGGTGATGCCTCCCTCCGCAAAGACGACAATCCTCTGTCTGGGGACACGCCGACTGCATGTGTCCCCCCAAACACCTATAGCACCATTGGCGCTGTCTTGCGACGGCCCTCCGTCCCTCTGGGCGGAGGCCTCTAAATTTGGCACATTCGTGCACCACGTGCCTATCTCCCCTGCAATACCTGCACCGCTCACTCGGTGCGGGGGGAGGGGACTGCTGGAAGGCAGCATAGCGATTGGTCGGGCGACGGGGCTGTTCCCTCGCCGCCACCATACGACCAACACCTGGAACCGGGGCGGGCTCCAGGTGGTCCGTCACCCTACATTCGTCCTCCAAAAAACGAAGGAGGTCCGCGAAGGGCGGGAGATACGAGGCGCTGTCGCCTCCGTACCTCTGCTCGAAACGCCCCTTCATTTCAGCGGGCAATTTGGCGAGGACTATGTGCAGCAGTACAAAGGACCACTGATCCACCGGCAGGTCCAATCGCCTTAGGGAGTTGACCGCTGACAGTAGCGGGTTCAGCAACTCCCTCCGTAACAGGTGTACCCGCGTGATTCGCGGGAGGGCCAAAATCGTGGCCACGTGGGTGTCCGCCAGTAACCGGACATTCTGGTACCTGCTAACCAGAAGCTGGCGAGCCACCTGGTAGTTGTCGTCGCTGATGAGCAGGTGCTGGATTACCGAGCTGGCCTCTCCTCGCAGGGAGGAGCGCAAATAGGCCAACTTCTCACTAGGGGATAAGTCCCGTCGTGAATCCACTAAGCTGTCAAACAGGTTAATGAAGCCCATCCAGGCTGACAGATCCCCATTAAAGGTGGGAATCTCCAAGGTAGGCAATCGGCCTAGCAACGCCGTCGGGGTAGGTTTGACCTCCCCGCTCAAAACCGGCTCCCCCTTCCGAACAGCCAGGGCCCTCTCAGCCGCCTCCGTGAGCTGGTCAGCCAGCTCATAGGCCTAGGCTACATCCTGCTCCAGCTGTTCCGACACGACATCATCAGCTGGGGGGTTCTCCAGATAATACGCGCGACACTCCATGGCGTGGCGCTCCAGGTCTTGCAGCCGAGCTGCCAGCCCACCATACCGAGCTAGCAACGCGCCTACCCGGTCGGCTCGGTCTATTAATGTGACCGCACAAGCAAGCCAACGCAAAACTCCTTGGATGCCAGCCCTGGATACGGCGGTCGGATTCGTAGGAGCCATTTATAATCCGTTGAATAAACAAGCAAACAAAGAAATATAGAAGTGGTAAACATCAACAAAAAAAACAATAGAAATAGGTCGCGTCACGATAATATAAAACACAATTAAAATTCGGACGACATACACGGACCCTACTATTTTCATAAATTATTAACAACTTACCAATTTCAAGGGCTAACAATATAACGGTATAAACAAAACGTATAGGATTAACGGTATGGCATACACGGCACGGCCAAGTCAACCTCGCAAATCAACTACTAAACCGTTATCAACAAACAAAAACAAAACTATTTTTAATAATAATACTCGTAATTTAATACTACTAATAATTAAAACTAGTTCCACTTTTTTAACTAGGCAAGCGGACTCGGAACAAACACAGTATGTGGTACTAATAACAACACTTTCGAACGAAACTATTCGTCAAATAAATCCGGACACACAAAAAAAAAATATACACATCTAGGCGAGTAAACTCGTATCAAATCACTAGTATGTGACCACAATTATATAAGTGTCTATCTATTATCGGATCCACCAAGTGAGAAACATTCGCCTCGAGAATTTACTAGAACAATTTCTTAGTACTTCAAATCGTCTCGGAATACCCTCGAGATTTTAACAAAAAAAAAATAATTTTTAGGTACTCTTTTTAGGTATTTCTAACTACGCTCTGCTACCAAAAATATGATCACGCACAATTGTGGTGACCATCGACTGTGTTCCACAGTTTATTGAAACGGAGGTTTCTCATGCAAAATTAAGTAAATTAAAAACTAGTCCTACCTTATGGTAGAAGATACTGTCCGTAATCCAGGGGGGCTGATCGCTGTCTCGCCGGCGCGCGCCTGGCAAAACGATCTTCACGCAACCCCCGATGGGAAACTCTTATAGCTAACACTCTTATAACTACACAATGCCCTAATAGACAGCTAAAACTTTCCCGGCGCTTTTCAAAGCGAACACACACGGGTCACAAGTCCGTACCCCGACCGGGCACTAGTAGGTGCAAAAACTCGCAATCTCGGTCACAATACGGGTAGGTAACTGGGCGCGATGTTGCGCGGACGGCTGTTGGCGGCGCACTGCCCGAATGAAAAAACACCGGCCCGAGCGCGTTGTCCCGTGACCTTGACAATGACAACTGCCCGCTCGCAAGCGCGCGTGAACAGCAGTTAAAGTGTCAAAGGCTACTTTTTATCCCGGAATAACAAATATCACGTTTCCGCGGAATAACGTCGTGTAGGCCACGCGGGCGAAGCCGCGGGCGGAAGGCTAGTTTCAACTAAGGGTATGAAATGCATTAGCGGTAATGCTTTATTCGTATAATAGTTTTATGTCAGCTCTTACGTTTATTAATGCCTCTATAACGGCTATAACTTGGATTATTATCATTTATTACACGGATCCTGTGGGTTACTAGCGCCATTATTTTATAATATTACTTTTCTTTATTAAAACCACGGCTTAGGGATTGCTGGACAACGTCTTCTTATCAGATTTTTTTTCAGTTATCTTTACATTTAATATTTAATAGTCGAGTTTATTCAAATTGGCAAATATGATAATTATCATCATTATCATAAACCATTTAATTTCCCCAATGCTGGGGAACTAGCCTTCCTTTTAGATGGATATGGAAAAAGGTCAATGCCCCACCACGCGGGCCCAGTGGCGATTGGTGGATATTAACGTGCCTTCCGAAGCAAGGAGGAGCTCGAGATGAAAAGTTTTTGGTCACCCATTCCGTGACCGACCATTGCGAAAGTTGCTTAATCTCAACGATCAGAGGCCGAGTGCGCTAATCACTGCGCAACGGGCTTCTCGGGATAATATGGTCAACTACTACTAAACCTACTACTAAACTGTCAAAAAACGAATTTCATTTTTACTTATTATTCTAAATGGAGTAAGATAACAACATTTTATTATTTTAAACATTCGAAAGGAATATATACCAACATTGTTTGCAAAATCCGAATAAGTAGGTAGGGCAGAGGTACCCTTTGTGGCCACTTTAAGGATTTTTTGACTTTTAAGCACTAAGTACTAACTGGTCTTAGGTATTTAAGACACAAATTATATCTTAAATTATAGATTATTTATCTAGCTTTAAAGGTATCTACATTTTTCAAATTTAAAAAAGTTAAATAGTTTTTTGTATATAACACAAAATGTGTGAGAGGGGCCAAATGTATCGGTTTTGGCCATTTATTGATAGTTAAACTTTTGTAAGTATAGCGAAAAGTCAAAACTAAACCCAGGTTAAATCAATATATTCTATTGCGCTAGAAACCAATCAATTACAAAACAACAATTTAATGGTAAGAAACAAAGGTTTGTAAAGTATTTCATCCAAAACAAATTACTTAAAATTTTCATACAAAACATTTTTTAAAACAGAAAATGGAGTTTATTGAAAAAAAAATCGTATTACTTATGGAATTTTTACGGTTGTTATTATTACCTTAAAATACCTTATTTTAATTGCCTTTAGCAAAAATGGCGAAATAGTAGTTTATGTGACTGTCGCATACCAAGTTATGTGCAGTCTCATACACTACTTTATCTACACTCATTACATTGATCATATATTTCAAAAATTAAGCAAAAAAAATATTAATTATAATAGGTCTTTACATATGAAATTGCCGTTTTTTTCTTTTGTACATATAACTTAACAACTTTTATAATATTAGAAATATATAATTTCTTTAATATTGCGTTACATTAAGACCGTATCGAGCAACTTTTGATAATTTAATAACCACGATATTTGATTATTTACATAGAAAAAACTTATTCCGAAAGTTACGACTATTTTTGTTTCCAGAATTTCGTACTTTACTAGTTGTAACTTAGTGAAAAAAAATTTTTTTTCTCTTAACGAATGTGTCATTTAGTAGTTAAAATACCCATAAATACGTGTGTAAAATTTTGTAAATTTACATAATATTAGTCGTTAAATAATAACAAAAACGTTAGTATGGAAAAAAAATAATTACAGAAATCTCCATACAAAACGGCAATTTCATAGGTAAAGACCTATTAAAATGTGGATTGGCGCCAAACCCCACTGATAGGAAGTCTATACGGTCTATACCTTCTAAATTCAAAATACTAATTTTAAAAAAGTTTCTTATTGTTGCCGGCATGAAGTTTGACTTAATACTCTGTTACCTCAGTATTAAGTCGAGCTTCATGGTTGCCGGCTAAAGAAGGGCTTGAAAGAGTTGGAAGTCAGGGCCGGTAAATCCTACGGTTGCCATGGAGATTGTAAAATTAAGAAAAATAAGTGTTTTATAATGAGTGAAAGCTGTATCCGGTTGTATCATAATGACCATTATTAAACACTTTTATTTTTTAAAGTTGAATATGGCATAAAGTGTTTCAATATACGTTCAGGCATGAGTTCATAATTCGAATATTATAACATGAGTGTAGATAAAGTTATTTAGAAAACTTTTAGAGCAAAAAGTGGCCAAAAGCGGTACAATGGCCAAAACCGGGGCTTCTGCCCTACTTTTTTTAAAATGTGGTTGTGGGAGTTACTCCATTTCAACTACTATTTGGCGTTGATTTTGATTGTATTCCTCGTCATCCTCCAATGTTATTCTTCCTCCTTGTTATTTTCCAATGATTAGGCTGAATTGTTTAAAACTGGCAAAGTGGAACTCACGTAAAAGGGCAAAACACACACAGACAGTAATTTGTGATGTTCTGTTCTGTGTATGTAAATGCAGTATAAATATACTTTGGTATAGAAGGTAGATTTTCCAATCTAGGCCGCCTCCGTAAGTAACACCGAATAAAGGTTGCAGTAAAGATCAAAAAGCTTAGCTTTATATTGGAACTATAAATAGCCGATCCATATTAGTATAGATGCCACGTTCAACGCACATAATAATTAAGCGGAAAGGTTGCTCGTAAAATAAGGGTTAGCATCATACCGAGCTTTCCAAGTTAACTTAAGGCGCTACTCGGAAAAATATGGACTTTTTGATTTAAAACTATAGGACGGTTACAGTTGTTACAAATCTGGTAATAAGATATATATTTCTTCATACCTTTATCTAGAATCGTATAGTTTCAAAAACACGATTTTATGATTTTGCCTCGATACTTTTTATTTTCGAAAATACCTCTAAAAATACGAAAAGTGAAGATTATTCTTAAATGGGGTTACTTACACTATTGGAAATTGGTTTAATTAGTGGACACCAATAATATTGAGGATCGTATAGAAGCATTTTTTTTTAAATCGCTGTAGTTTTTTAATACGAACTGATTTTGTGTTTTTTTTGCCTCATCTGCAAAATCGGTCTCGCTCCCGCGCGCGTCATTTTCTCATTGCTATCTCGCTTCAGCACATTTTTTCCGAGTATCGCCTTAAAACGCGTCCTTATCACCACGCTGTAAGAGCAATTTTCGTACTACAAATGTTAAGTTTTATGTGTTGTACTGTACCCATATTAACACGGGTACGAAATTCTTTATGGTGGTTACACAATAATGGCAGAACGGAGCGGCGAAGGATTATAATGCACTCTGCACTAAGCCTGCACTCACGTTTGTCACGTGGTGTAGGGCTTCCACACTTTTTTATACAATTCATTGGAATGAACTATTTTTAAGCTGAGTAACCACGGATTTATAGTACGTATGCGTACAAGCGAGCTGATAATAACTAGAAGCTTGGAAACCCCGCGCTAAAGAAGGTTTTTGACATTTATATATTTACAAAACAAAAGTATTAAGCATATCCATCCATCCATTTTCCAACCATTATCCAAGTTTCCATAACACAGTTTCTTAATGAAATTGACATGGGCTTAGATTAATCATATAGCTATTAATAGTGAACTTGCTATTGCTAGAATAACTTTGTACCTATGTACAAAGTTGTATGTACTATGTTTGTGTTAATTAAGCCTAGATTTGTTTTAACTTAAGCGAATGATTGCTAAACAGCTCATTCCTAATGTAAACCTACGTGGTTTTTTGTGAATGTAGCAAACAACTTTTGTATTTTTATGTATATTTGATAATAAATAAAAAAAAAAAAATTACTAGCTTTCCACCCACTGCTTCGTCCGCATGGACTAGGTACACGACGTTATCCCGCGGGAATGTGAGATTTTTCAGGATAAAAAGTAGCATATGTTCCTCTCCAGGCTACAAAGTGTCTGTATCCCAAATTTCACCCAAATCCGTTCACCCGTTTTGGCGTGATTGAGCAGCAAACATCCAAACATCTAAACTTTCACCTTTGTTAATATTAGTAGGATAAGTTATACCTAATTGAAAAATTGAAAACTGCATTGTGAATGCATAAAAGTAAAAATTTTTATAAAGGATAGAATATAGCTCATTATTCAATAAAATTTATCACGGTTGAAACGTTTTTTTGGATTCTTATACAGCAAGATGCTGAAGTCAAAGTCAATTAAATGGTTTAAAATAAAGGTCAACCGTACCTATTCGGTACAGTTTGTACTTACTGCCCTAACCGGTCAAATTCTGTCAAACTGAATAAATCAATTATTAAAAATAGTTCGATTAGGTATCTAGCTAAAAGTTAGTTTCATTAATGATTTTGTGTAATTGATAATAGGTAGTCCTTTTTAGTTAAATCATACATAATCTTCGATCAACAATAACACCTAGTTCTAGATACATAGTTGGAGTGACAGACATGTCAAAGCGTCGAACGCTCACTTGAGAATATAATAAGTAGATTATTTTGACAGTGTCAATAATCCTAAGGTATTTCAAACTTGGAACGCTTCTTGTCATTTATAATGTAAGATCGTAACATTCGTAACCTTATTTCTCCGTTTAAAATAAATATGTAGTTTAAAAAACTAAAAGAACACACTTTTATAGGAACAGACTAAAAAGTACAAAATAACCGTCTATTCAGTAACTGAAATTAAAAAGCGTGGTGCGCTTTGTCAATATTAAGAACTTGAATACTTGAATGCATGATTTGCAAAGGGCGCACCACGCTTTTTAATTTCAGTTACTGAATAGACGGTTATTTTGTACTTTTTAGTCTGTTCCTATAAAAGTGTGTTCTTTTAGTTTTTTAAACTACATATTTATTTTTTACTTTTTAGTTTAATAAATGGCAAGCTATGGATGGATGGTAATCGATTTCACAGTCCATTCATGTGTCTGCCCACCCCGTAAACATTATTACTCAAAGGCGTGATTGTATGTATTTAGTTTTACAAATTCAAGTGGAGTCTATTAGTTACCAGATGCGCAAGCCGAACCCTTACTTTCTCCTTACTCCATCATCAGACCCTCACCACCAAGTGTAGCTAATAGGTGTCATCAGAACGAAACAAATGAGCCCAAACTCGAGGGGTTTCCTAGTGGTCATTAAGGAGTGCCACTGACTTCCTCCCTCCTCCATCATCAGACTCTCACCACCAACTGTAGCGAATAGGTCTCATCAGAACGAAACAAATGAGCCCATCTCGCGGGATTTCTTTGTGGTCACTAAGGAGTGCCACTGACTTCCTCCCTGCTCCATCATCAGACCCTTACCACCAAGTGTAGCGAATAGGTCACATCAGAACGAAACAAATGAGCCAGAACTCAAAGGGTTTCCAATTGGCCATTAAGGAGTGTCACTGTCTTTCTCCCTGCTCCATCATCAGTCCCTCGCCACCAAGTGTAGCGACTAGGTCTCATCAGAACGAAACAAATGAGCCTAAACTCAAAAGGTTTCGTAGTGGTCATTAAGGTGTGCCACAGGCTTCCTCCCAGCTCCATCTTCACATCATCAGACCCTCGCCACCACGTGTAGCGAATAGGTCTCGTCTGAACGAAACAAATGAGCCCAAACTCGAGAGGTTTCCTAGTGGTCATTAAGAAGTGCCACTGGCTTCTTTCCTGCTCCATCATCAGACTCTCACCACCAAGTGTAGCGAATAGGTCTCATCAGAACGAAACAAATGAGCCCAAACTCGAGGGGTTTTCTTGAGTTCATTAAGGAGTTTCACTGGCTTCCTCCCAGCTCCATCATCAGACCCTCACCACCAAGTGTAACTAATAGGTCTTATCAACACGAAACGAATGAGCTCAAACTCGAGGGGTTTCCTATTGGTCATTAAGGAGTGTCACTAGCTTCCTTCCTGCTCCATCATCAGACCCTCACCACCAACTGTAGCGAATAGGTCTCATCAGAACGAAACAAATGAGCCAGAACTCGAGGTGTTTCCTATTGGTAATTAAGGAGTGCCACTGGCTTCCTCCCTGCTCCATCATCAGACCCTCACCATCAAGTGCGACTAATAAGTCTCATCAGAACGGAACAACGGAGCCCAAACTCGACGGGTTTCCTAGTGGTAATTAAGAAGTGCCACTGGCTTCCTCCCTGCTCCATCATCAGACCCTCACCATCAAGTGTAGCGAATAGGTCTCATCAAAACAAAAGAAATGAGCCTAAGCTCGAGGGGTTTCCTAACAGCCATTGAAGAGTTGTATTGCCCACCTCTTGACTCCATCATCAGATCAGCTCGATGGTAGCAAATTATTGTATTGTCATCGGATTCATATAGACTTGCAAAGTATCAAATCAATACGACAATTAGAAGTAGGTTAAAATTGATTTCCAAGATTTTCTTACATTGTGACTTAGTTACAAGTGAAGCTAATAAAAGTGTGGTAAAAAAGTCAGTCTGGCCACATATATATAAAGTTTTCATTTAGTACGTGAGCCTTCATCTAGTACTATTGTTGATCGAAGTACATAATACACTAAAATAAAAGATATTGTGAATGTTGCACAGCCCTGCGATATTCTGCGGTCTTTTGTTTGACGGTACCTCTTCTCTTGTCGTCACTTTGCTACTATACGCGACGTTCATTGTAAGAGATATCTTACGAGGGTATAACTGGGTATAATATATTTGTGTGCTATCACTGTTTGCTGTTCATGATATTTACTTTCTCTAATACATATTAATTTGCTTCTTGGAAGGAGGTTACATACCATACAATAGATATAACTAGAAAACACAAAAGTCCAAGAAATAATAATATAGGTAATTCACTTTAGATTAACTATAGAAATAATTTACCTTACCTATTTTACTTGAGAAAAGAGATGAAACTCACATAGATCTAGCTAGATAGACTTATTTCAGAACATTTTATTTAACGCTTCAAAGGTATAATAAAATTATGGTGTCTACATATTGTTGCTTTCGACATTATTTTTACCATCATTTTAACAAAGTTTCTTCCTCAAAATAGAAATGAACATATAAAATAAATGTCAGTAGTCTTTTAGAGTATGGCCACTTTAAGGATTTTTTCCCTTTTAAGCAGTAAGTACTTAAAATTCTTAGGTACTTATTTAAGACACAAATTATATCTTAAATTATAGAAAATTTATCAACCACTAAAGGTACATTTTTCAAAAAAGTTAAATAGTTTTTTGTATATAACACAAAATGAGTGCAATGTGTGCAAATGCCCCGGTTTTGGCCACTTATTGATACTCAAACATTTGTAAGTATAGCGAAAAATCAAAACCAAACCCAGGTTAAATCAATATACCTATTCTAATGTGCTAGAAAGCAATCAATTGCAAAACAACAATTTAATTTTTCACTTCTCATGCTCTAAAAGTACGCCAAGATAGCCCTACGAAGCGGGACTAAATAACCACTTTAATCCATAGGGAGTAAAAAGTAATTCCATTTTTAATTTCCTTTATGTGACATTAGACAAACCCAAACAGCCAGTGAATATACTATTATTTGTGAAGTGTGGACCATCTTCGTTTTTTGTTTCATGGTTTTTCCGCACGGAAGGTGGCGCCATGTGTTTTAAATAAAATTGTTAATTTGTGACTGGTTTAGAAGAAAAAGCTGACCGCGCGTTTTTTGCGACATTTTGGCGGGTTAGGTTAAGTGGATATTTTAATTAATCGCAATTTGTTTCATAGTGGACTTTGTGACTCAAGATAGGTGTGGTTTTGTACCCCAAGTGTCTACGCAACTGGATGATATGTGGAATAATTAAAATAGGCGCTATCTCGGTAAAGTGATGCCGAGTGTTTTAATATAGTGGTGACTACCTCAGCAAGAATTATCGAGAAGGCTGGCTTGACACACTTGACGCCAAATACTCCAAGGAGCATTGGAATGTAACACACCTACATTCTTATGAAAACATAAGAAACTATAATAATTTAATAATACTCAAGAATTGGCAGTATGGCTAAATGTCTTGGCCTGTCCTACAAAAGGGCGAATATTTTTACTACTTCTACTACTGACCGCGAAAATTTCAGAATTTGGTAAATGTTTTTGTACTAAATTGACTATTTCTCTCGCATTCAAAGTGAAAAGTACAGTTTGCACCTTGAGACTAAACGCCAACTTAATATACCCTCGGTTTCATTGACTCCCTCGCACGCTCGGGAGCCAAACCACCTCTGGTATATAATGGATTCATTTAGTCCCTCGTTATAAAATATACTATTAAATAACAAAGGTTTGTAAGAAATTTCATCCATAACAAATTTCTTTAAATTTTTAAACAAAAAAATTAAAACATAAAATGTCGTTTATTGAAAAAACAACAATTTTTAATTGGCTTGGGCAAAAATGACGAGAAGTTATTTAGAAAACTTTTAGAGCAAAATGTGGCCTAAAGCGGGGCTTCTGTCATATACTCGTACAGTGCCACAAACTTCGCTGTGCCGGTGGCCAAAATGTGAAACTAACGTGATTTTTTTTAATGTCATTTTGCTGTCAAGTTGATGTCTAACCATACCGCTGCTGGCGGCTGAAGTTCTTAGAAAACAGGGCCGGTTAAATTACTACAAAAAAAAGAAAAACGTAAGTAGCGCCGCTGTCACCGGCACAGAAAAGGTTGTGGCACTGTAATATGTTACAGTGACACAAGCTTTTCTGTTCCGGTGACAGCCGTGACAGAGGAGCCACTTGCAATACAAAATTAGCTGTCAAAATGGACTGTCGTATGAAAACTGTTTTAGTTTCAAAGATAATCACCGGAACAGAAAAACTTGTCGCACTATAAGTGCTACGGTCCGTAATCAGCATGACCACAGCCTTCTTTACTACAAGCCAGGCTATGGCGGTTTGGCAACGTCGCTTGTGAACCTAAGCGTAGACCATAAAGTTAATATACCTATCGGAATAGAGGAACAACCACGAGCTGTCAAACGAAACCGAAATTGGATCGCATTCGTGTGTGTAAAATTGTTTATGTATGCGTGTCAGTGATGTGCGTCATGTCGCTTTTCAGATTAATATCGATATCGATAATATTAAATAATTAGAGTAATAAATAAATATATATTGGACACGATCACACTCATTGTTCCAATACCAAAGTATAGTAGCTTAAGCACTATTGATGTGCCTCCGGAAAACATACAGCATTGTCTATGAAGAAGCAGTGTGTACTTAGCTTTACGATGGTGTGGTCTGGCCTTTAGCCATAGACAAAGTCGATCTTCCACTATTCGTCCGCTAGGTGTCGCCTGTGTCCCCAGCTAGGGCGGAAGGTGTTTGCCGCCATTCCGAGTCTCATAGCGTTGTGTACTTTCGTCACGTACGGACGAAAATCGTCCTGAATCTTCATGATCTTCAAATAAAGATCGTAAATTCAACTCACACGTTAATTGTTAACGTCTTTCATAAACGATCTATATTAAATTTGTTATTTTTTTCTCGGTTATTACGGAATTTGCGGAAAAATATGGCGTTGGTCAACGGGCTCCATTACATCGACATCGACGAGAGGGATCCAGTACAAGAGGAAAGTTTGACCAGCAGCTCCAGTGAGACTGATCAACAAGCATCAAACACTCGGTGTTTCTCAAAAGGAAACTAAGAGCTGAGGTAACGGTCGATCCTCGGATCGATGCGTGATATATCAGGTCAGTCTTTTTACAAATACAATACTGATGAGAACTTGACTAAGCCGATTTGTATCAATGTCAAGACACCAACTGGATATGCAAAACTGTTAGAACTAAGTAAATGTACATAAAAAGTTCATCAAACCAGTTGACAAGAAACTTTTCAAACTTATGATGGAATTTCAACCTTGTTACTTTTAAAATCGGCAATACGTTCACTACAATTGTAGGGAAGCTTAAGCTTAAGCTTTGCATGATATGTTTTAACCAACCCGGTATTGAAATTAAAAATAATAAAGAGTTATGTTTACGATTTTTTCTAACCAACATGAATAGCAGGCACAATAAACTTGCTAGCGTTTTCTGAGCTAAGGATATTTATATCGTTACTCATTACACATTATTAATAAAAAGAGAAAAAAAAACATAATGCCTAGTGTTTATGTTACATCAATACCATACATTGCGGGTCTTTATCCCTTTTGCCCATGGGTGAATCTTTATAAACTTTTGAATTTACTTACACAAAGGTGAATTGATTTAAAGGCGGTAGAATTTTATTAAAAAGGCTACGTTTGCTCCCAGAAATGAGCTTGGGTTTTTACCTACCCTCATCTTTGAAATTATTTAAGAAATGTTCACGGAACAAATTCCTTTCACATCGGCAACGAAAATATAATAAAACAGACTGAAAAATTAAAGCAATGTGCTATTTCGTACATTTGACATTATTTTCTTCATATATCTTATTAGAACGTAATGTTAGTACCCCACATGTAAATTGGGCTTTCACTATCTTGCACATTACAGGTAACGTTTGTTTTATACACGTTTATATAGTATTTCATTATGGCCGTACTACCAACTGTGTGTTTTGTCAACACAATATAGTTACCTCTATATACGCAAAACTGATCTGTGCGGGTTAATAATAGTGAATCTCATGTGTGTATCTTGCTCTTGCCACACATTAACCATTTTTTTAAAGAAAATAATGCCTTCACAAGTAACAGTGAAACATTAAATGACAATACCAGTGCAATGACAATACCAGTACATGTACATGCAATGACATTACCAGTAACAACAGATTGATCCGGGCACTTTTGAAAGGAAGGATTATGGTCTGTTTGTTATAAACAAGACTCCCAGTCTCATTTCCAAGCCTTTTCTGCGGAAGAAAAGCAATGGAATAATGCATCCAATCTTCGAAAGCTGAACGAATAGTTAATTAAAATAACTCATCACTTTTTTATTTATTATTACTTGCGCAGACAGTACCTAATTATAATTACATCACCAACACATATAACTTGTCAGAACTAGTCACTGTCATATTTCACATTCCGTGAAGTCGGTGTTCCTTCAGCTTGGAGACTGAGGGGAAAAAAAAAAAAAAAAAAAAAAAAACTAGATATAAAACTAGAGTAAAGGAATCTACACTCGTATCCCTACTGCACAATCGCATCGGGTGGTTTTAAGGACCAATTATCAAGGTTCGTTTTTGTGTTTGCATTTTCGTTTGTGGGATCTGACAGCAGCGCAGTCTCATATAACCGCTTAGTGTTTGAGAGGTCAGGTCATGACGACCTACACCTACTAAGTTGCGCCTACAGGCTGCGACGCGGAGGCTGATACACTTTTGCAACAGTAACGTGCTGGGTCGCAGAGACCCAGTAACGTGCTGGGTCGCAGAGACCCTATCAGCGAGAGTTCGTCGAAAATTATTGCAACTGCAACGTGCTGGATCGCAAAGACCCAACAACGTGCTGGGTCGCGGAGACCCTATCAGCGAGAGTTCGTCGAAAATTATTGCAACAGCAACGTGCTGGGTCGCGGAGACCCTATCAGCGAAAGTTCGTCGAAAATTATTGCAAATGCAACATGCTGGGTCGCAAAGACCCAGTAACGTGCTGGGTCGCGGAGACCCAATAACGTGCAGGGTCGCGGAGACCCTATCAGCGAGAGTTCGTTGAAAATTATTGCAACAGCAACGTGCTGGGTCGCGGAGACCCGGTAACGTGCTGGGTCGCGGAGACCCTATCAGCGAAAGTTCGTCGAAAATTATTGCAACAGCAACGTGCTGGGTCGCGGATACCCAGTAACGTGCTGGGTCGCGTAGACCCTACCAGCGAAAGTTCGTAGAAAATTATTGCAACACTAACGTGCTGGGTCGCTGAGACCCAGTAACGTGCCGGATCGCAGACACCCTATCCCGACCCGGAAGTTTGTCAAGGTCTTACCTGCAGGGTCGCGGACACCCTATCCCGACCCGGAAGTTCGTCAAGGTCTTACCTGCCTACTAATAGACCGATGGACCAAGAAACTGCGGAGGCCGTTAGACACCTGGAGAAACCTGGTTTGTACAGTCAGTTACAAAAAAACCTACCCTAACGCCCTCTCAACACTGGGAATATTCCCGAATTCGGCGAAATACAGCAGAAAATTCAAAATATAGCGAATAATTTAGTAGCAAGTAGACAAATTCAACAGGAGTCTAGATCGCTTCATAGAACAGAGGTACTGCCTGGCCTGCGTGCACTTTAGAGTCTGCTGTACCCTGGCGGAGCTTTGCCAATTTCGTTATGCGTAATAGCGAGGCCGGCGAGATTCTGTAGGCCACGGCACGGCCGCACTGCCGCTACTACTCACAAATATTGTAACGCTAATTCGACAAAATGTAACTTCGACATACTATCTCGATTCCTACAAAGGTATGCCAAGAGATGATGTGGCGCGGAGCCACACAGCTGTGTGTGTTGTGGCGCGGAGCCATAAACCACTCGACAAAAATACTAGAACCTCCAGTTACTCACTTTCTAGCTAACGGACGCTTCCGAGTAGAGTTGGGGCACTCATCTATACAGAACATGCATGATAGTCGAGCCAGAGTGTACTCGAGCTTTCTTTCTCTGATCACAAGTTCCGAAATCGCGATCTCTGGATCACACGCGTGAAATCCTGCACTTGTCCAAGACGCTGATAGGTACAACGTTGTTACTGCCACCTCCACAGGTTCAAGCATTACAAATCACCTGAAAATTTAAAAAATTGGGGGTGGGGTAGTCAAATATGAGTGGTCACAAGAAGGAAAAGATTTATTAAATAAAAACAAAACTGACGTAAATCTACCTAAACGGCTTATATGCCAGCAAGTAGAAGATATTTTAGATGGTGATAATCAAGACGATCCTTAACATCTCTTGACTAAGCCTTATAATATCGCATTAATTCTCCAACTGAAACTTGAAACGAAATTTTAAATGTGGTTGGGACCCAAGTCTATTCCTAAAGTGGCTTTCTGCCAACCAAGTCTAAGATTATTAACTCCTCGATATCGCTAGTATATCAGCAAAGTATGTATGTATGTATGTAAAAGCTATTCTTATCATCTGGACGCAGAGTCCATTAAAACAGTTTTCTTATTCCATATTTTGGGCTTGAAACTGACTCACATGTTCATAGCCAGCTTGGAAACCATTTCAAATATACCGGCAGTAATACCAGTAATACTTCTCGAGATAATTAGAGAATACTTCTTTTAGGTCATGACTAAAAGACAAAGTAACTAAATTAAATAATTAATTAAAGCTTAATACTGCAGTAAATGAAATTAAGTATAAAATGTGCTTACTGATAGCTTCAGGAAGCTGCAGATCTGTTCGCCTCTTTGAGGTGGTAAAAAATACTTTCTAGGGGCAATTGGAAATTGTCCAAGACATAATTTTTGTAACAATTATTGCAAACGATTAGTCTCCCTAGAAATAAGTAAAAACCATTTTGATCGTTTTCTTTAACTCTGAAAACTTTCTTATTATATTATAATGACAATTTAACATTATTTTTATCAGACATAAATATAAAATGTCTTAATCATCATAGCGTTGTGTTAATTATTTTCACCAGCAGATAACAAACACGTCTTCATAGACAATGCTGTATGTTTTCCGGAGGCACATCAATATAACGGTTTTACAAAACAATAAAACCGATATTATGTGCCGAGAGGGAAAACATACAGCATTGCAGGAAGTTCTTCCTGGTGAAGACTATGAGACTCGGAATGGCGGCAAACACCTTCCGCCCTAGCTGGGGACACAGGCGACACCTAGCGGACGAATAGTGGAAGATCGACTTTGTCTATGGCTAAAGGCCAGACCACACCATCGTAAAGCTAAGTACACACTGCTTCTTCATAGACAATGCTGTATGTTTTCCCTCTCGGCACATAATATCGGTTTTATTGTTTTGTAAAACCGTTATATTATTATGGAAATTAGAAACAACGACGGGTAATTACCACATACACCCAGACCCGAGGAAATATAGAAAAATTAGTTTTCAACATTTACCCGACCTGGGGGGCTACCGGCTAAGAAATATGGATATGGGTATGGGCTTCAACTGTCATTTGAATTCCTTATCTTGATAGATTTTTGCTGCTTTGTTTTGTTGAACGTTGCTAGCTAGTCATCGTTATACCCGATGTCACAAAACAAGAAACTGATAGCGGCTATTTTCTTTATAAAATTGACTTAAAGTTCTCAAAAACGTATGAAGTTCATACCCATAAAGTTACGCGGTAGCCCCCCTGGGGGGCTACCGGCTAAAAATATGGGTATGGGTATCGGCTTCAACTGTCACTTGAATTCCTTATTTTGACAGATTTTGCTACTTTGTTCTGTTGAACGTTGCTAGCTAGCGTTATACCCGAGCGACGTCACAAAACAAGGAACTGATAGTAGCTATTTTCTTTATAAAATTGACTTAAAATTCCAAAAAAGGTATGAAGTTCATATCCATAAAGTTACGCGGTACCCCCCAGGGATCGAACCCGGGACCTCTTAGAGATAGCGACACCTTGAAACCGGTGCGTACACCACTCGGCCACGGAGGTCGTCTAATAATAATATATTAATATATAGTAATATTATTAATATAACTAAAATTCCCATCTTGGGAAGGGATTTTGCATCGCTAAAACTTCGATTCTGCGGTGAAGTATGCATATTTAAGAAAAACTCCCAGAGATTTTAAATCATTTATTATACACTAGCGACCCGGCCATGCTTCGCACAATCCTTTGAACAATTTGTTGGTTCTTCCACAGTGATAGTACGTTTCACCTCTCGCGTTTGGAAATATTTTTCATCAAAATGCTTACTGCATAATAATCAGTTTAGACCAGTTAGTTTCTGGTATCCAAGTTAGTATGTAATCTGAAAGATAATTATATTACTAATGATAGTATATGTAGGTACCTATTCTAACAGTCAAAAACTGATACCTATAATTCAGTTAAGTATCTTAAATGGAATTACATTCCCAGGTAATTCATATCTAAACGTCTTACAGGTACTTTAATTACAGTACCTAATACATATTCATTTTTTACCGCGTGATAGACAGTGGACACGAAATATCGATAACTTGATGCAGCCCTAGTGTAAAACGAAAATTATTTCTTTACACAAAATATTCGTAAATACTGCATTATGTGTAATCAATATTTGCTTGTTACATAAATAAATGTTTGTTGAAGAGCATTATCACACTTCTTGCTTTAAATTCGAAGCGCATTGGCAAAAATAAACCTTAGGAAGGGAGGTGTCGGTTTGGAATAATTTACCTGTGAACTGAACATTTTGCGGGATTATTTCATTGTGTTGTACAACAATCAATAACTGAGCAAGTCACCATGTTTCCATATCAATATTGGCTAAAAATATCTAAGATTGCACGTAAAATCCGAAAAAAATAAAATACCTAAATTCTCAGCGTGCTGATAAGTGCTGACGAACTGTCAAACAGTAGCCAAAAACGGTTCTGTTACGTTGCATCACGCATCTCCTTTTAACTCACAGTGTTGTTGCTAGTGACATCCCGCTCGCTCAGCCCTTTGTTTCTCTATTCCGATAGGTATATTAACTTTATGGCGTAGACCGAACATTTGTTTAGAGGTAACCCGACCTAGTTAAAAATAAGCAGATGCTATGGAAACCTATGGGCAAGTTGACCAACCATAACTAGTGGTTAATATTATGCGTCCTATTTGCGTTCGCGTTATGCCGCGTACACACCGCGCCAACGAACGCCGACGAATGGGTTTCGATGCCCTTCGTTGGTCCTGTTTGGACGGTTTGGCGAAGGCCAACGATCGTTCGTTGGCGTGTGCCGGCGATCCGGAGCGTGGCGGTAACATCAAAGGAATTGAGCCATTAGATCGAACTCGGTGTGGACGGCGGCCGAAGGCCAACGAACGAACGCTCAGTTGAAGCATAGTTTCTACCAAAAGCGAGAGCGTTGAGTTTAATCTGTGTGTAATCTCTAGCGAAACACCAACACAGAACACCAATCACAGCGCGTGAGCGTGACGTCAAATGTGAGGTGAGGTGATTATTTGTGAATCATTTTTCTGTTCTTCTAGATTTCTAATTGTTTTTTCTAGCTTTTGTTTGCAAAACACTGTAAAAGTTTGTGATAATAGCCAAACAAACCGTTTCAAGAGTCATCGAAAGTGCTCATTGAATAATACCTACCATGGAACCAGGCACAGCCTTCTCTTGTGAACCGCTTCACGAAAGCCGATAATCGCAATGTCCGGCCCCAGGCAGGAGTAGACATAATAATGGTCGGCAATTTATTTGCCTCTAATTCAGATTACTGTGCTGCTGAATTTAGGAATGTGAAGAAAACATCCGTGTAAGTTTGTCATCTACACTACACTACTACATTATTTATAATCAAATACCTACAAGTTTAAAATCATTGCGAAAATAACATAACCTCAAAAGTGTAACTCATCATATTTTTAACTACTTATTATTTTTGTTATGTTCAACATAAAATATTAACGTTCCCTGTCTTTTCAGGTCGGCAAGATAATCTTACGGTGATGCTGCCGTTGGATATACTTCGGCGCGATATGAATGAATTGATTTGAAGGTGTGTACAGTACATAAGTCCGCTCGAAATCATATGCAGCGATAGTGGATGAAAAAGAAGGAAAAGTCATCAGCGTCCAAACATGAAGTTGCTCTCCAGATGTGAATACACAGGCGCAGTGAAAAACCATCCAGTACTGACACACAGTGCTACTGGAAGAAATCCAAATTAGCTCATGTTGGAAATAATTTGAAATATATCACGGCTGAAATGATGATGATGATAAAGGAAATATCAGCCGGTATAAGACCATGTTCTTAGCAGACTGCTTCCAAAACATGCTGACACAATTTCTACAAGCTGCGGCAAACTAAAATGTATCCAACTGTGAATTACTTAAAATACAGCTAAGATTATGAGAAAAGTGAAAAGTGCAAATGTTATTGGGTAATGAAACTTTAGTTTTATTTTTTTCCAAAAGTGAATAATTGGAAACAAAAATTTACCTGTATAAAAGTACAAAATAAAACAAAATGTAATAAAATAATATTTTTTTTATTCAATTAAATGTAAGCCCTAAATATTAAATAAGACATAAAAACACTAATAAAAATTTTGTGTTTATGTTAGAAACACTTTGGTCTTGATAGTTTCGTATGTTCTTCTTTGAAAGGAGATGTTGATATGGTAGACTAGACCGATTAACATTTCAATAAGTACAGTAGCGAGTTATATGCAAATAAACAATCAATCCATCTATTGATGATTCTTTTGATTGCTGCGATTTTCTGTGTGCGCCCAATATTGATTTTTACAAGCGTCATCAAACGTATCATTCAATTTATAATATTATAGCAGGCTGAGTAAAATATAAATTGGTATTTATAATGAGTGCATAATTTATTTAAATTCAATATTTAATAGTATACTTAAATATTGTTTATACCCAAGTAATATATTTAAGTATTACTATTAATTATAAATGCGAAAGTACCTCTGTCTGTCAGTCTGCTTCGTTTTCATGCCTAAACTACTAAACTGATTTTGATGAAATTTGGTACCTACAAAGATAAGAGTTGACCTTGCGAAAGGACATAGGCTAATTTTTATTCCGGAAAAGCTTGTACTCTGTAATCCATGCGGGCGAAGCCGCGGGCGGAAGGCTAGTATTAAAATTAAAATAAAGCCAAGCTCACCAAAAGCTCACTGACGTCTATTATTATTATTACACACTGGACAGGCTGTCTCCATACAAATGAAAGCTAATTTTGTGTGGCAATTTGAAGCGCCACTACGAGTGTCCCGAGAACTAATTTTGACATAATCATTACCACAACTGCCTGAACATCACTAGTTTTAGTTACATAGACACTCGTACCTATATGCCTACAGCGCCAAAATAGCGATACTCAAATAGGCATAGGCACTTTTATGACAGCCAGTCCAGTCCAGCCTCCAGCATGACCAGTGTGTAAATAATAATTTAATAATAGAGGTCAGTTGCCAAGCTGGACAGTGTTGCCAGCGAGGTCTTGTCAAAAAATACACCTAAACCCTGAAATGTACAAAAAAGTAACCTTCTGGCAACACTGGGCACTGGAGCGGAAATCGAGTGCCAACGATCGTTTGCTCAACGTTTGTTGTGTGTGCCTTCGATAGCCAACGAATGTGCGGCAGCCAACGCTGAATATCCTTCGTTGGCGTTCGTTGGCGCGGTGTGTACGCGGCATTAAGGACATATTTATGCTCGTCACAACTTCCTACAAAGCAAACTTAGTCGGATAATACACAAGTGTCATTTTAAAATAAACGGTTGTTTTGGTGCAAGGTTTGTTGTGATTTCAATGAATTTTAAAGTAAATTTGAAGAAATTATATGCTTGTCCTCATGAAAACATCATTAAGCATTATATTGATAGCGTGTACTATTAAACAAGGTAAGGATTCATAAAATTTTCCCAATTTTCTTTTAAAAATTTCAACTTAGGGCTAGCGCGCACACTTATTTTCACGGCAATTGATTTGTCTCTGTCACCGCACTTATTTACACGGCAATTTGTTTGTCTCTATTATTATGATTATTATTGTTATGATTATCGCAAGAAATACAATAGAAATGGTAAATTGTTATATGAGAAGTTAAATAAGAATGCAAATGTAATGTAAAAGTCATTGCAAGTTTAATTGAAAATTATTATAGTTTGTTCAAGAGTTTGTTAATGAATCTATATAAAATTATTGACTTCTATATTTACCTAACAAGTAATTAAAGGAATCTAAATTTTATATGACAGTGTTGCTAGTCATTGGCATTAATTAAAAGTACACGATTTGTTGTTATACTTTTTATTGAAAGTTAAACAAATGCCGTTGTTAAAATTAAACTGACTGGCTGACACTAGGAAAATTACATACTTACATACAATATTTATGAAATTGAGAGCATATCCAAAAAATATTTTTCGCTACTTCAGAATGAGTGTCGAAAACTTCGTCTATCGGATGATATTATCCCTAGTTAAAATTATAAATGCAAAATTAACTCTGTCTGTGTGTTACGCAATCACGCCTAAGCTACTGAACCTAAAACAAACTAAAAAACCCGTCTGCGGTGCAAAAAACTGATTTGTTCAACTAACTAAAAAGAAAAAAACAAGTAAAAAAATCAGCGACTGTGGATTGAATGTGTTCTTAGTTCTTACTAGTAAATGTATGCAGCGTTATATATTAGGTACTACAAATTTTAAGTAAGAGAATTCTTGGAAGCAGGCGGGGTCCATTATATTTTTATAGATTTTATATGCAAATGGATCCCGACTGCTTCCAAGAATTCTCTTACTTAAAATTTGAAAAATTTCTGCCGTCCGATTGTTTGCATCCGAGACTCATCAGAAGCGGACGTTAGACACGTCAGAATTCTGATAGTATGCGGAGTCTACAACAAAACATATGAGCAGAGTGCGTCCGGCGGGCGTTAGAAATTTTCTGACAGAAAAAAATCGTATAATATGCGACAGGCCTTAAATCGGTTCACACCCAACGAAAAATGCGACGTTGTCAAACCTAATAGCATGGCTTGTAGACAACAATAGAGAAGGCTGTGGCATGACAATAATTGAGTGACAAGGTATGATCGACCAAATTCAATATTAGTTTGTCTAATATGAATAATTTAACATGTTTCTGTACTATTGTCAAGAGGGTGGGCATTGAATATTTTTTTCTTAGGTACTTATTTATCATTTCAAATTAATTTTACATTTTTGCATTAACAATGCAATTTTTATTATTGAAAATACATCGAACCGTCTTACAACTAGCTCCGATGGGACTCGAACCCACGATCTTTTACTGTCCCGCATAACATTTGCAGATCATTAGCCCGGACAGTGAAAAATCGTGGGTTCGAGTCCCATCGGAGCTTGTTGTGAGACGGGTCGATTTTTTCTAATACCATTTTCAATTCATATAATTTGTTTAATTTTAACCTTTGATTTTTGCAGTTTTTGAGAATTATATTCAATTAGGTATATAGAGACGTTGGCATGTAGTTTTAATATTGACCCTTAGAAATAACCAACATATTAATGATGGGCCTTTTACGCTTTATTAAAGTTGCAGATGTAGCTTTCTTCACTTTGAATGTGTCTCCAAATCAGACATTAAAAGTAGGTAAGTAATATAAAATATAAGTAACACATTACCTTCCCTACTGTATTAGTATAGATTGTAAATAAATGTTTCCTTTGTTATATAACGATCTAATTATTTATACGTTCAAAAATACAAAACAAACATATAAATCTCTGAAATCCTCTATGCAAAAAGGTCTATTAAATGTAATAGGTGCAATTTCCAACGTGATGAAATTTGAATATCCATGAATTGTTAACAAAAGTATCGAATTCGTCAGGGAACCATTCCATTCCCCCCATTCTCTGCTCGAAGCAGTAAATTTACTTAGCATTCGTAACAATAAACGTTGAATTTGTTAATTTACGGTTAGTTAAAGGGTTCATTATATTAATTGAGGTAGAAACAGCTGCTGTTATTTTGTGTGTTACATTGCGTGGTTAAAACAAAGCTTAGGTTACAAAAGCTTTGGGCGTGGTTCGATGTAGAATGGGAGAGATTATCAACTCGCTTTTCCAGTTGATTTGGTGGGTGGTGGGCGGTCGGGGCACCTGTTGCCTGGCGCCCCCCCGCCCCGTCTGCTCCAGACTAATACGTAGCTTGAGCTTTGTAAGTCGGAACTACAGGGACGCTTAGTCTAGACCGTATTGCATGTGGGGAAGCCAAATAAATACTTCAACGGAGGACTGCTGAGGAAACTTACATGTTACCTACATTTAAGCTTAGATTTATATGTAGTAACTTTGAGCCGCAACCCTAATGAGCTCGTTAAGACTATTAAGCCGATGACGTAATAGGTACTTGTACTTTCTGAGAGGGGAAATAAGAGAAGAGCTATAATTGCACTTGTTTATGTAATTTTACTTAAAATTGTTTGCAAAACTCTTACAGGATCATGTTTGTCAAATGAATACCGAGTGTGATACCAATTTATAGGTATGTTGCAATAAATGATATGACAATGATTATAAAGTGATCAGTTGATATCAGCGATGTGTACTAATTTGAAATCATGATGATTCATACGCCTGTAAATGACTGTGATGTCTTGCAAGGAGATATCTTATTTATAGGTATTCATCTTTTCTACCATAGGTTTTCCTCAAATCGGTCTAGGCGACTTTAGGTAACGTTCTTCGGGGAACATCTGTCTATCTATATAAATTCTTGGAGAGTGTAGGGGATCTCTATGAGAGGAATATTGGAAATTCCTCTCTAAGAAGGTAAAAAAGGGGGATAAGAGTTTGTATGAAACTTTTTATTTCTTCAATGGATTCAGTAGCAACTTTGTATATAGATTTTCCAAAAGATGTAAGTGAGCACTTCTAAAGGATTTTTGTAAATTCACCTCCTAAGGGGTTAAAAAAGGGATCAGACTTTGTCGGACTCTTTATTTTTTTGGTGGATTTACTTGAATCTTTGTACGTGGGTTTGTCAAGAGACGTAACTGAGCACTATTAGAGGACTTTTGGAAATTCCTCCTCTAAGGGGGTTAAAGAGGGGGTCCAAGATTATATGAAGTTTCTCTCATGGACTACTTACAGACTTAATTGCGTGTAAATTTTGCCTCTTACCTGTTTTTACTATAGTATTTTTAATTTTAAACAACAGAAATACCGTTTCTAAATGCCTACACCAAGGAACTAAAAAGCAAAAAAAAAATTGTCGTTTAAGTAAGCTTGAACGTTTTTATGAAAATTCTTCAACTATTTTGATAAAAAAAATATGGGACCACCTGGGAAGTAGGTATTCTAGGTATACACTTTCAAACAAAAAAAAGATTTTTTCAAATCGATCTAGGCGACTTTGAGTAACGTTCTTTGGAGAACATCTATCTTTATTTATATAAAACTCTTGCGTTACTGACAGACAGACAACGCACAGCCGAAACTACCGGGCGCATGAAGCTGAAATTTGGCATGATGTTCCTTGGGGAGTGTAGGGGAGCACTAAAATTTCTTCAATGGATTCAGTAGGTAGTAACTTTGTATGTAGATTTTGCAAAAGATGTAAGTGAGCACTACCAAAGGATTTTTAGAAATTCACCCCCTGAAAGTGCTAAACTTTCTAATTGGACAAGGAGAGAACGACTATATTTGTTACCAAGACAGTAGCGTCATAGTCTTGCCATAGCAGAAAGAGACAGCTATCGTCAAAATTATACAGATCATAATTACCTAGTTTGTTATAAAACAGATTCTAATTATTTTTAACCGACTTCAATGTTATAACTTTCTAACTTTATCATTAAATATGTTACTGCCTATTCTGAAAATTGCCATGTCCACGTTTTCCAATAATTGTAGTCACCGCAACCTTGTCCAGCAGCTGTACGCTTTGATGTGGGTTTTGAATTAATGATTCCACATTCGTATACCAAATATATGTTTGCCAACTACATGGCAACAAGGACGTGTAAAAGACATTTTCACTAAAGGCGTAGACGACTATATGCTAAAAGACATGTGTCATAAGTAAAGGCGTAGGCACGACGCTAACATTTTTCAGACGCATCCTTAGTTTTAGTCACATCTATGTTATTGGTACTAGACCCAGTACTGGGTAGGTACCAGGCCCAGCAGTTTCACCCGTGAGGCTTAAATTCCCACGGGAATATCAAAATAGAAAGTAATTTATGTACATTCGAAATCCTATGTGCCGTTCTGGCGTCATTAAGTAGGTATCAAACATTCACCCAAACTTTCTTTACCTATGAATTAAATTGCCGTTTTCTTCTCACATGTTCATTGATCTCTAGTTTTAATTATTTATAATCAATGTATCAAAATAAATAGTCAGTATCGCAAAAAAGACTAATGTTAACATCTAAAAAAAGAATTATTAAAACACGCGACAATTTTTTTATAAATGCTGCCCCTCTTTGGCTGTCGTCAATTTGACTGTTTCAAACAGATTTTTTTTTATCTAAGGTAGTATTTCAAATGATAAGTCGATAAGATTGTTTACATAGAATGCATCTTATATCTTTTATAAGTCCTCTGTGTATGCTCTGAGTTCTGTCCTAACTTTAATTATATCGAAGATATTCCCTTTGAGCTTAAGCAACATGTCGCCATGTTGCTTAATCAGGACAGATTGAAAGTAATAAGCGAAATGTGAGCTTAATTAGAGCGTAACTTTAACATGTAAACATGAAGTTACTGTAAGTAAAGTTTTGAGAACGTGATGGGGAACGATAGCTCCTAATTTGTTGCTTTCGTTTTGAATGTGAGTTTAAGATGCTATAAAAAACAGTTGCAAGTAGGTAGTTGTTAATATTGACGCACACTCAAGGTTCTGTAGTGTATCAGAATTTGATTATATACATAAAGTTATGTAGAGTTTTTTGTTGTACTGTAGGTACGTAAAAGTAAATAAATATATATTGGACACCATCACATACATTGTTCCAATATCAAAGTATAGTAGCTTAAGCATTAGTATTATGGAAATTAGAAACAACGAGACAGATACACCACATACACCCAGACCCGAAAAAATAATGAAAAGTTCGTTTCCAATACTTACCCCACCGGGGATCGAATCCGGAACCTCTAGAGATAGCGGCACCTTGAAAACCGGTGCGTACACCACTCTGCCATGGAGATCGTCAAAACTAACTCATAAAGTTGCATTAAGTTGCGATTAAGCTTAGCAGAATACCTCTTCTCCTTGGCACCCCGACACAAAATTTTCAACCAAGAAACATTCTTGAAATATTGTCACGTAGTAGTAAAACTATCTAATATTCCACCATTAAGATGTTTATCAGCGTTCAAAATACAGCGTAGGGCAAAGAAATATGGGTTTGACCTGGCATTTATTGCTATTTAAGAATAATGTGAGAGTAAGGTAACGTTTTCTTGTTTCTGTGGCCTGAGATAAGGAAATCAGAATAATGTTTTACGACTAACAAACGGTGAACGTTCTGCAAGAACTTAGTTTTTAGCGTAAAAGTTTCCGTCTTAATATGGATTATTTCCAAACTAAATTGATCAATAAGTATAGTTACAGTACCTACGATGCATCCAGCTTGCTTAGCTGACATTATAATTGATAAGATAAGATAAGATATTGACAGTTACCTACCTATTTAATCTGTTTATATGTATAAAAGGCAAAAGTGCTTGACTGATCTATCAACGCACAGCTCAAACTACTAACTAACGGATCGAGATGTTTAGAACGCAGATGAATTTTGTAAAATTCAACCTCAACTGTCCCCGCTCATGAGCCACAAACGCCGCCACTTGAAGCTAGAGAAGAAACAAGTGACTACCTGTAAATATGTGAGAACTACAGGAACAAGGTCGGTGGTGGCGTTTTTCGGTGGCCCGTGTGCGGTGACGCTAAGGGGATGAAACGAGGGTATCATCATCATCATCATCATCAGCCATTTAATGTCCCCACTGCTGGGGCACTGGCCTTCCTTATGGATGAATAAGGAGGGTATGCGTTCCCCGAATAACATGCGAGCGAAGCCGCAGACAAAAGCTAGTTTTTCATATATAGGTTCTGATTACAGTCTGTTAAAAATATAAACAAGAAACTTATCGCAAATTAAAAGCTTTAAGCTTAAGCTGAAGCAGCGATTTTTTATTTTCATTCTCTTTACCTTATATTTTGGTATTTTAAAAAGTTGCAGTTCACAGTTAAGCATCGTCCTAATTCCAATATAAAAGTTTCACTCACATTTTTTATTAAAAGTAGTAAATTGAATATGATCGTTTGGTATAGTGCTTCGCAGAGAATGAGTTCTTTAAACTTGTTCTGTCCGTCATCCTTTTGTCATCGGAATTCACTTGAGAAAAATAGAAAAACTTGCGAGGAAAAAGCAGTATTCGCGCGGTTTTCAATGCTACTTTTTAAGTACAAACTCTCCCATATTAGATTTACAAACCGATGGTACAAGTATTTCCCTACACTGCTCATAACAGTTGTATTGAAATAAAACATCAGTAAGTACCCCTAGTTTATAGTATTCTTTGCACCTAGCATGAAAAGCTAATTAAAATAGCATTACAAAGTTATTAGAACTTAGCTAACATAAAGAAATTCTGGAAAGGTCCCGACAGCGGAATATAAGCACAGTCTCTGTCACTCACTAAAGAATAGACAAAGACAGAATTCCAATCCGATTCTGTTTCCGACGGTTTGTGAATCAGGCGGACTTATTAAATGTGGTCGTCCAAATAAAAAGGGACCTTGTGGCGCTCGGCACTTACGCCTTTATTGCTGTTGTTCGAATACAAAACAACGACAATAAAGACGTATGTGCCGGCCGCAATAAGGTCCCTTTTGATTTGGACGACCACAAATAACGAGCTGAGTAGATCGGAGTCCGAGTTACTCTCGCGTCGTCAAGCTGTTGAATAAACTGTCTCGCTGCGATTTAAGTAGTCGAGCTAAATTATTTTAGGAGCGGTTTGATGCGGTCCCGCTTAATATTTAAGTATTTACGCTAACTAGGAAATCTCGGAATACTGCTCTGAGTTTCACATTGTTATGAGATTGATGTTAGAGATGAGCATCAAGCCAGATATCTGTTGCTAATTCTAGTTTAAAATTTTATTTGTTTTACAAAAAATTGCATTGCTAGTTATTTAGGTTAGCTGTAGGTAAAGATTAAGATTTAAAAATATAATTTTAAATTTATGCTTACATTACTTTTACCAACTTGTTTGCATTCACAATGCAATTTTTATCATTGAAAATGAACCAATATAAATTAAACAATAAAATTAAGAGGTGTACTTACGGTAGTAAAATAAAACTTCCTACGGTACACCCTGGTGGTCTCATGAGGTGGACGGTGGTCAAAAAGCGAAATATTAGAACAAAACGACCCACTTTTTTAACCGACTTCTAAATCAAAAAGGAGGAGGTTCTCTATTCGTCTGTATGTATGTTTTTTTTTTTTTATTTTTTTTATGTATGTCCACCGATTACTCGAAGACGGCTGAACCGATTGAAATGGTTCAAACGTTATTACATCAGGTTGGTTTCCAAGTTGGTCCCATTTTTTGAAATTTTGAAATCGGTTCAGTAGTTTTCAGGAAATCTTGAAAATACTGTCGTTTTGGTTACCACTTTATGTAAATTTAATACGTATCTTTAGGCATAACTCCTTTGTTTATAAACCGATTTAGATAATTCTTGTTTTGTTAAAAAGGGGATACCTCAAGGTATTTTAACCGACTTCGAAAAAGGAGGTTTTGAGTTTGATCACATACCTATTTACCAGAAAACACGTAAATTGCCTGCACGATGCACTAAAAAGAGTGAAATAAAAATTATTTTTATAAAAAAATAAAACCGCCTTCTAAAAAACCACATCAAAAAAGTAAGAAATAATTCCTCACCAAATAAATAACGTAAGTACTTTGAAGTCGGGCGGGTTTTAACTAAAACAACAAAAAATTGTACATGTTTCACGCCCGACTTCAAAGTACTTACTTTATTTATTTGGTGAGGAATTATTTCTTACTTTTTTGATATGGTTTTTTAGAAGGCGGTTTTATTTTTTTCAAATAATATTTCATTTTTAATTATGCTTACATTCTTGTTACTTTGCAAACCAACCAACAACCATCTTAGCTCAATAAACAGATCTCACGGAGTAACCGGAGGTAAATAGATCGCTGTTTGAGCTACCGCCGCGGATTGAGTTTACGGTCCCGCTCTGGCAAGCGTCGTCGTCGTGCTACTGAATCAACTTTCTCGCAATCTTATATTTTCTATACCATCAGCATTGCTATCGCAATGTTGAAGTTATATTCATTCAAAGACAGAGCTACACTCTGCATGCCATATCTTTCGCATTGTTACTTTAATATCCATACTAATATTATAAATTGAAAGTGTGTTTGTTTGTCCCTCTTTCACGTCAAAACGAAGCAACGGATCGAAGTGATTTTTGGTACAGGGATAGTTCGGAGTGACATAGGCTACTTTTTATCCCGGAAAAATATTACACTCCCGCGGAATAACGTCGTGTAATCCACGCGGGCGAAGCCGCCGGCGGAAAACTAGTTGCTCTTTATGCTCACTGCAAGGCTTTAGCCTGCCTAGCAGACCATCGTTAAATCACGCGATATGATATAGCACGTCATGCTGTCTTGCTTACACCTTAAGGTCATAGCAGACATATCAACTCGTAAACGGATCGTAAATGTATCAACTCGAGCGGTTCAGTATTCTTTGTATGAAACCCCTACTGCAACGCACACTAATCGGAAGCGTAACGTAATCGCCTTGCCTCGGGACCAGATCACGAGCCACTTTGCGGGTCGCTCAACTTGCTATCCCCGCGCTTACCGCTAGTCGTCTACACGCTCAAGACACGTCTCTCCGTACCCGAGCTTACGGCTCTATACGCGCAGTGGTCTGAAAATGAAAATGAACTAACCACATTTCAAAAAATCTGACTGAAATTCCGAGATTTGATCCCATGTCCACCTTTTATCGATATGGAACCATGGTACGGCGAGGCGTAAGCGCGGCGTCCGTCGCCTAGCCGTAGCAATCGATACGGCGTCGGCGGAACGTCGGCTCGACGTACCGACGCTGATCCGGTTTGGTTACGTGCTTGCGTTAGGTTGACGCCTGGTTGACGGTACGGTGTCGATCCCTTACCGAGTTGATGTATCTGCTGTGACCTTTAGTGGGGTAAGCAAGACAGCATGACGTGCTATATCATATCGTGTGATAAAAGCCGCTAATGCTAGGCCGGCTGATGGAATAAACAGTGCTAAGTAGATCGCAGTCCAAGTTACCTCCGCAGTCTGAGTTTACAGATCCCGCTGGCGAGTAACGTAGTCACTGCTGAATTATGTCTCGCTGCAATTTACTCGAGCCAATTTATTTTAAGATTGGTTTGATGCAGTATATTTAAGCAAATAGTTATGCTAACTTCGAATAGGTACTTGGGGAGGTACTACTCAGGTGTTAGGGATAAACTTGATGATTGTTAGTTAGATACAACTTGTTGTTTCTAGGCCTTTATGTTGATTACCAAAAAATTATAGGTACCTACATTGCAGCTGCTTAAATCTTAAAAATAATCCATTTATCAACAGTTTTTATAGGGATAACTTTTGAAACTCATTAATTGTCATATCAAAATTACATTTTGCAATTCATTCGTTGTAAGAAAAAAAAGCTTACGTAGAATATTTATTGTTTGGGAATTATCTTTTTTTATCGTGATGACGATATCACGTAGGTTATTATTATTTGAATGTAAGGGGCTATGCATCTCCCTTAAGAGATGTAGTCACTGCGACCTAAAAGATCTATTGTGACTCGCCACCTGGTTATAGTAACTCTTTTAGCCTGGAGGCTTCCAAGAAGTCTAGAATACTCCTAGCTTTAAGAGTTTTAATCTCCTCTGGGCGCATAATGTGTCGACCCAGATAGATACTGCGTTTATGGATAAGGGGCCCGCAGTCACATAAAAGGTGCCTGGGTGTTTCCCTCTCCTGTTTACAGTAGCGGCAAACATCAGTGTCACTCAATTTCATGTGAAATTGGTGCCTGTTTAGTTTGCAGTGGCCGGTTAAGGCGCGGACTATCGCACAGATGTTCGTCCTGCTAAGCTCCAGGAGTTCGGCAGTTCGGCTTTGCGAGTAGCCTTGTATAAGGGATTTGGCGTGTAGCTGTCCTGGTTGTATCAACCAGTGCTTTTTTGATTCGCCAAATAGGTTGCCCTTTAGAAGTTGCATGGCCTGGTTCTTTGAGATACCACAGAAAGGTTCTGGTCCTATCTGATGGCCTTGAGCTCCAGTCCTTGCAAGTTCATCGGCTTTTTCGTTGCCAATGATTCCCGAATGACCGGGTACCCATTTCAGAATAACTTTATTCCTTTGGCCCAGGTCACGTCACGTAGGTTAGGTATACTTGAAAATTTCAAAGGGCATCTTTCTCAAGTATTCTAAAATTTCAATTGTACTCTTAATATTAATGTTTATGAAAATAATGTTCTGTTTAGTTTTTTCATATGTGCCTGTTTCCTGAGATTAAGCTTTAAAGCCTGCGGCATCTTCGTCAAATTGAATCATCGATTTCTATCGGGAAAAACATTTTCGGTGAATATCAAACGGATTTGTGTAATATCAAACAAGCTCTGTAAAGAAATATGTTTACATAGCTTTAACTTTTTAACGATCTATGAAATGTCGTTTTTACTTTTTTTATAAAGGGAACACTAGTCACCTAATATATAAGTAGGTTCTCGTTATATATTTTAGCTAGGATGCTATGTAACTATTTTATCTGATACGGTTCAGTCATGATCATGAGACAATCTGATTGCAACTAAATACTGTTAGAAATGGGTGTCAGTCTCTATAATCCTAGTTAAGACTGTTTTATCTGTTTAACACCAATGGGGAACTTGCATTAAAATTATTTTGAGAAATTATATTAATAATCCAATGATGATAGCCATTAAAAGTGCATTCGTGGAAGATTTATTCCAAAATTATTATTATTTTGCAAAATATTTTAATGTAAAGTTACGTAAATTGAAACGTGATTTGAAACACCAATCAGCGCGCAGTGACGTCATTCCATTTGTCACTTAAGCTGAGTTCAAAAACATATAGGTGATCATACATTCAAATCATGTCATAAAACATTAAAAATATCTACAAAATGGAAAAAGGCTTCACTAAATTCGACTCGCGAGATTTGCTTAAGGTTTATATGGACATAGTGCGGTGGTTATTTATGGAAAATTCAATTTTTTCAAGTGTAGAGATTGCTGTTTACTTTATACACTGTTGATGCAAGATCTAACGAGGTTATGATTTTTACGAATACAACGTACTTACATCAAAATGATCTTCACAACATTGCAAGGCAGATTTTGAAGAGGGTGAATGTTGTCTTATATAGCTCCTTTCATCCACTTTTCTCTGAGTTTAGGCTCTTGAGGCACAGTTAAAACTGCACACTCTATTTTGTGAGATTTAGCTTTACTTGTAAAAGAATTATGCATTGTAGTAGTAATAAAGTATCGTTTACTGACTTTTTTGTATGTCAAATAAAACTGAAATAAATTAATTCTGTCTTACAAAAATAATATTGTACGCGCCATGAAAAGTTATGTGCATCTGAAAGGAGTGACCACTGACCACGAAAAAAGAAACAGGTTGAGAGCCTATCAGAGAATCTTTACGCGACATGAAAAGTTATGTGCATCTGAAAGGAGTGACCACCAAAAGAGAAACAGCTTGAGACCCTGTCAGAGAATCTAGTAAAAAAATTGTTGATTCCTAAGCAAAACTCCAAATAATTCGTATTAATTCTGAGTTGGACACTCAGTTCAGCAACTGTTAAAAATTTACTGTCACCTGTCAAAGTAATTAAGCATTGTGTGTTAATTATTTTTAAATTCGAATCTAGTAAAGAATTTAGCTTGGTCACTGAGTTCATACAATTTGTGCATTATTGAATCTCTCAAATTTTGCAAGTAAACTAAAGAAATACATAAAATTACTTTAAATATCTAATTGTTTAGCACCTTATGAAGAAACAATGGTACAAACGTTAATAGTTTAATAATAAATGGAATTTATCTATTTTGACAACTAACGACAAGCGTTTGAACTGAGTGACCAACGTTTTCGGTTTTAATGACTAGGCTTCGCCACTTATATAAATGAAAGTAAGCTTAAGTTTTTTTACTCGACTGCGGCGGGCGAAGTCAAAAATTACCTGACTGCGGCGGGCGAAGCCCAAAAAGTGTTACGTTTTTGACCTGAATGTATGTGTTTCTGTTCCTATGTTCCCTCGTAACTACTAAACGGATAAACTGTTTTTTTTTTTTTTTTTTTTTAATATCTTTATTTATTTTGGAGCTTTTGTCTCATGACATGCCAGCTCCATCGAGGCAAAATTACAATATGAGTCTTAATAATCTATATAAATCTATATTTATTAATATAAAAAGCTCTGTCCTTCTGCACTCTACTGGCAATAGGCCACTAACCCACACAAGCCCAAAGCGACCTCAGATTCAGGGTTGCTTAGAATGCTCTGAACGATCCCTACATCCAGCATATTTATTCTAAATTTAGTTACAAACTGTTGTCTTTGTACTTGGTTCCGCTCACATTCCATCAAAAGATGATACACATCCTCAATTTTTCCACATATTTCACAATTAGGTGTATCTACTATTTTCATCATATAGGCAAACTTCCCTGATGGAATATGGCCAGACCTAATTCTCATTATTATCTTTACCTGTAATCTACTTAAATTATTATTTACAAACCATGGTATACGAGGAGGTTCGCTTTGTAATGTTTTATACCAGATGCCTTTTGTTTTCGATCGTTCATCAAAAAACTCCTTCCACACTTTTTGACAATCTAATTTAAACATAGAAAACACTTCTGAATAGCATGGTCTAATGTTACACTCTATTCCATTTAAGTAAGCAACATTAGCCAATCTGTCCGCCTCCTCGTTACCCTTAAGACCAATGTGCGCTGGGACCCATTGCAAAATAATTTTGACGTTGCGCGACATGAATTGTACTATTTGTTGGAGTACAGTAAAAGCTGTCGGTACACCTATGTGACCGGAGGCGCATCGAGCTAAGTGCTGTATAGCACTTTTACTGTCAGAGCAGATGACGATCTTATCCCAATTTTGATTTTCAGCATACGTCAGTGCTTTAGAGATTGCAAGGAGTTCCAGCGTCATTACACAAACACCACTCGTAACTTTAAAACTCCCCTGTTCCTTTAAAGACGGATCAAAAAAAGCCACTCCTTGCTTTTCTTTACTCTTTGATCCGTCTGTAAAGATCATATGCCAGCTATGATATTTTGTATGGAGTTCCTCAATCACCAAACAATACAGTTGATCACTAGTGTAATAGTGTTTAGGATTTATGAGGCAATCTAATTCACTAATAGCTATATTTTTAATATCTAATCTAGAAAACCATGAATGAGCTGTAAAAATATCAAGAACTTGCGAAGAGTAGATAACAATGTCATTTGTTTTATTACACACATCCACTAACAGCGGTTTTTTAATTTTCAGCCAATACCTAGTTTAGCATAACGTGCTAAGTTCACGTAACAGTTTAATTGTTTCGTTATCCGTCCAAGATAATGCTTTAACTATATATTTATACGCTAAAAATAGTCTCCGAATAAACAATGGAGGTATACATAACTCGGTTTCCATTACGTGAATAGGAGAGCTTCTGATAAATCCGCCCATGATTCGCAATGCCTGATTTTGTACTTTGTCGAGTTTCGACACATGGCATTTAGCACTATTGTCAAATAAGTAAGCACCGTAATCCATCCTACTCCGAATTAATGCTATATACAACCGACGCATATGTGTTGGATGCACACCCCAAGATGAGCCAGCCAATACTTTTAAAAGATTAAGAAATTTGGTACAGTTTTGAGCTATTTCATTTATGTGTTTTGACCACAGGAGTTTTCTGTCTAGCCATATGCCTAAATACTTTACACAATCTGATGTGGTCAACAAAGATCCACCTATAGTTACATATGGTAAATGACGTTTATTCCCTCGACTAAATAGACATAATTTTGTTTTGTTACTTGATATATGGAGACCTAACTCATCCAAAGCATGTACAATATAATTTAACGCCGCCTGAAGATATGAAGCACATACTTCAATACTCTTATCTTTAACATAGATGACAAAGTCATCAGCATATTGAGCTATACATACATTTTGTACAAAAGATTGGCAGATTTTGAATGTGGCTACATTGAAAAGAAACGGTGAGATTGGATCTCCTTGCGCTAGTCCTCTGTCAGTTCGTCGCACAACTACCTTTTCTCCGTCTTCTGACCTTAGTTTTAGGTATCTTTCGCTAAGGAACGACCAAAGATATTTACAATACTTACTACCTACTTTTAATTCATCCAAAATAGTCAAAACACTTTCAACAGACACATTGTTATAGGCATTTTCGATATCTAGAAAACAAGCCAGTGTTGGTGTGTTTTGTGTAAAGCCTATTTGAATGTATGTCACCAAGCGAGTCAGACAATCCATACATGACTGAGATTTTCTAAAACCAACCGTGTAAGGTGAGAATATCCTATTCCTTTCCACAAACCATTCTAACCGTTTTAGCATCATATAATGGAAAACTTTACAAATACATGTCATTAAAGATATAGGTCTTAATTTAGAATCGATTGAACTAAGATCAGAGGTTTTTGGTATCGGTAGAATAAGAACCGAACGCCACTGTTCTGGTATCTTACCATAACGAAAAATCAGGTTATATAACTTTAATAAAAAACGTTTCGCGTCGTCAGGGAGGTTATAAATCATGCTGTAAGTAAAATCGTCATCCCCTGGTACAGTATCTTTTCTTTTTATACAACTTTCGAGCTCTTCGATCGTAAAATCCACTTCTAATAAATGGTTTTGAGATGTGAAATTGGGAGGTTTATTTGTTGCCGAATCTGGAGTAAGAGAGGTCAGTAATGTTTCCTGTTTATCTAATGGAACAAAGCGTCTTTGTTTATTAATACCTTTCATCCAGCCCATTCTACGCCACATTTCATATGTTGTAGTATTTTCATCTAGTGTGTCACAAAAATGATACCAACTAGATGATTTGGCTTGCCTTATGTGTTTATTAGCTTCTTGAGTTTTTAATTCCAGCCGCGTCAAATTATCAGGAGTTGGATTGCGTCGGAATGAACTGAGGGCTAATCTTCTTTGAGCTACTGCCAGTGACAAAGACTGGTTCCAATAAGGCCGTGGTTTAAATTTAGATTCAGGATCAGTGCATATTTTTATTCGAGGAACACTAGCATCAATGGCAATGTTAAGTTGAGACACCAAATAATCATACATTGTTTGAACATGTGAATCATCAGTTATATCAAATTTAACTAGTTTTTCCTCACTAAATGAACTTGATAGGCTGTCATTATATGATGGCCAACAAATTTTTTTCAAATTACGTTTCCGTAACTGAATATTGCATTTGGGGATGTTAGTACTAAATTTGATTATCAAGTGATCACTACCCAAATTTTCGTTCATAACCTGCCAATCAAAATTAATAGCAATGTCGTTTGATACATATGAAATATCTGGTGCCGACGTTTGCAAAACTCCATTTACTAATTTTATCCTAGTAGGTGTTCCATCGTTAAGGTAAATATAACCGTTTTCTAAAGCTGAATCAGATAGCTGACCCCCTCTTGCATCTGATCTAGTCGACCAGTTAACATGATGACCGTTAAAATCTCCCCCTATTATAGTTTTATTTGTAAATAATGTAAATAATTCGTCCCAATCCGATGGCTGCGTTCTAACAGAGGATGGGCAATATATTGATACGATATTTTGTACATGATGGCAATTATATATCGCCACATGAATAACTTCTATACTAGATTGGCGTAATTGTACGAGTTTTAATTCACTTCGAATGGATTTATGCACAATAACTGCTACACCACCATACGAATCATTTCTGTCTTTTCTATACACATTATAATCTCGCACACTTACCCTATCCTCGGAGTCCAACCAAGTCTCACTCAATATGGCCACATGAATTTTTTCTTTTATCAGAAGCTCTCCAAAGCTCAATAACTTGGGTTTCAGACTTTGCGCGTTCCATTGCAGAATATTAATACAAATTTTATTAGAATCCCTATTATTCATAATTAGTATTAAAAACGTTCATAAATGTCTCAAATATGTTTTGCCTTGATAAAAGATTGCTCACAAACACTTTAACTTCTTGAAATATAGCTACAAACACTGCACTTATTTTCTTCTCCAGCGTCTTTTTGGAAAGCCAAATGGAGTAGACTTTCGACAAAAACTTCTTAAACTCAAACTTTTTTGCTGCATTTTCTTCACAACCAGATACACTTATTGAATCTTTTTCTGATTCATCACTCTCCATTGTATTTTCATCCGCCCATTCAATCTTGGATGTAAGCGGCTTTTTTATTCTCTTCTTAATTCCTTTCTTTTTTTCCGTTTGAACCTTCTTTACTTTGGTGTTTCGTACTGGAGTGGCTTCCCTATGAACCTCTGCACTAGCAACCACCTGGCTGTACGTTGGGCCGCTTAAATAATTGTTTACATAAGTTTTCGTTTCAGTTTCTTTTAATGGTTGGGGCTCAAAGTTTAACGGCTGTTCTCTTTTCTGATTGTCGTCTAACATCGACTGAAGAGCAGCTTTGTAAGGAATGTTCTTTTTACTCATAACATAGCGTACTTCTTTCTCCTTGCGATATATTGGACAAGATCTATCCAAAACAAAATGAGGGCCTTTGCAGTTGAGGCATCGAAATGTTGTTAACTCGCAGTTGTTATGTTCATTGCTTCCACATTTTGGACATAATATTTTCTTTGTCGGGCAAACTTTAAGCATATGTCCATATTTCCAGCACCCTGAACATTGAGTTACTGGAAAGGTATAATTTTGCACAGTGAATTTACATTCGTACGCATATACGGAAGGGGGTAGTGTTTCACCTTCAAAACATAATCTCACACTTTCGCTTTCAACCCATTTGCCATTAAAGTCCAAACGTTTCAGCCGTTTTACAGCTAAAATCTTAACTTCGCATTTTACAATGCTAAGAATATCTTCTTCGGTAAATTCTAAATCTACACCCCTTATTAATCCATATGTCATAGTAGTTTCTAAGGTCATGCGACAGTTGTAATCCAATTTTTTTAAAGTTTCGTTATATACTAATTTTAAAGCAGCATCATGGCTGTCAAACCAAATTAGAACCTTAAAAGGAGATTTGTATTTTATTTTGTCTATATTAGAAACATTTTCAGTTCTTAATAATCTGGCTAAAGCCATTTGTTTTGGTAATTCTTTTATGGATGTCACGCATACCTCATACTTAGGAATGGACTGAGTACCGGTAAAATGTTTCTCAGCTTGTTTAGGGGACTCACTTCTTACAATACGTTTATTTTTCCTTCTTACTTCCACAAATCCGTCTCCACTATTTGAATCATCTTCACGTTCTTTCCTTTTTTCCGGTCGAAAATCAGAACCTTGGGTCAATAAATTCATATATTCTTTCTCTAATTCCGAGATCTGGCTTACTCTTTTCTCATAAATCTGATTTAACTCGACCTCATATTCCTTTAAAATCTTCGTATCACTGTCATCACTCCCTTCAGCAGAATTATTTTCGTCCATATTTATTTATGGTCAAAACTATAACTATATACAAAATTATTCGATATTATACACTTAATAACACAATATTTACACTCACTATCCAAATACTATCGAAATTAATTAATTAAAATTTAAAGAGCCAGAAAAACACGTCCGCCTTTCCCGCGCTTTTTTTTTTTTGAGAGAGGGGATAAACTGATTTTGTTAATTGATACGTCATCAGATTCGTCTTAATAGCCCGAGTGAAAATAGAACATCAATATTAACAAAAAAACAAAATGGCGGCTTTTAGGCGGCATTTTATTCTGTGCATTGTAAAAGAAATATTTTTAAATCTCATCGAGTGGGGTAGGTATTAAATGAAGAGTTTTAAATAGCGATTCCATAAACATCTATAACTTGGAGTTTTGTAAATCTCTCCGTATTAATTTATCTAAAAAGAAAAGAATTTACGAATCTTTAAATTAGTAAGTTCTTACTTAAAAAAGATGATTTATTGACAATGAACTAAAAAGTCTAAAATAAAAACGTAGGTAATATTTAAAAAACTAAAAACACGACTGCAAAAATTTACCATTAAAAATGAAAAAACCAGCTCTTTACTTCTCGGGTTTTTAGTGTTTTATTAATTATTACGAAATCTTTACTAGAAGTTGGCATATCATCCGTTTCTCTGAGGGTGCCATACTTTTAGAGATTGAATTTTTATTTTTTGTTCAAACAAAATTGACAGATGGTTACCCTCATTTATTACTTTTTTTTTAAGGATTTTAAATGCCGTTGTTGTCCATCCTGCGACAAATATTGGAATGTGAAGCACAGCGGTAAACGTCGCGAGTGCACAAGTGTGTGGACACTATGAAAATATTTACGAGAAAGTTCAAGGCAATGCGAATGCGGTCGCAAGTATAAAGGATGCAATGCAATGCAACCGACTATCAGTCCACCTGCAAGCAATGGCCTGTCATTGGCCACATTCGCCCACTATATGCCAACGAAAATTAGATTGCTTTACATGATCGTCTGTAATATCAATATTAATGAAAAACTGAATTTCAAATTAAGATGCAGCAAACTTCAGGACTAACACTAGTGACTATGTTACTCAAAATCACGATTACATAAAATTTTGTCAATAGAAAGAAATTGCGAAGTTGCCTCCAAATCGCTATAATTAACACGATAAACAGCTAGTATTAATAATACATTTAAATAAAGCTTGAAACTTTTTAGTATAATTACACTATATAGATAAGGCAGGGCTTATTATATTTTTGTAAATAACCTTTAAATATCCTTTAAAAAAAAAGAATTTCCTTTATTTCTTTATTCCGGACCGGCCGAATAGTGCCGGAGAATTATATAGAAATAAGGCAGCATTTACTTTGCAGTTGGCCGTTGCAGTTATTACTTTTGCAAGTGGCCTAGTGCGCGCACTTAAAAACCGAATATCAAGTGGCCTGTTCGACTAAGGACTGCAGGCGGCCTGCCTGCTGACTGATACATATACATATGTAGTAAATATACCTCAGTACTTATATTTTCTACCAACATTAACATCTTCATTTAAACAATATATTTATAACAATGTAACAGTATATTTACTCCAGTGTGCAGCAGAAATAAATCAAGTACCTATCAATATAATCAATCAAGCAACAACAAGTATTTTTGCCTTTGTCAATGTTAGAGTTCACAATATTTTAGACTAATGCAAAATAGGCATATTTTCAATACTTATATGTTAGTGCGTTTTACGTAAAGCTTACTTAATTTTTAATTACCTTAAAAAACAGTAAAAAATGATGGTAGCCATATTCTGTCAATTTCGTTTTAACAAAAATTTAAAATTCAACCCCTAAAAGTATGGTAAGTACTTAGAGAAACGGATGATAAACCAAGTTCTAGTAAAGATTTCGCTAAAAAACATAAGTTTTCTTTCATTTACCTATCTGGCGAAGCCTAGTCAGTAAAACTGAAATCTTTGATCACTCACTTTTAGCGTTTGTTAACGACAAACGCTAAAAGTGAGTGACCAAAGTTGTCAAAATTTCTTTGTCACTACTTTCAGATGCACATTGAAAAGTTTGACGTCCTAAGAAATGACGTCACGTCCGGCCATTGAGCGTTTACGGGCGGACTTTGAAATGTTAATTTTTGATTTGCATTAAATAAATAATTTAAGCATATTTCAACTTTTTCGCTTGTGATATCTTCATGCAATCCTTAAATCTTTCAGATAGACTACATTTATGAAATAATGCAAGTTCCCTATTGCACCGACGAAGACGCACACCACACGCAACGCACACACTAGTGAACCACAAAACAAAAGGAATAACCGCTGGCTCACAGTGCGTGAGAAGAATTAGAAAGACTCGGTGCTTCCTTTAACAAATCCGGATCTAAGAGCGGTCAGGCATTCAGCCCGACACAGGGAAAAGGCACCGGATTCAATTCCCGGCGGAGCTACTTGGAGGATGGGTCTTTTCTTTTTCTAATATTCCATTTTTAATAATAAAATGCAGACGTTAGAATTAGTTTGTGGGGGTACACTGGGAAATCCTATAGAGCAAACGATTACATGTTTTTAAATTTTCTCAAGTTGTCTTGAAAACTAGCTGGTTTTCGATTCCTCGCATCATTCAGAGGGATGAGTGCAAGTTAGTAAATACGCATACTATAGCGATTGAGTTAAATTTTGACAGATAGACTGTACATTATTGTAAAAGAAATAAGATATAGAATAGAATTCTTAGCGCAAAGGCGAAAGTAACATTTGCACATTGACAAACTTACACTCGGGGTACTGTACAAAACGCGTGACATGCTCATTCTATTCTATCCTCATTTTTGTATCCTGTGGTGTGAATGAAGTCACTCAGCTTTTAAAGACAAAGATTTGGGGAGCGGCTCAAACACTTCCGCGTCAATAAATAGAGGTTTAAGCCGTAAACATTCAGCTACCCGCATTTGGTCGTCGGAACGGTTTGATCCTCTCAAGTTATGGACTTATTTACGTTGTCATAAGGTAGGAGAAAATATTCTCAGACAGATTAAAACAGCATCATACTAATCCTACTATATAATATTAATATTATAAATGTGAAAGTTTAGATGTTTAGATGTTTGGATGTTTGGATGTTTGTTATTCAATCACGCCAAAACGGCTAAACGGATTTGGCTGAAATTCGGGACACAGATACTTTTTATCCCGGAAACATATCACATTCCCTCGGGATAACGTCGTGTAGTACACGCGGGCGACGCCGCGGGCGGAAAGCTAGTAATAAATATTATAAATGTGAAAGTTAAGATGTTTGGATGTTTGTTGCTCAATCACGCTAAAACGGCTGAACGGATTTCGCTGAAATTTGGGACACAGATACTTTGTAGTCTGGAGAGGAACATAGACAACTTTTTATCCCGGAAAAATATCACATTCCCGCGGGATAATGCCGTGTAGTCCACGCGGGCGAACACCTTTGACTGTGTGCATAGGCACCTTACTGACTTAATTATCACTCCTGATTTCAACAATTAGTACGATCAAAATGTAAACGAATAAGTAACAATAACAAATTATTGAAATTATTATAAACGGTAAACATAATATTTATATTTAATTATTTCATTCAATGCATAATTAATGGTTCATATTGAATCCTCAATACTAATGTGAAGTTTGTTGTTCTTGAACGCGAAATACAAACATTGCGTTAATTCGAGTTATTAATTTAATTTCCCAACGTTACGTAGGTGTTCGCTTCCATTCAGAACTTCAAGGTTTCTTGTTTTAATGAAGTTTCCTTTTGACGAAATGACAAGGAAATTACTATAAGAATTCCGCAGAGAAGTTTTTGATTAAATTAGTTTCACTTCCACTTCGAGTGCGTTTTATGTCGAAGAAAAATAATGTGATTCTTTTAAAATAACAATTTCTGATAAAGAAAATATATATTGCTTTGATTATGTAATAATTCCGAGTTTTTAAGCTATTGCATAGCTTTTATCGCGGGCTTTGAACGCGGCGACCGAACCAAAAAATTCCGTAACGAAAAAACCTAACACCCTAGGAGGTTAACAAAACATTGTTTATCTCTTTTTGACAATAGGGGTTTACATATATTTGGTCTCTTACTAACATTGTTTTGGTAAAAAGAGATAAATATACAAAAAACCTGTTGTTAAAAAGAGATAAACGTATTTTTCTCTTTTTGATTACATGTGTTTATTTTTATATAGGTCAAATTCGAATACTAATCTTTTCCATAAGTTATTCAACAAAAAATGTACTGTAACTAGCGCCTAAAACCTGAAGCACTGGCTGAAACAGAAATAATAATAAAAAGAAGAAAAAGCAGTAATCTCAAAATTATGTCAAATTAATGTCACTTGTCAATCTCGGATTTTTATGAAAAAGTATGGAAAAAGTTAGCTGCTAAAATAATAATATTTTTGTAAAAGCAGTGCGATAATATTATTATGTTGAAAACATTGTTAAGGCAAGAGTGTGTTGGTGAATCCGTGTAATAATTAAGTACCTACAAATAGTGACACATATTAACTGATGACGATGATTTAAAATCACAAATTCTGGAAGTTGCACAGACCTAGGTGTTATTGTTGATCTCAAAAGACGAGCTGGCCTAACCTAACCAGATCAGCCTTTGAAAAGCTAACGAAGATAATTATATGGAAAGATCGCCGCATAATCAATAACACCAAGGTTCGATACACGAAAAGCTTACTATTTCCTATCTTCTTATATGGAGCTGAAACATGGACGCTCCAACAAAAGTACCACAAGAAGATTGAGATGTGGTGTATGATGATCAAACGGACTGCTCGCCACACAAATGTTTCCACTAAAAAGGAGCTTCGGATCAAACAAAGGCTTTCGACGATTGTGCAAGTGCGAATTCTAAGAATGTTTGGACTTATCATCCATAATGCCAGCTCCTTGGAACGATTCGATTGAAGAAACAAGGAAGAGTCCAATGTTTTCGCGGCTGATAACCCACAAGATGATCAAGTCCTTATCAAGTCCACAACCAAGTGTGCCCTTTACAGAATGCACACGCAGTGCCACAAATAGAGAGATATAGAGGAGCATCGCCGCTAAAGCCGCTACAACAATCACTCCGTCAACCTTAGTCTTAGAAAGAAGATGTATATAATAAATACAAACATATATAATTATATATAGGTACAATAGGTAAAAAAAGTAAAAAATAAATATGTAGTTTAAAAAACTAAAACAACACACTTTTATAGAAACAGGCTAAAAAGTACAAAATAAGCGTCTATTCAGTAACTGAAATTAAAAAGCGTGGTGCGCGTTGTCTATATTAAGTACTTGAATGCATGCTTTGCAAAGGGCGCACCACGCTTTTTAATTTCAGTTACTGAATAGACGCTTATTTTGTACTTTTTAGCCTGTTTCTATAAAAGTGTGTTGTTTTAGTTTTTTAAACTACATATTTATTTTTTACTTTTTAGTTTAATAAATGGCAAGCCATGGATGGATGGTAATGGATTTCACAGTCCATTCATGTGTCTGCCCACCCCGTAAACATTATAACTCAAAGGCGTGATTGTATGTATTTAGACTAAAAAACTTCAAGTGGAGTCTATTAGTTACTGGATGCGCAAGCCGAACCCCTACTTTTTTCCTGCTCCATCATTAGACCTTCACTACCAAGTGTAGCGAATGGTCACATCAGAATGAAACAAATGAGCCCAAACTCGAGGGATTTCCTAGTGGTCATTAAACAGTGCCACTGGCTTCCTCCCTGCTCCATCATCAGACCCTCACCACCAAGTGCATCGAATAGATCTCATCAGAACAAAACAAATGAGCCAGAACTCGAGGTGTTTCCTATTGGTCATTATGGATTGCCACTAGCTTCCTTCCTGCTCCATCATCAGACCCTCACCACCAAGTGAAGCGAATAGGTCTCCTCATCAGAACGAAACAAATGAGCCCAAACACAAAAGGTTTCCTAGTGGTCTTTAAGGAGTGCCACTGGCTTCCTTCCTGCTCCATCATCAGACCCTCACCACGAAGTGTAGTAAATTGGCCTCATCAGAACGAAACAAATGAGCACAAACTCAAAAGGTTTCCTAGTGGTATTTAAGGAGTGCCACTGGCTTCCTTCCAGCTCCATCATCAGACCAACAAGGGTAGCAAATAGGTCTCATCAAACCGAAACAAATGAGCCCAAATTCGAGGAGTTTCCTATTGGTAATTAAGGAGTGTCACTGGCTTTCTTCCTGCTCCATCATCAGACCCTCACCACCAAGTGTAGCAAATAGGTCTCATCAGAACGAAACAAATGAGCCAGAACTCGAAGTGTTTCGTATTGGTCATTAATGAGTGCCACTGGCTTCCCCCCTGCTCCATCATCAGACCCTCACCATCAAGTTTAGTGTAGCGAATTGGTCTCCTTAGAATAAAACAGTGTGCGTTACCGCCGCAAAAACTTGTGCTTTAGAGAGATGAGACCTTATCAGATAATTAGTGTGTCGTGAGGAGAAATTTGTTTACTAATAGCAAAATTTGTGTGAATTGTAGTTTTTGAGATATTTGACAAAAACAGTTTTTGCCAGGGTCACGTTTTAAACGTTACCCTGGCAAAAAAAGTTGTTTTAGCTCGGAACTAAATACATGAATAGATAGCTTTTGTTGCGTTGTAAATGTTAGCAAACAGCAAAAATTGTGTGTGTTATGGTTCTTGAGTTATTTGAGTTTTTGCTGGGGTAACGTTTTGAGATTTCCCATATCTCAGAAACGGTTCAACGCAGAAGTTTGAAAAAAATACCAGTAAGAGACCTGAATTTGTTTAAATTTGTTTAAACATTAGTTTTTGATTTGGTTGTCGTAAACCAACGTAATTAAATGTTTTCGAAAATCAGAAAAAACTGATTTGTAAGTAAACTATTACATTTACAACCAAACAAACAGCTGCAAAAAGTACCCGTGGTAGACACTTATTATGTCTAGAATTTTAGATCTTGTAACTTTACACGATTTAAAGATAAAGATATATTTGATAAATTTTAGACTGGTCGTACTTTAGAGATCGAATACACAGTTTCCATAACATTATGGCACATGGCATACATTAAACAAATTTAAGTAATTCATGAACATTCGTTACTGTTAATTTTAGCTTTCAATTACAGCTATCATGAAAGATATATCAAAAACAAGATTGAGACATCAATTCTTTAATAAGCCGACCAAATTGTAAAGGTCACTTATAAGCGACCGCACCATACGTACGGGCTATCTTCGTAAATTAGCAGCTTAGTATCCGATGTTTTGTACAGTTACGCAGAAAAACGTTATTGGTAAAGTATTGATTCTACTAGTTTTCTATTTTATAAGTAAAAATCATGTTTATTAATAGTAGTTTTAAATAATTTAATGATTTACGATAGTTATTAGTTTAAAAGCAAATAAATAAAGGTTTGTCAGTAGTAATCTATATCTACCTAAGTAGGTAATAATCTCAGTAAGCAATTTATAGTGTGATTTATTTGTCAGTACCAATCATGTACAAATAAATACATTTATAGTAATTTGTTGTTTCTCTTTAGTCAAACCAATTGTTTTATTTTTATACCACAACGCAACGAAAACGCCACGCTAAACTTTTTTTTACTTTCGCGATGCAAGTCGGTTCTCGCCTCGTTAGCCTATCGCAAATATTTACCGTTTTAAAGTCCATTGAGCGTTTTCACATTGGATTGGACGATAACGGTAACGAAACGATATCGGCACGATATCGTCGGACTGGCAGTTTGATACAATCACTACTAAATGCTTTCACACTGTGTCGTTCGCTACCGTCAACGATATTGTCTGTCGTGCCGATATCGGTGTAGTATCCTGCGTGTCGGTGTCGTTATCGTCCAATGTGGAAACGCCCATTCGCTTAGATAATGTAGCCCTTTTATCGCACCGCATTGGCACGTGCCGCTTTTTGTCAAAGGTTGCCGCCGCATAAACAAAAGAAGCCGCGTGCAGCGTACACCCGCAATTGAATTGGATTTTGGGATTCGGCATTTATTAAATTATATTTTCTTAAATAATCTATGTTTATTATAAATACAGGTGGTAACGACGGTTGTGACTTGTGACAATTCAGGCGATGATGAGTAATCATAATAATCATATAAAAATGATTATTATTATTATTATTTGTAAATCACTTATTTAACTTCTTTTTATATAAAAACTAGCTTTCCGCCCGCGGCGTCGCCCGCGTGGTATACCCGAGTTATCCCGCGGGAATGTGATATTTTTCCGGGATAAAAAGTAGCCTTAGTTTCTCTCCAGCCACAACGTATCTGTGTCTTAAATTTCAGCCAAATCCATTAAGCCGTTTTTGCGTGATTCAGTAACAAACATACAAACATCTAAACATCTAAACTTTCACATTTATAATATTAGTAGGAAGTAGGATATACAAATTTTCATTAAGATTGACTTTGGTACCCAACTTGAGTGTATTATTTTATATCTGCATTTTATAGCAAGAGCCACAATGCCGTGCTAACTTTACACAACATGTCAAGCCAAGCCATAGTCATATTTTGACACGTGGACTGGAAGGTGACTATTGCTTAACCAACCTTGTCGTGGAAGTGGCACCAAATCACAAATTATATAGACTAGTCACCAATTTGTAACCTATCACGTGTTCTACAGGACTTCCGAAGTAAACTCGCTCTCTGAAATGTCAACGCTGCCGTGCGTAATATTGTCTTGACGCGAGACGAGATGGGAACGCTCGCTCTTCCGACCCAGCCAACGAATTAGTCTGTGTCGTAAACAATGAGTCACACCAACACATCAAAATATGACTATAAAAATTAATGCGTTTAATGCGCGTACTCGTGCAAGTAATAACAGTTTTGGTTTCATCGAAATCTGTCCAGGATTTCCAAAGTTACAGCGTTGTAAAGTTTCACCAGCTTTTGCAAATTTGCTTTCCTTGCGCGCTATTGCGATGACGTCATGTCGCAGTGACATCTCCGATTGCGGCTGCTGCGGGTGATTTCCGTCCAACTGTACCTACATAGAGTCCGTCCGTGCGCAATTTTCGCGCAACTGGTGCGTTTTTGGCGCTAGTTACAGTACATTTTCTTCGTTCTAAGGTTATGGTAAATGATTAGTATTCGATTTCGACCGCGCGCAGCCGCACTCTAAAACTGTCACCTACTGTCCATTCCACTTATCTGACGAGCACTCTAAGAACAGTTTTTACGGAAAAATGTTTTTTTAACAATTTTCCACGCAGTTTTTCCATATATATTTCTTACCGTTAAATTAAACTTCCCCTGGAATACGACAGACATTTTAAAACTAAAATCGGCCCAGCCATTATTTAGTTTTTGCGAGACTAACGTACATTTTATATTTAAAGATAATCTGACCAGCGAACTTTTGTACGCAACTGTACTAACAAAATATCCATAACATCCCGTTCATTTAAGATGGTTACGCTTATGTATGGCGCGGTCGCTTTTACGTGACCTCTACAATTTGGGCGGGTTACTAGAGAATTGTTGTCATGTTCTTGTTTTTGATATATCTTTCATGATAGCTGTAATTGAAAGCTAAAATTATTAGGAACGAATGTTCATGAATTACTTAAATTTGTTTAATGTATGCCATGTGCCTTAATGTTATGGAAACTGTGTATTCGATCTCCAAAGTACGACCAGTCTAAAATTTATCAAATTTATCTTTATCTTTAAATCGTGTAAAGTTACAAAATCTAAAATTCTAGACATAATAAGTGTCTACCACGGGTACTTTTTGCAGCTGTTTGTTTGGTTGTAAATGTAATAGTTTACTTACAAATCAGTTTTTTCTGATTTTCGAAAACATTTAATTACGTTGGTTTACGACAACCAAATCAAAAACTAATGTTTAAACAAATTTAAACAAATTCAGGTCTCTTACTGGTATTTTTTTCAAACTTCTGCGTTGAACCGTTTCTGAGATATGGGAAATCTCAAAACGTTACCCCAGCAAAAACTCAAATAACTCAAGAACCATAACACACACAATTTTTGCTGTTTGCTAACATTTACAACGCAACAAAAGCTATCTATTCATGTATTTAGTTCCGAGCTAAAACAACTTTTTTTGCCAGGGTAACGTTTAAAACGTGACCCTGGCAAAAACTGTTTTTGTCAAATATCTCAAAAACTACAATTCACACAAATTTTGCTATTAGTAAACAAATTTCTCCTCACGACACACTAATTATCTGATAAGGTCTCATCTCTCTAAAGCATAAGTTTTTGCGGCGGTAACGCACACGTTAAAATTGAACTCCAAGATTTTCTTACATTGTGACTTAGTTACAAGTGAAGCTAATAAAAGTGTGGTAATAAAAATCCAAATCAAAACTGGGTGTTTTATTTTTATCGCCAACTTCTTAAAATCAGTAGAACTACGATGACTGTCTTTTCGCTAACTCAAATGAAAGTGGAAATTACATCCACTTTTCATTTGAGCTAGCGAATAGGGCCATAGGGCCAGCTGGCAGCTGGGTGGCTTTAGTACAGGCTATTATGATGACACCAATTTACAGAGAGCAGCACTGTCGACAAGATGGCGGACTTCAAAAATTCGACGTTTCATAAAAATTTAGCAACTAATCGGGACATTTTGTATGGAGAGTCGAAATATTTTTTTCATTTCCTGATAGCCTGAAACCATGTTTAAAGTTTTTGCAACGGTGCCCCTAACACCTTGTATACCTATATATATTCATTAGCTGACCCGGCAAACGTTGCTTTGCCATATAAATTACTAGCTTTCCGCCCGCGGCTTCGTCCGCGTGGACTACACCACGATCCCGCGGGAATGATATAATTTGCCGGGATAAAAAGAACCCTTGACTTGATCCTCTCCAAGCTATAAAGTATATGTGTCCCAAGTTTCAGCCAAATCCTTTCAACCGTTTTTGCGTGATTGCGTAACAAACATCCAAACATCTAAACTTTCACATTTATAATATTAGTAGGACAGAGTACTTCGTATCACCACTAATAGACAGATGAAAATAAATAATCACGAAGTGAGTAAAATACATAGACTTACGTGACAGATAAGTCTGCGCGCATGTGCGTCTGGGGCACTTTTGGCGCTAGTTACAGTACATTTTTTTGTTCTAATCTTATGGAAAAGATTAGTACCTATTAGATTTTGACCGCGCGCAGACGCGGAGGCGGCCATGGAATAAATGACAGTTTGGTATCGTACGACAGTCAAAACTATTATCCATACAAAATTACCATTTTTATTTTATAATTTTCCGTAATAAAAAGTAGCCTCTGTTACTCTTCAGCTTCCAAACTATCCCCATACCAAAAAGCACGTCGATCAGTTGCTCCGTTTTGGCGTGAAAGATGGACAAACAAACAAACAAACACACTTTCACATTTGTAATATTAGTATGGATTCTTTATCTATACTAAGAGGAAAGATTTGATTGTTTGTTTGCATCGAAACTACTAGACCGATTTAGAAAATTCTTTGACCATTAGAAAGCTACATTCTTCCCGAGTGACATAGGCTATATTTTATCCCGATATTCCCACGGGAACGGGTGCCACGCGGGTGAAACCGCGAGGATCCGCTAGTTATGTATATAATAGAAACCATTAAACCAAGCACGTGTACTATTTAGTGTACCCTTCGATCAACAATAACACCTAGTTCTAGATACATAGTTGGAGTGCCAGACATGGCCAAGCGTCGAACACTCACTTGAGAGTATAATTATAAGTAGATTATTTTGACAGTGTCAATAATACTAAGGTATTTCAAACTTGGAACGCTTCTTGTCATTTATAATGTAAGATCGTAACATTCGTAACCTTTTTTCCCCGTTTAAAAAAATTTCAGTCTGGCCATATAAAGTTTTCATTTCGTTCGTGAGCCTTCATCTAGTACTATTGTTGATTGAAGTAGGTACCTTTGTTTTTTGTGTATAGGCACATAATATATAATAGTGGTATAGGTATAGGTAATACACATTAATGCCGCGCAGAGAAAGTACCTATATCTGATATTATATCTATATAAATGTTCATCGCGTGAAATTCGATGATCAAGCTTGTTCAGGCTCACACCTGAGATCGTAGATGTTATGTACAATGTTAATTGTCACTGATAGTTAAATCACTGTTATGTAACTGTTGTTGTTGTAGGGATGTTATAATGTTTCCCTGAATGCAATAATCGGATGAAATAGGTAAAGATGTAAGAAATGTAAATAGCACCGTACTTTCCGAAGATATTTATTGCACTAAAAATATACATGTAATTCGTGGCCGCGCGGCGACGTTATGCGCGGTCAGCAAACTTAAAATGTAGGTTAAATAATTATGTTTTACTAATGTACTTGTACATGCTCCCGACTTAAGAAACAGGAAAGATAACGTGTGTAAACAAAGATTAACATTAATAGTAAACAAATAAACTGTAAAGGTAATAAAATTTACTTATGTTTCTAGAATGTAAAAATGTAAATGTTAAATATAAAAGCAATACAATAAAAGCAATACTTGACTAAAATAAACTTTCTTATTTGTTATTATAAAATTACATAGGAGACGTTGCCTTATCGTGTGAAAAAACTGTAGGCTTCGTATTAATGACGTCATCCTCGCTCACGTCTGGCATCGACTGATGACGCTCCAGTGGCCGGCGCGGAGCTGCTTCAGGCTGCTCCTCCGCCCTCTGTCTGGCCTGACCACTTCTCTGTCTGCGTTTCTTGATGACCTTGAAACTCCAAACGCATATCAATGTCACAATGATAGTAGCCAGTACAGTGTACGTCACGTAGTGATGAACATAGTGACTGTCAATTTGGTTAATAGCAGTGTCTTGTAGCGCTTTGACATGGTCCAGCTTGTTTTTAATTGTCCTTAAGTTATCTTCGTGATTTTCAGGAAGGTATGTGAAATTCATTTCGTTGACAATTTGGTTAACTTCCGATTCTGGTGGCAGGCTCATTAGTGTCTCGTCTTCATGTTTGTTCATTGTACTTTGGAAGTTGTTTTGTGCATGAATAATTACGTTATTTGCTTTTAATAAGCATCCTTCTGATAACGTAATAATGCCGGTCTGCCGTAGCGTTTGAGTCATAGTCCCAGCTGGACAGAAAATGCGTGCGCTGCACTCTCCGCAGCATAAGTATAGCCACGCGCTACGGCTGTGTAACTGGATCCACTCGTTTTTGCACTCTGATAATGCGATGCGGCAGCATTTTATGTTTCTATTGTTTATTATTTCAGCTTCGCAAATTGGCGCCGCCTTTATGTCATAAATAGGTATGTTTAGTGAACAAATTAATTGATTGTTATTAATTTGTACACATGACAGCATATCTTCCGAGTTCAATAATATTAGTAAATCCTTTCTTATGTTGACAGCTACGTATTTTGCGGTTGGAATGATCGTTCTCATTGTTTCTCCTTCTGTTTGATGAAGCGGTAAAACTTGATTTAGCTCATACAACTCGTTTGAGATAACAGGTAGCTTTACTTCGACTATCAGAAACTTGTCTGTTACTCTAGCGTTTACTCTTGCCAACTGATACATGGTGCGTAAGCATTCGGCAGTATTTAGACAGGGTAACGACAGATCTCGTGGAAGGTGTCCTGATATGATGTTCAGCTGTTCCCGGAACTCTTCAGGGGCCAGCAAATGTGTGTCGATTCGGCCGTTTCTCACCTCTGTTACTAAGTTCAGTAGTTGTTGTTGTACTCGTTGTATGTTCGAAATCACTACGTTAACAGCGAGAGCAGTAGTGGTTATATATAAAGCATTGTTTTGATTTGCTATAACGCGATTTTCACTCTCTTGAAGATGGTTAGATATAATGCTGAGCTGTTTGTTCATAACCTCTTCATTTCTTTTCAACAAGTTATATTCGCCTTCAATAATGGATGTGTGTTGCTTGTAGAGATTGAGAAGATGGTTTTCGTTTCTTTGTATTTTTCGGATATCCTTGGCGTATTGCTCCGCAAATCTCGTGTCAAGGATACCAAACAAGGTATTTGCTACGTATCCAACGCCGTCAGCGAATCCTCTCTTTGCTCGTCTTCCATGTTCAGACTGGAGGATTTCATTAAAATGTTTCAGCTCTCTCACTTCATGTTCGAATTGTGCTGATATTGTGTAAAATGCTGCTTCACCTTTGCATCGGTTGTTTAAATGAGTTATATACTTTTCGATGGTTTCTATACTTTGCCAGTAAGTTGTCATGTTGTAGTAGATAACTAAATTCCAATGATCTTGTGCAATCTGCATATCTGACATTTTATCAAAATAAAGTAGTTTGCTTGGATTTAATTGTGTCACGTTGGTCATCTTTTCAGCATAGGATGGCAGTGTGCATGTTAATAGCAAACACAGGAGAGTAAGTAAATAGTTTGACTTCCTTGTTGTCCTCACTGGCGTAGTAGGTTCATCTTCATCTGTAGACGTATCCTGTTGTAAAGGTAGGCGTGAAACCTTTGTAACGGGTCGTTTCGCCGAACTATTCTGTGTTTTCAACGAAACCACGCGAACATGGCCGTCGGGACCTGGATGCGTCTCTGTTACTTTTGCTAATGGCCACTTGGCGGGGGGAGTCTGATCTTCCTTCATGAGAACTATGTCACCAACTTCAAGGTTTCTCGTGGGATGTAGCCATTTGTTTCTTGTTTGTAATGTCTGTAGGTATTCGTTTGACCAAGCCTTCCAAAAGTCCTTATACATTTTCTCTGTGAGTTGCCATCTTGTCTTAATGTTTCTGGGCTCTATATCAGCTGATAAGGCAGGGGCTAGGACAGGTCCTCCAACTAAAAAATGTCCTGGCGTTAGACAGTCCAAGTCGTCTATGTCGTCTGTGAGAGCAACCAACGGTCTGGAGTTGAGGCAAGCTTCAATCTGTGTCAATAGTGTGCTAAACTCCTCAAATGTCAATCGTTGTTCGCCAAGCACTCTTTTTAGATGGGCCTTCATACTCTTCACACAGGATTCCCACAACCCGTTAGCTGTGGGCCACGCTGGAGCGTTGAAGTGCCATTCTATTCCATCGTTTGTTATTGTTTCGATGACGACACTGTTAATGTAGTATTGCAGAGCTTCTTTATGTTCTCGTTGAAGTACTTTGGCAGCGCCCACGAAGTTGGTCCCATTATCGCTGTAAATATATTCTGGTGTTCCTCTTCGCGAGCATAACCGTTTAAGAGCTCCAAGGAACGATGCAGTAGTCAGGTCTGACACCAATTCCAAATGAATCGCCTTTGTTGCTAGGCAGACAAATACAGCGATATAGCCCTTTGTTGTTTTGATTCCACGGCCCTTGTTAGCCTTGACTTCCACTTGTCCTGTGAAATCAACCCCAGTATGTGTGAACGGTCGTGATGGTGTAATTCTTGGCTTGGGCAGATTGGCCATAAGTTGGTGATTGTTATGGACTTTAAAACGGTGACAGCGAGTACACTTCAATATATGTTCCTTGACAGTTCGAAGACCCCTTAAAATCCAGTATTTGCTTCGTAAATGTGTAATAGTAAGCCGCGGTCCGCCATGTAAAGTGGTTTTGTGGGCTTTATCAATAAGCAAATCTGTCAATCTATCTTTGTTTGGCAGTATCATTGGATGTTTTGTTGAATGTGCTAAATCAGATTGTTGAAGCCTGCCCCCCACTCGTAATATTCCTTGTGAATCCAGAAATGGGTATAAGTTCAAAAGTCTGCTTTTAGAACTTAACTTCATGTTTTTCTGTAATTGATTAATTTCTTCAGAAAAATGTGCATTCTGCACATGTTTGATAAAAATGAATTGAGCATTATTTAATTCATTTAATTGCAAGTGTTTTGTTGTGTAATCGTTGTTATTATTACGTCGCGCTCGACTAATGAAACGTGATACCCAAGCAAATACCCGTACGGCTCGGTCCATAGAGCTATGTTTAACTAGAAGTGCCTCAATAATAGAAGGCGATGTTTGTGTTGCCAAAGTTTGTATTCTTTTTAGCTCTTCAGCGGGCATCTCAAATGTTTGTGGTTGAGATGGTATCTCCGTTTCTTTCAGCCATGAAGGGCCTTCCCACCACAGGGCATGCGATTGAAGCTGGGATGGAAGCAATCCTCTGGAGGCGCAATCAGCAGCGTTTTCATCGGAGCAAACATGTTTCCAACAAGAAGCTGGCATGACTTCAACCACCTTAGTGACGTTCGCCACAAACGTCTTCCATCTTGAGATGTCTCCTTGTAACCAGCCTAGGACAATAGTTGAATCTGTCCAGCCATATATAGTGACTGTCTGTGGCTTTAGTGACTCTATGACTATTTTCATAAGTTTTGATAATAGCCAGGCGCCTAAGAGCTCTAATCGCGGCAGTGTTATAGCTTTCTTCAAAGGGGCTAGTTTTGTTTTTCCAGCTAACAATCTAATGTTTATGTTTCCTTGATTGTCCCTGGTCTTGGAATAGATGACGCATGCGTAACCTTTTTCAGAAGCGTCGCAGAATCCATGTAATTCGATTAAGTTATCTGTTGTTCCAATCCAACGGTTTAATGTTATGTTTTCGTTAGTCATAAGTTCATTTCTAAATGAACGCCACTGTTCTTGTACATGTTGCGGTAGTGAGTCATCCCATCCGATGTTTAGCGACCAAACTGTTTGAAATATGAGCTTTCCTTTCATTGTAACAGGTGACAACCAACCTAAAGGATCGTATAGCTTCGCTAGGTCTGATAGTAATGACCTCTTCGTAATTACGTCATCTTTGTTTATAGTGGCGGCGATTTGTTTTGTATGGAGTGCAAACTTGTCATTGTGCGGATTCCAACTTATTCCGAGCGTTTTGTTATTTTGTGCGCATTTCAAATCTAACATATTTTGACTTATCTGATCTTCTGATAAATTTTGCAACAATTTCTCGTTGTTACTGGCCCATTTTCTTAAATTGGAACCAGCACCGTGTAACATGTCAATCAGCTGTTTCTGTGCTTTTAAAGCTTCCTCTAGATTGTTGTTCCCGCCCAATAAATCGTCAACGTATAGTTGATTATCTAGTATATTAGCGGCCAAAGGATATTGTGCACCGTCGTCAGCGATTAATCTCTTAATCGTTCGCATCGCAAGATAGGGAGCGGCTTTGCATCCGTAAGTAACCGTGCAAAGCTGGTATTCCTGTATAGGCTGTGTGACGTCATCACGCTAAATAATTTTTTGTAGGTGTTGATCCTCTTCCTGGATGCGTACTTGACGGTAGAACTTTTCAATGTCAGCTGTGTAAACAAATTGAAAGCTTCTCCAGCGAATGATTATTGTTAGAAGATTTTGTTGTAAGTTTGGTCCACAGTACATAAGATCGTTAAGACTGTGACCCGTGTTTGTCTTCTGTGACCCATTAAAAACTGCTCGTAGTTTTGTCGTTGTCGAATCAGGTTTAATAACTCCATGGTGTGGGAGATAAAAGCTTGGGTTCTTGTATGTAGTGCATTGTTTCATGTGTTCGAGTTGTTTATATTCTTGAATAAACTTTTTGTATGACTCAGACAATGTTTCATCTTTGTCTAGTCGTTTTTCAAGTTGTCGAAACTGTGCCAATGCCTGTGGCTTGGAGGTGCCCAGGAGAGCTTCGAAACCTTGTCTCATGGGAATCTTCACCTCATAGCGGCCATCTGTTCCTCTCTGTGTGGTTGTCTGGTATAACGATTCACAGAATTCGTCCTCTGATGATAATGTGTTGCTGTGATCATCAACTTCCTCAGCCTCCCAGAATCGAGAAATCTCTTCTACGTCGTGTAACACGGCATGGCAGTTGTAGGTTTTTAAGCTACCTAATAGCACCCAGCCCAACTTTGTTTGTTGAGCGATGGGGGCGCTGGTGTTCGGGCTACGTAGTATGCCATCCATGACTATTGTTGCATAAACACCTGCGTCCAGCAAAATGTCTACAGGTCTTGAAATGTTGTAGCTGGGGTCTGCCAAATGTATATTTTGTAAATGTGGCCAATCTTGCCTTTCAAATGTGTAGTTCGGGAGATTATTCAACATTTTTGTCATAACATTAGCTTCTGTGGTAAAACTATAGTCACTGTATAACGACTGACAAACTAATTGTATGGTGCCCTTGCACTTGCTTGATGATATACCGATGCCTGATATTGTCGCGTCTTGTTTACGTCTTTGTAGGCCAAGGCGCTGCGCAGCTGACTCTGTGATCAAGTTAATTTGTGATCCTGAAGACATCTGAGCTGAATGTAAGTTCCATCTGCGGCTTTGACTCTCATCTCAATTGTAGCCAAAAGTATCTCATCAAAGTTTCCAGATACGTGACTTGCAGTTGGTTGCGACATCGTCATAGTCAAGTTGGACTTTGTATTTTTGTTCGAATAATCATTATTCGTAAGTAGATCGTGTAATGTCGTATGATGCGACTTATTGCACACTTTGCAAGTTTTGTTTGAATTGCATTTTTGTTCATTGTGGCAATAAAGACAATTTTTGCATATGTTATTCTGGTTTATTGTTCTAATTTTTTCTTTCGGCGATAATTTTTGGTAATCGGGACAATAAATCAAGATATGCTCTAATTTGCAAACAGGACACGTTCTCTGTGTATTGTAGTTTCTGGATGTATGGTATGTTCTATGCGACTTGTAATTACCAAAAGTTTTATTTTTCTGTTGTTTTGGCAATTCCTTATTGTTTCCAGATTCCTGTTTTGTAGTTGTGGGTTTGTTTTTTCTGTTAACTGGCTCTAGAGCTGTAAACTTGCTCTCCAGGAAGCCAATTAATTCATCAAACGAGGGCAGGCTACGCGGTGTCTTTCTTGACTCCATGTAGGATTCGTATGTGTCAGGATCCATTTTTTCAGTGAGGATGTGTACCAAAATAGGGTCCCATGTAGATGTGTCCACACCCAAGTTGTGAATCGCATGAATTGTTTCCAGGCTGGTATCATGTAACCGTTTGAGATCATATGACGTCATCTTTTGCATCGACGGCTGACCCAAAAAAACTTGTATTGTTTTTGTGAAGAGGAGCTGTTGGTTGTTATAACGGTGCGTCAGGAGTTCCCAGCAGGTGTCGTAGTTGTCGTCACAAATGTTCAGATGCTGTATCAGACGCTCCGCTTCTCCACGCAACTTTGTTTTTAAATGTTGCATTTTCTGGACCTTACTCAACATGTTGTTGTTATGTATAGTTTGAGAATAAAGATCCATAAATGTAGGCCACTGTGTGTAGTTTCCAGAAAAAATCGGAATCTCGATAGTGGGAGTTGACTGGAACTGGCTTGTCGTAGAACTTAATTTCCGGTTTAGACTCCTTTTTGTATTTTCGTACAAATCTTCATATTTTGTGAAATCTTGTTCGTAGTTCAAATCAGATCCAATGAGCAAATTGTCTATTTGCCAGTGAACTTGATCAATTGTATTCCACCGTGATTGAAGAGTTTGCAGTTTGTCCAAAATCTCCCACTTCTCTGTGATACTATTTAGGTCAATATTACGGATAACTCTCAATAACGCACGAAAATTAGTTTGTTGTTGACTAATTAACTCGTCACTTCTAGAAAATCCGCCCTTATCTTCTGTTTTCGAAATCGTTGTATCTACTGAATAGGGTGTTGTATCACGCAATAATGAACATGTTTTTTCGTACCAGGTTTTCATCATACCGTAACTCCGCCGTCTTATCCTCGAACTTCATCAATTCCGAGTGGTTTTCTTCAAACTCCTTAATGTACACGTTAAGCAGTTCCGTCCGTTTTTCTATGTATTCAGACGTCTTCCGGGTTGGAGAATCCTTTTTGATGTTGGTCTCCATCTTCTGTATACACTCAGCAATCAGTTCTTGGCGACGTAAAAGCGACTCCATGTTGCTAATCGGTGCCATTATGTTGTAAATAAAACTGTATTTCACTGTAGGTCGTTGTTAGGCGCGATTGCTTCAATATTCCACGATACGTGCGTCCTCTCCTCAATCTCACTGGTGAGACCCGCTTGTGGGAGGCCAGGAGACCGGTTCGCTACCGTAGGATATTTCACACAATCACACTTTTAACTTCCTCGAAGGACCAATGTTCAGGCTCACACCTGAGATCGTAGATGTTATGTAGAATGTTAATTGTCACTGATAGTTAAATCACTGTTATGTAACTGTTGTTGTTGTAGGGATGTTATAATGTTTCCCTGAATGCAACAATCGGATGAAATAGGTAAAGATGTAAGAAATGTAAATAGCACCGTACTTTCCGAAGATATTTATTGCACTAAAAATATACATGTAATTCGTGGCCGCGCGGCGACGCTATGCGCGGTCAGCAAACTTAAAATGTAGGTTAAATAATTATGTTTTACTAATGTACTTGTACAAAGCTCTTAATATCGTTCTTTTTGTTCAAATTTTTTTGAATGAATAATTGTTTTGGTGTGTAATTACACTATTTACTTATGCAATAGCTTTACCGCGGCAGTCCCCGAGTGCCACACGTGTTTTTTTTTATATATTTTTAATCTCTTGCTTTTAATATGACTGACTGCGTCTAAGTTACACCATGAACTTTTAGTTGCATGAATTTGTTCCCTTATTCTTCCATTCTCCCGTACATACGTCTGAGCGCCCCTTTGTGTTCGTCGAAAAACCGCTGCGCACGCGTCTATAAATGCTCGTAGCGTCTCGCGTGAAAAGCACACGTGCGCAAGACGTCCAAACTATGAGAAATTGTTGCAGATTGTGTTACATTTGTATAAAGTTTGTTTGTTACAAAGTATGTTGTTTCATAATAAATTGCAGCCATGTGGACTGTAAATTCTTTCACTGCATAATACTTACCTTCATGTTAGGTTTCAAGAATCGCTGGACGCACCATAACAATTTGCTTTAGGTATTTGTAACTGGCGTACGAAGAGAAACTTTTTGCTTGTTCTCTATTTCACCTTTCTTGTTGTTTTGTTATGTTCGTTGTTTTCTTATGCGACTTTAACAAAAGGTTTCTCGTATTTTTTGGTGCTTAGTCAATAAAGTTGCGTCGGCTAAACTTTTTGTACAAGTTTTACCCTCAAAAGACTCTTGTCTTAATTCTTTTACAGATTTTTTTTTTAAGTTTGAACTTTAGAACCTGTTGCTTCGTTTTGACTCAATAATACGTCAACATGTTGTTTGCTTCTTGTCTTATTTAAAGTTTAACATGCAATAGTACATTACAGCCGAGAACGGGAAGTTAGACATTACATTTTCGAGGATGGTTTGAATTATGGCTTGGCTTGGCTTTGATGGCTTTAATCATTCGAGGCAATGTACCTAATTGCTTCCCGTTCAAGGCTTGTATAAAACTTTTCTCGCGAAATGCGAGGAAATACAATTTTCTTAGTAAATGTGTTTTTTTTAATTGGTTCGTACGGCCATGTTTGGTATCATGTGTCATTCAATGGGTATGTTCCATTGCTGACAAAAATTCGTGGTTTGTCGTTTCGGTAAAGTGGTTAAGATTTTTTTTTTCTTTAATAATTCTTGCATGAACAAAAATTCTCAACGTATTATTCGGTATTATCGAATATCAAATGACCAGTCATGTCATTTCAATACTTACTTCCTGCACAAGTGCGGGAAGTAAGTATTGAAATTCATTTCTGCACTGATTTTCTAATTAAGAATTTTCACCTCGGAAAAGTGACACGTCCAACATTCTTTTTTTACATGGAATGTTACCTAATTACAGAGCATGAAGCGAGAAAATAGTAGATTGTATTACGAGGGAGCAAAATAATATATTTACGGCGAGGGTGCTATTTTGAATCCAGAGCGCAGTGAAGGATTCTAGAGTAGGTTACAATATAACAAACATAAGACATAGCCAAAGTAAAGCCTTTATGGGTTTATTCAGTTAATACCTATTTTGGATTCACATTTTTTATATGTCCAGCCTCCCAGTCGTTCTTCACCTCATCTTTAACTATAGTTTGACCGGTACCGCTATCCAACTCATTACGTTGGCGCGAGTAGGCGGGGAGCGGTACAGCGCTGCTGGTCGAACTATAACAAAGTAAATACAATTAGACAAGAAGCAAATGTTAAACTAAAGCTCCAAAGGCTATGCGTTAAGTGTGTTAGCTAGACTCTAGAGCTAATTGGAGACGGGTAGCAGACAGGCCGATGTTATTACGAGAATAACGGAATTATGACTAGCTCGCCCTAGGTTTACTCTCTCGAGGCACTACGATACCGGATCTAGATCAATTATAGTATAAGAGACTGTAGAAATGTAGTTAGGTTTCTGATATAGACGCATCTGGTGAAGTCCAAATACAATCACAGTTTGACTAGCATGGGAAATTGAGGTTTAAATACCAAAGCAAAATGTATATGATTGTATCAAGTTTAGTATTAGTACCTACCTATTGCAGATTTTTATGACTAGAACCAATATCTGAAAATATTGCAAATTAAGTAATCAGTGGATAGTGGTAAAATAAATTAAACAAAAAATATCTGAAAATATTGAAAATTAAGTAAAAGAAAACAACATTAAGCCGCTGCGCACTAAACTTCACTATGGGTTCCCAGCAACTCATAGTGAATGAGGTTGTGGCGTTTATCCAGAACGCCATCGATACCATGGACGAAGTCAGCATCGTGCAGATCTGCAAGTCCAACTTCAACGAAGCTGAGATTTGCAGTGGCAAGGCGCTGCTGTTCAAGAGCATCGGTAAGGCCGACGAAATGCCATCTCGCCGGAGAGACGGAGGTGCGAAGAGTCTCCAGGACATAATAACCCTGTTGAAGGAGACCGACCCTGACGATGTGCCAACATTCGTGGCGAAGGAGCTGCATAAGCTGCCGCCTGTCACTTTCGACCACGTCGACGTAACCAGACTGTTGTAGAACCTATTTGGTACTTTGTTCTTTCTGTTGTAGGTTCGTTATTGAAAATTGAAAAAGATATCGTTCTGTTTTTTGACGTGCGTAACTATGTACTTGTTGACTTCTTGATTTTATTATAGCAACCATCTTACGTGCTTACTGTGTTTTCTTTCCTATATTTTTCACATAAAATCCAACATTCGTTATCAGCACGAAGTGCTTTGTGGTGAAATTATAATTTACAATCTTATTTAAAAGTAGATTGTTGGTGAAAAACATAGTTAACATGTCTGCAGTTTCTGGTATGTCCCTCAATGGTATTCCGTTACTTTGTAATAGAGAAGGCTATCCAGTTTGGAAATTTAAAATGCGAATGTTACTTATCCACGAAGGATTGTGGGAAACCGTAAGTGGAAATGTTGTCGTAGGGGATAAAACGCCCGACGTTGCAGTTGCACGGAACGATCAAAAGGCTCTATCTAAAATCTGCCTTACCGTAGATGGTGCTGCTATTACGCTTGTTAGGACAGCTAAGACAGCAAAAGAAGCCTGGGATACACTTCAGAAGTCCTACGAGGATCGAAGCTTGGGTCGTAAACTGTCGCTGGAACGGAAGTTGTACAGATACTCCTTGTCTGATTTTACTGATTTAGAGGCTTACCTATCGGCAATAACCACCACCGCCCAAGACCTGGCCGACATAGGAAAGACTATTGAAGATAGTTCTTTGGCAGCGATTATATTGGGTGGTTTGACGTCTCGATATGAGCCATTGGTCATGGCGCTGGAACATGGCAGTGTTGAGGTCACAACTGATTTGGTGAAAACTAAGTTGTTGAGTGAAATGACAAAGGAAACTAAAGATGATGTGGCTGCGTTGCATACAAACAAAAAGGTGATTTGCTATAGATGTAAAAAGCCTGGGCACAAGAGCCCTAATTGCCCTCTCAAAAAGAAGGAGAAAAAGGCAAAGATGAGCTCTACAGAGAGTTGTTCTAAAGGTAAGGGATTAGTCGCTTCTAATACGAGTGGATGTTCAGGGAACATGACAGATGGTGTCAGGGAACTGGCGTTATCTGAATCTAATATTCAGATATCTGAGAAATGGATAATCGATTCAGGTGCAACTACACACATGACTCCACATGCTGAGTGGTTTGATGGTTACCGACCCTATGGTGGAAAGATAACTATTGCAAATGGCAAGTCTCTGGCGGCTGTGGGCATTGGTAATGTTTTGGTTGACACCAACACCATTGTTAACAATATTGGTGACGTAGTACATGTTCCTGGACTGGATTGCAATTTACTTTCGGTCAAGAAAGCAGTAGAGAAAGGTTTTTCTATTGTTTTTGATACCAATGGTTGTAATTTTTATTATTCTAATGATGTATCTTTTATAAATGGTCCTGTTTTGCACGGTTCTATTTGTGGTGGATTGTATACTTTAGATTGTACAGTCAAGCCGCAAAATGTTTCAGCCTACAATGTTCACACTAATTTGTCCCAGTTTCAGCTTTGGCATAAGCGTCTAGGACACCTCTGCCGTATTGGTATGGATCTACTTAGAAAAGGTCTAGCTGTTGGTGTGAAGTACACTGAGGTTGACAAAGAACCATGCGTACCTTGTATAGAAGGTAAGCAGGCCCGGAAACCTTTTAAAGGGATAAGGTATAAAAAAGCTTCGTCACCCTTAGAATTAGTCCATACGGATGTTTGTGGGCCCATGTCCACCACTTCTTTTAAAGGTAATAAATATTTTATTATTTTTGTAGATGATTATACACGTTTTATATCTCTTTATTGTATGTCATCTAAGACAGAAGTTCAGAAGTACTTTTGTGTTTTCCAATCACTTGTTGAGAGACAGACTGGTACTAAAATTCGAACACTTCGATCAGACAATGGTTCCGAGTATGTCAACAAGGGGTTGACAGACTATTTGGAATCTCAAGGGATTCGCCATGAAACGTCAGTACCATACAGCCCTCAACAAAATGGGGTTAGTGAACGATGCAATCGTAGTATTGTAGAGAAGGCCCGTTCTATGCTGGCACATAGCTCTTTGTCCAAGGCTTTTTGGCAGGATGCTGTTGAGACCAGTGTTTATTTAAAGAATAGGTCACCTCATCGTGCACTTGATGGTAAGACGCCATCTGAAATGTGGTGTGGCAGAAAACCTGACTTGTCTCATTTAAGGGTGTTTGGTTGCCGAGCTTTAGTTCATGTGCCTTCATGTTACAGAACTAAACTAGATATGAAAGCTTCTGAATACGTCTTCGTTGGATACTCAGATGATCCTAAAAGCTATTATTTCCGTAGCGCGGAAAACCCTCGAAGGTTACTAAAATCACGAGATGTTACCTTCTTTGAAAATATTTTTTCAGGACTGAAGGCTATACCTGTTCAGCCTGAACTCGTTATGAGCCCCAATCTTCTATCGCAAACTTCATCAGATACCATTTCGCCAGAGGAGATTTCTGTCTCATTACCTTCTACTTCTTCTTCACCTATTTCAGAAGATGTGGAGATGGTTCCGGTAGAGCAAGGTGACGAATTTGTGGATGTGATAGCTGAAGGTGGCGATGTTGAAGACACGGAATCTATACACTCAGGTGAACAAACTGATCAGTCTCTGGTTCCCTCAATTGAACCCAGTGATGTACGTCCTGAAAGAAGGTATCCTGAACGAGTACGTAAACCTCCAGAATATTATTCATACGGTACTCTCGGTGATGATTTGTTGTGTGATGATCCAAAAACTTATCGTGAAGCTATCAATAGCGATGATAAAGATAATTGGATCTCCGCAATGAAGCAAGAGTACAATGCCCTGATGAATAAAAATACTTGGACGTTAGTGGATAAACCAAATAAAAAGGTTATTCCTTGTAAATGGGTATTTAAGTTAAAGAGGGACGCTGACGGAGCAATAGTCAAATATAAGGCGCGACTGGTTGCTAAAGGTTTTAGTCAAGTTTGGGGTACTGATTATAATGAGACCTTTGCCCCAGTGGTTCGAAATTCATCTCTGCGTACCCTTATAGCCTTGGCGGCAGAAATGGATTTAAAGATTCAACATATGGATGTTGATACCGCATTCCTCAATGGAGACTTGGAAGAGGAAGTGTATATGCTACAGCCTGAGGGATTTACTGAGCAAGGGGCAGAAGGTAAAGTGTGTCTGCTCAGGAAATCCATTTATGGTTTGAAGCAGGCAGCCCGAGCCTGGAATATTAAATTACATCAAACCCTATCAACTATAGGCTTTGCACGAACATCTGCGGAATCATGTGTTTACATGAAAAAGTTTGGTAAAGAAACTATAATTCTCGCTGTCTATGTCGACGACCTCGTTGTTTTTTACAAAGAGAGTAGTTCATTTGACATTGTCAAAAATGACTTGAAAAGATATTTCTCACTAAAAGATTTGGGACCCTTGGCATTTTGTTTAGGCTTAAATATTAACCGTGACGATGATAAAATAGTGGTCAGTCAGAAGACCTATATTCAAGCTGTTTTGGAGCGGTTTAATATGCGAGATTGTAAGGAGATGTCTACACCTTTGGAGAACAATAAGTTGGAGAAAGGTAATTTAACATCTCATGGTGAATATCCTTACCAAAACTTGATTGGTTGTCTCATGTACCTAGCTGTAAATACCAGACCCGATATAGCTTATGCCACGAGTTACTTGAGTCAGTTTAATAACTGTTTTGACAAAAGGCATTGGTTGGCTGCTAAACGGGTATTACAGTATTTGAAAGGTACTATTGATTACTGTATTACTTACAGGAATGTCGCTGGAAGTTTGTGTGGATACACGGATGCCGACTGGGCGAACTGTGTACATGACCGCCGGTCATACACTGGCTATTACTTCACGCTGGCAGGTGGACCTATTAGCTGGGAGTGTAAGAAGCAGTCGACAGTAGCTTTATCTTCTACAGAAGCAGAGTATATGTCCTTGACCAGTGCGGCGAAGGAAGCAATTTTCCTGAGACGGTTAGTGTGTGACATTACTGGTTTTGCTGACAGGGTGTTGTTGTACAACGATAGTCAAAGTGCACAGAAACTTGCGCTCAATCCAATCCACCACAATAGGACCAAACATATAGATACAAGATATCATTTTATTCGTGAAAAGGTCACTGAGGGTGTTATAGACATAAAATTTATACCTACGGATAAAATGACAGCCGACGTATTAACAAAGCCCTTAAGGCGCATAGCACATCTTAGGTGTGTTGTTAACATGGGTTTAAAAATAAATAGGTAGAATAATTTTCTAGTTATTTATTTTTTGGTCGGTTAAGTCGGTTTATGTTTTGTATTTGTATAGTGTGGCATTAATGTAGTGTTTAGCATTACTATTTTATCTTTTTATTTTCATTAAGGGCGGATGTTGTAGAACCTATTTGGTACTTTGTTCTTTCTGTTGTAGGTTCGTTATTGAAAATTGAAAAAGATATCGTTCTGTTTTTTGACGTGCGTAACTATGTACTTGTTGACTTCTTGATTTTATTATAGCAACCATCTTACGTGCTTACTGTGTTTTCTTTCCTATATTTTTCACATAAAATCCAACACAGACTTCTCAAGGACATCACCTTCTTGAAAGCGAGCCTGGCCGAAGTACAGTCCAAGTTAGCGGCCTCAGACAATACCATCTGTGAGTTGCGTGCCCAAGTCGTGTTGTTAAGCAACACCGCTGCGGTATGTAGGTCACCTGAGACCGCCAATATAAACACTCGTCGTGGGGCACAAAATGCATCCATCGGCAGTTTCGAGTCGGCGTATATGGATGCGTCACCGGCAGCCGCTGCAGCTAGCGATGCACCTCGCCCCGCCGCCCGCTCCTCCGCCCCGCCGCCGGAGACGTCACGCGTGAGCACGTCGACCCCTCAACCTGCGTACGCCGCTGTCACCGCTGCAAGCCAACCTACTCAACACCAAGCCGGCTCGGTTACAAAGAAGGGGGATAAACAACGACCAGCCTCCGAAGCTGTGCAACCAGCTCCGCAGAGACAGAAAACAAGTTCCGATGATGACGGCTTCAAAAAAGTGGAACGGAAGAAGAAGACCTCTCATCGTAACATATGTGGCACCGCCCTGACTGGACACAACCACCTGCTGCAGCCGGCTATCCCGACGACGCTGTTGTACGTGTCACGCTTGCATTACTCCACAAAACCTGAAGATATTGTGGAGTATATGAGAGTAAAAACCAAATTTACTCTGAGGGTCGAGCGGTCGGAGTCCCGCCACAACGTGAATTTCAACTCATTTGTGGTGAGAGTGCCGACTGAACATCTGTCGACCTTCATGAAAGAGGACTTTTGGCCGAGGGGTGTCATGTTCCGCCGGTTTCGTGGGCGGCTACCTGACACTGCTTTGAGCAACACGCCGCCTACAATACGTGTTAACAAATAGTCTATTATTAAGTTTTATATAAATTATGTATGTTAGTTTGTAAGGTATTTATTATATGGGCCTTAAATTGTAAAAAATTTTTTGATGCCTGAAATAAATGATTTTATTTTATTTATTTTTTATTTATCCTACTAATATTATAAATGTGAAAGTTTAGATGTTTGGATGTTTGGATGTTTAGATGTTTGGATGTTTGTTACTCAATCACGCCAAAACGGCTGAACGGATTTGGCTGAAATTTGGGACATAGATACTTAGTAGCCTGGAGAGGAACATAGGCTACTTTTTATCCCGGAAAAGTATCACATTCCCGCGGGATAACGTCGTGTAGTCCACGCGGGCGAAGCCGCGGGCGGAAAGCTAGCTTTCAATATTTTCAATAATGAAAATTGCATAGTGAATGCAAAAAAGTAAACATAATTCAAAAAATATCTTCTAAAATTTTAAATTTCTATCACTTCCTGAAATGCAATAAATAACTTGAAACTTGAAAAAGTTCCTACAGTTGTGTACATTGAGGTAGATTTTTCTGATTCCTAAGAGAAATAGCATTGTAAATTGTACTAATGAAAAACCACTGAATAATACTGTTTCTTTTTTTAATCCATTGTGATACTTGCTATCTAGGAAACGCTCCTTTACCCCTGGTCACGTCTAGATAAAAGGAATAAAAAGATGACCTAGTTTTTATTAGATTTCCTTGGAACCTGCCGATCGCAAAGCACATTAAAAAAACACTTGCGAGACGGTTGGATCGACGTTGAAAGCTCGGATTAGAGGCATTTTTATCGTGTACTAGCTGACCCAGCGCGACTTCGTTCCCGTGGCCCTACCCCCTACTCCACCCTACCCTACCCGTACTCTACCCCTACCCTACTCTACCCCTACCCTACCCCTACCCTACCCTACCCTACCCCTACCCCTACCCCTACCCCTACCCCTACCCTACCCCTACCCTACCCCTACCCCTACCCTACCCCTACCCTACCCTACCCCTACCCTACCCTACCCCTACCCTACCCTACCTATACCCTACCCTACCTTTACCCTACCCTACTCTACCCCTACTTACCCCCTCCTCCCCTATTTTCTCACCGTAAGAACCTTCCTTGGACTTCCACGAACATTTCAAGACCAAAATTAGCCAAATCGGTCCAGCCGTTCACGCGTGATGTCGTGACCAAGGGAAATAGGGATTCATTTTTATATATATAGATAGTGGCTGCACACTTTAGTAGGTACCTGGTCAAAGCTGTTACAGTGTGCATATTTAGAACATTTTTATGTTACCGAACGAGGCAATGGGTGATGAAAAGTAGTACAAAAATAAGTATTGCTGCGTTCAGAGAAACTCGACGCTTAGTTTAAAACGAATCAATAGTTACATATTTTGCGGTAACGAGAGTCGACTATTAAAAACCTTCAAGCTTCAAGCTTCATTTTATGCTATAAATTGGCAGGTTATTAAATTTATTTAAATTTTTACTTTTTTGCATTCACAATGCAATTTTTATGGTTGAAAAATATCCGGGCAACTGCTCTAACCACTGACTGACTGAAACGACTCCGTAGCTCAGTGGTTAGAGCAGTCGCCCGGATAGCGAAAGGTCGTGGGTTCGAGTCCCGTCGGAGCTCGTTGTGAGACGGGTCGATTTTTTCTAAATACTTCATTTTTCATTTTTCAGGTAATTAAATTTAAAATCTATTGTATTTTGAAAATCAACCAGCAGCTTGAATAGGCAGTAAGTATCTTCATTAATTCTTACTACACTCTTACGCAAATTTTAATACATTATGAATATTTACGTAACTTTTATAACGAGGAGATAAGATGGTTTTGTTTTCTTTTTCCTATCTTAATTTAAGAATTTGCTTTTTTGTTTAAAAAATAATCAATTCTACCTAATAACATGATTTTGTTTATTTCTAAGCCTCCATTTTTTCAAAGTAGGTACTTATATGATTGTTAGAAGAATATGTTTGCTGCCAGTTATCTCCCGTCTAGAGAAATGTTAGTTTAAAATCTTTCTGCCCGTCGAACTACAGCCCAGCTTTACGAAGTGAATATAACTACGTGAAGAACTTCAGTGGCTGCCGTGAAAATTTAATGGATCCAAGAGAAATTTTTGCCACAGCTTATCAGTGATGCAGGAGTGTCCAGGGTAGTTCAGTTAGATACTTAGGTCCGGTTGCTCGTACATTACTTGAAAGTGTTGTCTGTACTAAGTATTTCATTACCTTCCCTTAATTACTAATGTCAAAATTTAAACCACCTCCACCCTTTCGGTTATTTTGACCGCGGTTAAATCTGTAATTTGACTGCTCGTTAAAGTAACCGCTGCTTCTTAAACGCTTTTTAAATTTGACCGCCGGTTAATTTTACTTTATTTTACTTTAACCATAATTTAACCCTAAAGTTAACGTAACCAAGCTTCGAGCAACCGGACCTTAGAGTGTGGACTGGATGATGTACAAAATTGGTAGTTGACAACAACCATATATTTTGTTTGTGGAAGTCTTTTAATTGAGCACACTTTTAGAAGCGAGTACCCGTGGCGCAGTGGTTACTGCGCTCGGCCTGCTATCGTCGAGGTTAAGCAACTTTTGTAATGGTCGGTCACGGGATGGGTGACCAAAAGCTTTTCATCTCGAGTTCCTCCGTGCTTCGGAAGGCACGTTAAGCCGTTGGTCCCGGTTGCATTTGCAGTCGTTAACACACCAACCCGCATTGGGCCCGCGTAGTGGGACATGGCCCATCCTCTTTATCCATCCATAAGGCAGGCCATTGCCCCAGCAGTGGGGACATTAAATGACTAATGATGAAAGAAGCGAGTTAAAGACCTAGAAATTTGATTCTGGTATCGTTTCGAACATTCAAAAAAGGAACAGAGGAGATGAAAAGCTGATAATCAAACTGGATTGGACGAAGTCACGGGCTTCTACATCTTTCTACAACGTGTGATCCTCTGTGGCCGGACCACATATCAGTACCCAGATGCTATATATTGCAATAACAGCTACCTGTAGTCTACTTTCATAGGCATGTATTAAAATTAAAAGTACCTCAACAGATAATGAAATATTCAGTAGCTTTTGTGGTCCGGCTGCAAAGCAGTGCTCTCTGGCCGGACCACCTCGAATTCAGAAAAGTGTGATGCACTTTCCAAGAAACTAATACCTCAAAAAAAGCTACTTAAAGAGTACCTTCCATACATACAAGTGTGGTACGATAGAAGTCATTGGTTCCGAAGTTACTAGTCGTAGATTGTGGTCCGGCTGGAGAGTATACTCTGCAGCAAGTCATTTTGATAATTTTAAACATCAACTATGCGTGAATCTATTTAAACATAATCTACCTTTTCTCTACCTCTCGTTGCTACTATGTTTTTCCCTCGTGAAGCTATTAATTTGTTTGATTATCCGCAAAATATGTGGCGCGGCTAGGGAGAACTACTTTTGCGCGGATAAAAAGAAATTTGACTTTTTCTTCATAACAACCAATACTGCATAAAAAGTACTTTTTAAAAAAACCTTGACTTCATTTAAAATCTTTCGTTTTAAGTACCACTAACGATTTACAGGAGGTTCGCTTGCATTATTAAGGAGCAATAATAGGTTCACCTGTTAGGTATTACTTACCTATTTTATAATAATTAATAGGTGAATGTTCAGGTAAATAAAGACCAAATAAATACTAAAAACAAATCATATATTCCTTAACCAAATGGACTCCCATTACTTATGTATCACTTATGTACTAATAAAAAAAACAAAAATTCGTCTTCTTATTAACAGTGCCGTAAATAGCCTTTTCTGCGCCCTGTGCGAGCTTCTGCGCCCTTGTTTTTTTAGATATTATAGGTACCCTAGAGCACTGCTATGTATTAGGTCTTCTTTATTTCCTTCAGGGTGATAAAATAAAGCACGAGGAACTTGGTGTTGGCGGACCAATTATCTAATATTTTGGAAGAAAAAACTATTTTTTTAAAGAACTGATGTGGGTAAACAAACATCGAGCCGTCAGCTTTAATAGACGTTTTTGATGATACTGGTTTTTGATTTTAATTTTAGCTCCACATTGCTTACAATATCCACTAAATCTAATATAGTAATCAATAGCTGCTGCACTACGTTTCAATATCCATGTACTTACATTCTCGCCTTGTTTCCCTCCACAAAATTTCACTCATAACATTTGTCCACTTATTTTAGGGTAAGACTGTTTTTTTGCGCCGCTTTACTGATGGCCGATTTGTATGTGTTCGTGAACAATATGTAGTTACTGGCCTAATATTTTCCCAATCGGGAAAAAAATAAAAAAGTACACAGTTTTCTTGTTCAGAACATGTAGATGATTCCAAATCTTCAGATGTTACAGCAAAAAAATAAGCATATTTTTTTTAACGAAAGATAAAGAGCCTTTACGCTCATTCTACCTACATGATAGTTGCTTGCGAATATGAAGATATATCTTACTCAATGGCGCTGGTAGTAAATCCTTATCTTTCAGTTGTTCTTCATATTTTACAAATTCATATTTTTGTTCTTCTAAGGAAACTGATGGCACTTTTCCACGATTTTTCTTGTCTTGTTGCATTTTTTCAATACTTACTTTTAACGTTACGAAACAAAAAGAACAAACAACTTAATAAACAAATAACTCAAGCTGTGATATTAAAATAACTAATTACCCGTTTGCAAACAAATTTAAAGACCCCAGCATCTGAGCACCTGAGCAAAGAAATCGAAACACACAACACTTCAACAGTTAAGTCCACGCTGTCACGAAAATCAGTATGACAATGTAATCAAAATAGCGACTTACGATGAAGGACGACTGGATTTTTGTCATTTCGAGCCGAATTTTTACACAATGAGTAGATTTTTTTGTTAAAAAGCGGTCACAAAACTGAATGTTCCAGTTAGTCTAAATTTTCGATTTTAATTAAATAATTTATTTTTGATAGAAATTATGTAAAAAATATATTAATGAAACTTTGAACTGATAAACTAAACATTCAAAAATTGAAAGGGTATTTACTAAACCGCTAGCAGACACGGAAACTTTTGGAAAAAAAAAATCTGACGTCTGTTGGGGAGGGGACATGCAGATTTGATGGGCTTCAACATTTTAAAATCTTCGTAAATGTGATATTTAGTGAATTATCAATATAGAGCCAACTTACATATATATTTAATAATATGCTTATTTCACTTAAATGAATTTATTCTGCTAGAAGTCATTCATCCCAAAAAAATAAGCGAATAAATCTGAGGGACAAGGCAAATACCGCGGGTACACTTTTTTTTTAATTGCCCATATAACACATTTTCAAAAACCGCAAATGTAACTTTCTCATTCATACAAACTCTATGAAAAACAAAGTTGTATTTTGCTGACGAGAAATGGTTGTTATTGAAATTTTTTAATTGAATTGAGAAATTTTGTGCACAGTGCCTATAATGGAAGATGCTACTACTGCTGCAAAAATGCCTAACACAGCAATAATAAAATTTGTACAGGAGAATGGACAAATTGGACAAAATATTGTAGCCCTTTGGGCTATATGTCATTGGAAAGCAACCAATTAGAGAAACATTTCTTTGTATGACGACGATTCTGAAATCCACTTAGTAAAAAAGCTAATTATAGATTTTTGGCTTCAAAGTATTTGTTATTTCAAATAAAAGTTATTTTTTGTATATTGTCAGCTATGTTTAGAAAACTTGGCAAGAAATACCATGTACATATCTTAAATACCATGTAAATAATAATATAAACCAAAATAACGTCACTGTGCCATTGGTGCATTATTATAACTCAATGCACTGTGCATGCTTGAAGTGAACGCGCTCCGCCACCATGAAGTGTGTTCGAACATTTTTGCCCATTCTCCTTAATAATGCAAGCGAACCTCCTGTAAATCGTTAGTGGTACTTAAAACGAAAGATTTTAAATGAAGTGAAGGTTTTTTTATAAAGTACTTTTTATGCAATATTGGTTGTTATGAAGAAAAAGTCAAATTTCTTTTTATTCGCGCAAAAGTAGTTCTCCCTAGCCGCGCCACATATTTTGCGGATAATCAAACAAATTAATAGCTTCACGAGGGAAAAACATAGTAGCAACGAGAGGTAGAGAAAAGGTAGATTATGTTTAAATAGATTCACGCATAGTTGATGTTTAAAATTATCAAAATGACTTGCTGCAGAGTATACTCTCCAGCCGGACCACAATCTACGACTAGTAACTTCGGAACCAATGACTTCTATCGTACCACACTTGTATGTATGGAAGGTACTCTTTAAGTAGCTTTTTTTGAGGTATTAGTTTCTTGGAAAGTGCATCACACTTTTCTGAATTCGAGGTGGTCCGGCCAGAGAGCACTGCTTTGCAGCCGGACCACAAAAGCTACTGAATATTTCATTATCTGTTGAGGTACTTTTAATTTTAATACATTCCTATGAAAGTAGACTACAGGTAGCTGTTATTGCACTATATAGCATCTGGGTACTGATATGTGGTCCGGCCACAGAGGATCACACTTCTACAACGGGATTTAAAAAAAAACTTTATTTTATCTCAGTCAACATTGCAGTCTCACCTTTGGCCACTTAATTTGTTTGTTAATTTTACGATTCCTTATAAAAGAAAAACGATATTGAATGTTGTAGCAAATATTCCAATCACATGATTGTATTTCGTTCGCAAATAGCAATGAGACGAAGGGTCTCGTAAAGCAATCACGGAATGGATGGCAAAAACAATAAAATCATACCTTCCGATGCCACGATAAACAAATTTCGCTCGGAATTTTTTCTCAGCGTATGCTTCGGGGCAACAGCAGGATCCAATCATTCTATTTATAAAAAAAAATCTAAGAGACGAGATAATTTAGTGGGAATTCTCCTTAAGTCTGCGAGGGCGTCGGTTGCCATGGAAACCGACCTGTTGATTCCCCCCACTTAAGCTGGGTTTACATGAAGGTGCCTTCAATTAAATGGAAGGATTTCCGTTTCAACGAGTATTTGTATTGTTTGAGTGCTCGTGATGTGTGCGTTGTGTAGCTAATAACGGCTTTGATTAAGCAAATATGCGTTCTAATTCGCTTACACTTTGATTGAAATTTGATTTTGCATATTTGCATTATAACAGGGGGCTCAGCAGCCAATATTGGAAATATTTTGTATTTCAAAAGAGAGCTGAACACGCCATTTACAGCCTTTGCTGGCGCGATTCGTTAAAAGTTTTGTTTAATGTAATTAAGTAACTTACCTTAGTAGAGCAATACATCTATGAAAACATATTATAACTGAGGAAACATCTTGACTCATTCAATTTTAGCACAAGAAATAAAAATTTGCTTGCCGTTTCAAGATTAAGACTGGAAAAAAGGAGAGGCTCGTTTTTGGGGAAAGGGGTAGTTCTTCAATAACAACATAACAACAACAATAATAACAAATAATTCAATAATAACAAGTAGTAGGGAAAGTTCCACAAGTAGTAATTGAGCTGCCATTGAAAATATTTAGACTTTTATAAAGAAGAGGATTATTTAAAAAATCGCAATGCATGGTTGTAATAGTAACACTAACAATGTATAAAAGGAAAATATTCCAATACATAAGTTTGAGAAAAATTTCATTCAACATTAGCATTTTCTATATTTTTATTGTAAGTACCATTTTGTCTAGCAACGACATATTTTTTTGTAAATGCGTTGCTTCTGTAAAGCTGATAAGATTTTTTCGCTCGTTTTTCTTGCCAGTTACAAGATGTCCCTAACATAAGTAAAAAATGTTGGACGATTCATAAGCATTAATTTTATTTGATCTATCTTATATGAATAAATAGTTTTTGACTTTGACTTTGAAAACAGTGAGCGTACGAGTATGGCATCTTAGTTGGATAATATGAACACTAATTGTTAACCCATCGGTTGCCAAGCTTTTTTCGCAAATCGCGTTATCTGCCAGCCATTAAAAATGGCGACGCAAAATTGTCCACTCAGCACTTGCAAAAACAATTTGAACTATTATATATTTATATATTATTATATATTATTTATTATTGGTATCTTTATAAAATGATCAATCAAAATATCTTATTTGCGGAGTAAATTATTGTTTTTTAATTTGTTTATTTTTTATTTATTTATTTATTTTTATAAAAAGTATTTTATGTCACAAGATTTTAATTATGCATTTTTAACAATGTATTTCACACTATTACTTGATAATAAATAGACTAAATTATTAGACAATAATAAAATTAAATGGTTTTATTCTAATAAAACTATAAAAAATACAAAAACGGCAACAAATCACGCTTGACCTTGAATGACCTTGAACTTTAAAACGTCTATAGTTAAATCCAAGTGACGCATAAAAGTGTAAGGATGGTCTGTGGTGTTAGCGTATTACATTATTTGTCATAAGAGTCCAAAAAACACGGTAAAATAGACTCTGACACCCACTTGCAGGAAGCTCCATTAAAGTTAATGCTTCATTAAGTCTATTGCTGTCACTTTTCGTTGTCGAGAAATAAAAAGTGACAGCAATAGATTTAATGAAGCTTTAACTTTAATGGAGCTTCCTGCAATTGGGTGTATATCCAGTAATTAATTAAAACCGATGTTTTACAATAACTTCGCGTATTTGTTTGGTTTTTAGGCAGGTTTGGTCAGGTCAGACGAAATAACAATATTTGTTTACGATTAGGTGTTATGATGAAATTCTTCGAATATGTTTCCTATTTACGCTTTATATTTGTTACAAAATGAGTTGGTTGCGCTAATTCTTTCAAAGAAATATTGAGTAAGTTAAAAGTTTTTATAGTTTTGTCGCGGTCATGAAATGATGCTGATAACCAAGCAACATTTTACAAATAGGTATTTAAAAGTTACCTACTATTTTATTTGCTTTTGTTTAAATAAATTAAAACTAAAAGCGAAGGGATTTGAAGAGATTGCCTCAGTCTATCGATTCCATTTCTATTTATCCTCGAAGCACAGAGTATTGAACTTATCGGAAGACAATCGGGAGTGCGCAAATAAACACCACGATGTCGAATCCGAGTTGTTTGGCGTAAACAGATTAAGGGATTCGCTGACGAATGGCGAAAATGGATTGAAATATCTATCTAGACCTTGGAGATAGAGCGTTAAAGCTCTAAGTAATTAAATAAAAGGGATTTTTCATTGTTCGTGTCGTTATTTTTGTCTATATCATCACTTACTGGCTACTCATTCTGGGTGACGACATATTAGCTTTGTATGTTTGTATAGCTTTGCTCATAAGTATCATGACCTTTAGGTTTGGGGTGCTGATGTGAGAATTATGTGATTATTAGTAAAATTAGATTATATTTTTGAACTCAAATAGACATACAATTACACATCATAATTAGCCATTTAATGTCCCTACTTCTGGGGCACTGGCCTTCCTTAGGGATGGATGAGAATGGGCGATGACCCACCACGCGGGCCCAGTGCGGATTAGTGGGTATTAACAACGTGCCTTCCGAAGCACGGATGAGCTCGATGTGAAAAGTTAATGATCACCCATCCCGTGATCAACCATTGCGAAAGTTGCTCACCTCAACGATCACATGCCGAACGCTATAACCACTGCGCCACGGGCTCCTCCTACTTACATATACTCGTATAATCTTAAGTCGTACTTACTTATCTTTATTTAAAAAGCTTTTGCGTTACTGACTGACAGACAACGCACAGCCGAAACTAGATAGATAGATAGATCGTTTATTTGCTACATCACACGCATACAATTATAAACATGGTAAACTAAAAACAAAAATAGGCAAGGCAAGGGAGACACAGAAAACTTAATAATAATTAGAACGGGGTGCTACATGAACAAAGAATTGTACGTATGTGCTTCAGCAAAATTGGGCCAAGGCTCAGTGTAGTTTTTTGCCCGGATGCAAAAACACTGATTTTCAGCCATCACCCTTGAGACGCAGGTAAACAAAATTGTTACTGTAAAATAAACATGGAAATCAGTGTTTGTGAGTGTATGTGTGTGGACAACATGCAAGCTTAAAATTATTTTCTTGAGAAATAAATGTCAAGAAAAATAATAATAATCAGTACATTACAAAATAAATATCAAAAAAAGTAACAAAAATCAGAAAATTAGTAATACAATAATGTAAAAAAAAAATGGAAATTAGATGCAAATCAAATGTGAAAAAAAAAACTAATTAAATGTCAATGATAATGCTATGTCAATATGAGTAATAAAAATTCTATAAATACAACAGTCTTTGAACCAAAATAATTAAGTCGTTTAGTCAGATTCTACAGCGGTCGCTTTTTCCACCAAATTGCCGGTTTACCTTACTTCTGTAATTTTACTAGATGAAGACGAACTACTAGGCGCAAGAAGCTGAAATTTGGCATGATGTTTCTTGGTGAGTGTAGGAGAGCAGTAAGAGAGGATTTTTGGAATTACCAACTCTAAGGGGGTAAAAAGGGGGTCCACGCAGACGAAGTCGCGAGCGGAGCGCTAGTTTAATGTAATCAAAGTACAGCGCAGAAAGTACGAACATTAATTAATTTTATCCTGAATCGAGAAAAGGCGTAATTACGTATCATGTTTCTCGGAAACACGAGTATATACTTTGAGAAGATAAATGGATTGGGAATGTTTGCGGGATCTATGTATGTATGTACATATATACGGTGAGCCAGGTACACATGCAAATGACGGGAGATCATTTATTTTACTTCGGTATGATTTTCCTTGAGATCATAAGTTGTGGATATTGGCTGTTGAGAGTGAAAAATAATTGACGTTCAGTACTTTGATGAAAACTATAGGTACATTGTGGAGACGACACAGTACCATTACGAGTATAAATTAAATGTCATATATCTGATAACGGTTAGTCTGCATAAAAACAATCAAGAATACCGAATAGTTTAGTCAAAGCAAATAATTTTTCATTTGATACTTTTTTTATCCACAACTGGGTAGTAGTGGGTAGTAGCCTTCATCACACCTGATGTTAAGTGGTGATAAGGCTGAAGGTGGAAGCGCACTTCTCCCGGAATCCTCAATCACTGAGAAACTGTCTTTCTTATCTCTAGCTGCCGGAACACAATAATGCTGAAAACATCATAGTTATGGCGTCAGACTTAGATAAGATGATGGTAGCTAGCCAGGCGGACTAAGAATAAGTCCTACCACCAACCAAACCAAATACAATCGAGCCCGGGACCTCTGGGTCTGAAATCCGTCTTGTGAACCACTAGACCACAGGGGCGGTTAAAACGATGTGCCTATATAGTACAAAGCTATTGCTTAAATGGCGTCAAAAGTTCATATAATCGCCGTCGTCTCGGGTCTCGTTAACATTTATCTGACTGAAATGGTGTTGTATTTTGTATCTGTTTTAGTACCAACCGATTATAAAGAAAAAAACGAAATTCTATCCTAGGTTTTTTATAGTTTCAAAATACTTTTATGAGCTAGTGCCATCATCATGTTTTCATTTATTGTCGCATTGTCGTCTTCACATTACACATTACACATTACACATAATAACATTAGTATTTCATTATTTTTTAATCTATTTATCATATTTATTGCTTCGTTTGTCTGGGTCCGGTAGTGTTGATGTTAATTACCCCCGCCAGAATATCAGCGCTGCTGGGTCGTTTTGTCCATCTTTTAGAGACCCAGCAGCATTATGCTGAGACAGTTGTTTGTTGGCCAACACACTTATCTTATATTTTCTTTGTAATGTAATTAATTTAAGTATTTGTTAATTAGTTTAAGCCTTTATTTATTTTTTGTATGTACTTACTTTAATTATTTTAATTGTTTGTTCTTTTTTATATGTGTGAGTCCAATAAATGTTTTTCTTTCTTCTTTCTTTGTAATACTAAGAGACTCCAAGCAGCCAATGTCATTGTCATACATTTGATAGAGCCTTAAAACGACCACCTTCTTGGCTGGGTTTCCTTTATCCTGTGAGTGCTCTTTGTGTGATCATTTGATCAATCGCCATTACAGCGTTTATGGGCTGTTTACCTCACGCCGATAAAAATCACGAGATAAAAGCCACAACACTTATATGTCCTGAACAAAGGTATGCTTCACGCCCAATATAAAATCGGCACTCAGTACAAATTGTTGTAGAGAATGTCAACATATTAATACGGGCTAAAGACAATTTTTTTTTAAATCAGGCGTTACCCTTTGGATTTCCCTACCCATTGTGAAAGAAGAGCTATGCGTTACTTACTTCCGCAAAAAATATGCAAGATGCAATGCCCGCCCGCCCGCAAAAAGTCAAGTCACTCGGCCTATACCATGGCGGAGTGGGGACTACGAAGCAATTAATTCGGTGGCGCGCCGCGGCTCTCTTACTCACTCGGTGTTGGACTTTCCATAGTCTAACAACTCCTGACCTTGCCCTGGGTTGGGGCATCCTCAGGACTTGTTAGACACGTGTAGAGTAGCTTAATCGGTGAAGGTGCATGGTGCATCACTATCTTGCTATCTGCAGCTGCAAGTATTGTGCATAGACGTTACGTAGCACTTTTTTATGGACGAGCATGTTTTTTGCGAAAATAAGCTACATAATATCTTTTTTCACAATGACGATATAAGAAATCGAACAAGCATGCAATTACAATAAAAACTTCAAGTAAAAAATATTTCATACTGTTATATGCATTCATAGGCTCAATTAAAACTCATGCAGAAATTAAAATCATAAGACTTTCTTAATAAAATTATAATAATAATAAGTGTTTGAAGGCAGTATTCATGATTAGAATTCTACAAAGTATGAACAAACATACCTATATTTTTCTCATGAGGCAGTAACTAAAGAATGTTCTTACTAGCTAAAAGGTTTTACAATTCCAATAAAAGCTCTTAAAGACCTCTTTAACGAATCTACCTTTAACCACGAAATGGTTGTTCGCTACGTGTCTTCCAAGCATCAAAAGCATCAAGCAGGAAATGCTAAAAGCTGAAGACCTTTTAGAATGAGGGTTAAAGTCCTGTAGGCCTAGCACGCGTAGCACGATAAATTATGGCGACTCTTTTCTGATTATCAAAGTGATGTTATCTCTATAATAAATCACAAAGATAAGCGAGACAGCAACATGTGCTGTCGCAAAATTAAATAAGAGTCGACAAAATTTTTTGTTGTGCGCATGCTAGCCCTGGCGTTTGTTGGAAAAATATGTGAAAATGTTTCATCAGAATCCATACTAATAAAATGTGAAAGTGTGTTTGTTTGTCCGACTTTCACGTCAAAAGGACGTTATTTTTTTTGCATTGAGATTGTTTTTGTATAAAATTGTCAAGAATGTACCTAAGTATCATAAATTAATCTTTCAACTTTTAAATTCTTACAAAAAATCTGCTCTTTGTACATAAAATGTACTTGTACTTTATACAAAGTGTGCCGATTGTTGTGGCCACTTTTGTCAGCCAAATTTTTGAAGATACAGCGAGACTACAATAATTACCTAATTTTTTAAAAGAAACATCTAATTTTATGTGAACTAAATAGCGTTTATCTATACTATTTATGCCCGAATACTCGTACGCTACTTATCTTTGGGGGCGTCTCAAACATCGCGCTGTCACTTTAAATGTCAAACGTATGAAAGAGATGCCATGATGTTTGAGACGCTCCCAAAGATGATTTGCGTACGAGAATTCGGGCGTTAGACTTATATTATAAAGAGGAAAGATATGATTGTTTCTTTGTTTGTTTGCATCGAATAGGCTCCAAAACTACTGGACCAATTTAGAAAATTCTTTCACCATTAGAAAGCTACATTCTTCCCAAATGACATCCATACTAATATTATAAATGTGAAAGTGTGTTTGTTTGTTTGTTTGTTCGTCTTTCACGTCAAAACGGAGCAACGGATCGACTCGATTTTTGGTTTGGGGATAGTTTGGGAGCTGGAGAGTAATATAGACTACTTTTTATTCCGGAAAATTATAAAATAAAAATGATTATTTTGTATAGAAAATCGATAAACTGTCGTACTATACAAAACTGTCATTTCTTCCATAGCCGCTTCCAAAGAGGTATGTATGTCAAAGAGTATTGTAATCACTGACGTTTTAGCCGCTTTGGATTACCTACTTTTTAATAAGTGACATTTGTTGCAGGCAGTGTATAAAACTTCTTCGCGATCATTTATTTTCATCTGTCTATCTATAATAGATGTTGGTGATACGAAGTTTACCGGGTCCACTATAATTAATATGGCCACACAACGTTTGCCGGGTCAGCTAGTAATTATATATTCCTATCGTCGTTATCCATATCCATACTAATATTATAAATGTGAAAGTGTGTTTGTTTGTTTGTCCGTCTTTCACGTCAAAACGGAGCAACGGATCGACGAGATTTTCGGTATGGAGATAATTTGAGAGCTGGAGAGTAACATAGGTTACTTTTTATCCAGGAAAATTATAAAATAAAAATGGTAATTTTGTATAGAAAACCGTTAAACTGTCATACTTCAAACAACTGTCATTTCTTAGCCGCTTCCAAAGAGAAGATATGTCAAAGAGTATGTAATCACTGACATTTTTGCCGCTTATGATTTCTTTTTTTTAATAAGTGACATTGTGTCAGGCAGGTGATACGAAGTTCGTGTCCAATAAAATTTATATGGCAAAACAATGTTTGCCGGGTCAGCTAGCAAGGGTGGCTATATTTTATCCCGATATTCCCACGGGAACGGGTACCACGCGGGTGAAACCGCGAGGATCCGCTAGTTGAATAATATTCGTATGACTTATGGAATTCTAACTAGGTAGTGTCATTGTGACTTGAAAGTCATAAATAAAAAATATAGCTACAGGATAGCTGCGACGCCGCGCTCCGGTATAAAATTGGAAACCGGCCGCGCCGCTAACAGGGCTCTTGCCATGAGCTGTTAAAGCAATATTAAAGTAGGTAATATTGTAAGCGAGTCGGCGCTATGAGCAGTAAGCAACTTCGGTCTTATAATCTATATTATTATTTAAATTTTAGTTTTTTGCATTCACAATGCAATTTTTATAATAGAAAAATGGAAAATGAAGTATTTAGAAAAAATCGACACATCTCACAACTAGCTCCGATGGGACTCGAACCCACGACCTTTCGCTTTCCGGGCGACTGCTCTAACCACTGAGCTACGGAGTCGTTACGAGAAGCGTCGAATTTATCAAATACTTCTTACGCGCTGTATAGTCAGCGTTAATTTCATCAATGTGGAGATATTACTACCCTCACACGCGAAAGAAATACCTTTCCAGGTATTTGGCAATCGCTAAAGATGAAATTACTATTGCAAGTTATCTATTTTAAATTTTAGTTTTTTGCATTCACAATGCAATTTTTATAATAGAAAAATGGAAAATGAAGTATTTAGAAAAAAGTTAGCTACTGTTAAATTTAGTTGTGAGACGGGTCGATTTTTTTTCATTTTTCTAATCTAAATTGTTTCAATAAGATTACGACAGTAGGTATCTGAGAGTAACTCTGCAAAATGACATCTTATTTTTATTTAGTAGCATCCGCACGATAATGTAAATAAGTGTTTTTTAATACAGTTGCTCAAAAAGTGGCGTATTGCAGGGACGTATAGCGTTCGGGATGTGGGCTATTACACACTCGAACTTTTTCTTTACCTTTCCCGAACTCGTGCGTTTTCTTTCCCAACTGTCAAAATATTGTCTATTAAAAAGAAAAAACCAACCACGAAGTTTTTACTAAAAAAAATCATAGAAGTTTTTATGATTCATGCAAATATTTCTAAAAAGAAGCTACTAATTTGTTTCAATATCAGATTTAAAAGTAATTTTAATTATACATTAAATTAATATTAGTATCGGCCACATTAAATTTATGAATATAAAAAATACATAAAATTGGCTGTATGACCACAGATTACTAAATATGGTATGACGTGCACTATTTACCATAGTATCTGCTTATAGGAGTTTGCGCAAGTAAGTGATAAGAAAATGAGGGATCTTATTTCTTAATTTTCTAAATTAGTTTTTTCTGGTTTTTATTGTGGTAGGTACTTAGTATGGTGGAATTAGTGCAATAATGTGGCTTTAATGGAAAACGATGAGGTAAAAGAGAGAAATAAGGAAAGGCGCTCCTGTAGGATTCGGATTGCTTTTGTTAGGTTTCATTTCATTTCATCTCATTTAATTTAATTTTCATTTCATATCAATAAAAAAATTCTACTGAAGCCTTGGCTGTATGATCATAGTTTCCTGTGCCAACCCAGAATGGGTGAAGAAAACAAAAAAAAGTCTCTGCTTATATTCTTTTACGATTAGTTAGTTGAGTTTATTGTGTTTTATTATTTTATTAAATTGCTTAATTTTTTCGCAACTGTATTAAAAATAGTTGTTCAGTACACGTGCGGAACCGTCATTGCAACTTGTTCCGACTGTCAACCCTCACCTTCGGCTGCGCCTCGGCTCGGGTAGACATTTGTCGGAACTCTTTGCAATGACAGGCTTTCCGCACTTGTAATGAAATCTACTATTTTCTCACTCATGCTCTGAAATGTTAACATCACATTTGAAAAAAGAATGCGGTACGTGACACTTTTGCGAGGTCAACATTCTAAATTTGAAAATCAGTGCGGTAATGAATTTCAATACGTACTTCCCGCACTGATTTTAGTGCGAGCAGAAGCAAAATTAATAACAGAAAATTTACTGCCATCAAAATCAAAAGACAGATATTATATCAAAACCTAATTTGGAAAAGTGAAAAAAGGCGCATACGTTTTCGGAATCAGTGTTGTTGGCGTATTTGAATGATCTAGCTAAATCCAAGCGACCGTCTACATTATGGACGATTTATTTGATGCTTAAATGTATCATTCAAATAAAACACGATACCGACAATACCGACATTAAGGAATACAAAGTATAAATTTTAATATTAACTAGCGGCCGCCCGCTGTTTCACCCGCGTGGTTCCCGTTCCCGTGGGAATATCGGGATAAAAAGTACATATAAACCTTCCTCTTGAATCACTCTATCTATTAAAAAAAACGCATCAAAATCCGTTGCGTAGTTTCAAAGATTTAAGCATACAAAGGGACATAGGGACAGAGAAAGCGACTTTGTTTTATACTATGTAGTGATTAGATTTTATTTAGGTTATCCGTTTTTTATTTATTTTTGCATTTCTTGATTACTGTAAGTAATTACATTGCCTCGAATGATTAAAGCCCCTCGCCTACGGCTTGGGCTTCAAACCATCCTCGACAATGTAATTTCTAACTTACCGTCCTCGGCTGTAATGTACTATTAAACACTCGCGGACAAAACACCTTTAAATATTGGTCATTACCTACTTACTACTTTACTTACTTCTTATTTAGTCTCTGATTTTATTGAAAACTCTCGTAAGTAGTAGTACCAGAGTGAAGTAGTATGAAAGATCTTAGCGAACAGACGGCAGAAAACGTCATTGATTTATACCGTGCCGAGTTGTGGAAGTTTCCAAGGAGGCTTAACGCGACCGACCACATACCTACATAATATGTTTTTATAACTTTCCATATTGCGTTTGCGTCACACATATCGCTTTACGACCACAATTAACACTAATACAGAACCATAAACAAGAGTAAACAGATTTATAGACTACATAATGGTTGATTGTTCTAGGACACTCGTCACCCCTAATCACGCGATGATAAAGGGGGTAGTAAACTGAGATAGGGTTGGTCCTTGTCTCTCCACTTTATTTGACACTTTGCAATTTGTGATAGAACCCAGTCTCACTACAAGTACAAATAGACTTTACAGGTATGTTTCTAATTGATTACTTTTTACAAGTTCAAGCTATTTTCTTTATCACTTTTTATAGGTACCTACTGCCGCTCCCAACATTGTATGCATTCAGCTTGTCCCAGGTTTTTTTATTAAAAAAATTCAGCCAATCAGATTTAAATACGGGATCTTTGACATACCTATCCGTTGGACAAGGTCTTGAGTTGAATAACTCGGAAATTGTACCGTAACGGGCCTCAGCTCAGTATACGCAACAGATCTAGATCTGTTGCACTGGTATCGTTGTGACATCACGGTGAAAAAATAAAACGATAACAGCTATACATACATAATTTACAACTACAAATAAACCAAACAAACTTAAGATAAAACGACAAAAAATAAAAACAGACCACTTCTTTAGATATATACATTAATGGGGCAATGGGGCAGGAAGAAAAGGAGGGGAGGGGGGGGGGACTATGAATTGAGCGCTCAACATTAACAAGTATGGTCGAAATTAGCCGCCCCCTTAAAAATCTGCCCCTATTGGCTTTTGTCTACTCAGTCTACTGGTAAATCCGCCTCTGGTTCTTATACTGTTTTTTATAAGAGCAATATTGTAATAACTCCGTTACTCACTTTGCTTATATCAATGAGAAGCAGTTTAATAATGCAAAGACAAACAAATGCTTTTAGCCGTCTAAATAAAAGTCGAGTTTCAAAGCTTTGATAGGCACTCGTATCTTTTGATAAGAAAAAAGTCAAGTGAATAAGGGCGAAGCGCGCTTATATAAAGACTTAATGAAAATTTAAAGGTCAATACCAATCAGGACTTATCACATTTAAGTGACCAACTCACATTCAAGGGATTTGAATAAATTGGTTAAAATTACCACGTTGTCTCTAATGTTGTTAAAAGTAGAGTTAAGATGATTTTTACTTTTTTTAGCTTAGAGTTAGTTTTATTTGGTTTATTTTTTTTACTTACTGCTATGCATAGGCAGCAAACATTTTCCTTAACCAAATAGATATTGTCGACTGGTTATTAACTGAATCTTGGATTAACGTGCTTTGTGAAAATCAAAAAATTTAACTTATTGGTATAACTGTTACGGTTTCCACCAATTTACAAATCTACTGTTATAAACTTGCGCTGTGAAAATTCATAAACATAATGAAAACGATGATAAACGCATTATTTATGCATGATCTTGCATGTTGGCATATAGCCGTTAGTGCTGTGAGTTGAGGTGACCACGAAATGTAAATAAGCTTAATGTAATAAGGAAGTGAAACTTCAAAGTGATTGATTTAAATGCGGTAATAGTTTGAACGTTATTTTTGGGCGTATCGTAATTCGTGAGCCGTGTGATTCGTGCGATGCTTGCGTGGTGATGGATTGCTGACCGGTCCACCCCTACCCTAGTAACTGGAGGCTTTATATCCTCCGTTAATGTTTTAGCCCGATTTATGAATTTAAGATACAAGAAAAAGAAACAATTTATTGATTTCACAACTGGTTTTCAGACGAGTATTTTTCTGGGATAATTTTGTCTTATGAAAAAGCATTGTGAATCCGAAAAATAAAATCAAAATGTATAGGTAATTTAATTGGATACTTATAACACCGGAATCTTTTCATCATCAGATTGAACACCAAATATGTTGATAATCTAACCGTACAGCTATTCATAATGAAATAAATTGTAACATATTATAATGAAGTAAATATGTAGATATTAATATTTATGTAGATACTTACCTAATCCTAACACCTCGTAAGGTATGTAAGGATGGACATTAGGTGAAAGGTCACACGAAACTACTTTATGTGGGCAGCACAATCACCATGGAGATCCTAAAAAAGTAGGAGAATCGAATTGCAATTAAACTTTTTTCACTAAGTGAGACACGATTTATTGTGTATTCGCTTATAAACGAATAGCTTGAAGGGCTGTATTTTAACTTGTAGTGTGTGTAATAAACCCAAATGTGACGGATTGCTGGTCACATGCTGTTACGGCGCTACACGGCGAGGGGATGCCTTAACGATCTTCTATACGAGTTTATGCTTCACGTGACTTGCTCCAGATAATGAGTAGCGGACTGGCAAGTCAAGGGACAATTTAAATGAAACAGAGGTTTTTTATGACTATATTGTGCTCTATTGATAAGTATCGATAGCCGTAAGTACCTACTAGGGCGGTATATTCCAATAGTAACTAATTACGTAAAATGTACTAAGGAAGCAAAACTTCAATAAACCGTATCTTACTTAATTTGTGTTGCGATTAATATTGGGCCCGCTGTTGTTTTTAATATACATAAATGACCTTCCTTACTACGCGAAGAATTTATGTGAGACGGTGCTATTTGCCGATGATACATCTCTAGTCTTTAAAGTAGATAGAGGTGATGACTGTTCTGACGAAGTAAATAGTGCTCTTTCAAAAGTGTCACATTGGTTTAATAGTAATAATTTATCATTAAACTCAAAGAAAACTAAGTGTTTAAAATTTTCGTTACCTAATGTAAGACAAGTTGATTTTCATATTAGACTAGACGGCGATACGGTCGAATTCATTAACAATACAAAATTTCTAGGTATTATATTAGACTCGCGACTACAATGGGATCCTCATATCGAAGCCTTGGCGAGTAGACTCAGTTCGGCTGCATTCGCAGTTAAGAAAATAAGGCTCTTAACCGATATTGAAACGGCTAGAATAGTCTATTTTAGTTATTTTCATAGTGTTATGTCCTACGGCCTTTTGTTGTGGGGCTCAGCCGCTAACATCCAAAGTATATTCGTGCTCCAAAAAAGGGCTATTCGCGCCATTTACAACCTCCGATCGAGAGATTCTTTAAGAGATCTATTTAAAGAAATAAACATTTTAACTGTTGCAGGACATTACATCTATGAAAATATAATTTATGTGAAAAAGTATTATAATACATTTGTAAAGCAGAGCGATATTCATCGCTTTAACACAAGAAATAAAGATAAACTTGTCGTTCCCAAGTTTAGGCTAGAAAAATCCAGAGCCTCATTTCTGGGGAAAAGCATAGCCTTTTTTAATAAAGTTCCACAGCATATAATTGAACTACCATTGCATAAATTTAAATGTTACATTAAAGAGTCGCTGATGAGCAAAGGATACTATAAAGTAGACGATTATTTGAATGACCGCAATGCATGGTCATGATGTAACACATAACATAATCACTGTTTAATATGATGTATTTTTATACTAAGCAATTGTTGTATTAGTAACGATATGTATTTTTTTTTGTAAATGTCGTTACCTAACTAAGAAACGCTGGCAAGTTTCTTGCGCCCATTCTTCTTGTCAGTTAAAAAAGTCTTGAATGGGTGGTAGGAAAATATTGACGATTTATAAGTACATATTTATTATGTCTAAGTGAATAAAGAATATTTTTATCTTTATCTTTATTAGTACTGATACCCACATGTGACAGATGCTGGTCACACGCCGTAAGGGCGCTACACGGCGCGGAGATGCCCTAACGATGTTCTATCACGTTCTATGGTGAGTTTATGCTGCACGTGACTTACTCTAGATAACGGGATACATTTCAAAGCACTCTACTATGCTTTATTTATTAGTATCCATTCGAAAAATACTAAAGTTATTTATTTTAATAGACGCTTAATAACTATAATGTAATAAGGAAGCCAACGTTCAATGTAGGTATCGTAGCTTAATTGGTGGTGAGTATAGCACATAGCGCGGAGAACCGATGGCCGTTGGGGCGGAAAGGTTCTCGAATGGCGACCGCGAACCGGACGACGTTCCGTGGGCAGGCCCCCTACAAGGTGGACCGACGACGATCTGGTCAAGGTCGCGGGAAGCCGCTGGATGCGGGCAGCGCAGGACCGATCGTTGTTGAGATCCTTGGGGGAGGCCTATGCCCAGCAGTGGGCGTGGGTCGTACGGCTGAAATGATGATGATAGCACCTACGTGTGTCGGATTGCTGGTCACACGCCGTAATGGTACTTACTACACGGCGCGGAGACGCCCTAACTACGACCATTTTGTGTGCGTTACCGCCGCAAAAACTTGTGCTTTAGACAGATGAGACCTTATCAGATAATTAGTGTGTTGTGAGGAGAAATTTGTTTACTAATAGCAAAATTTGTGTGAATTGTAGTTTTTGAGATATTTGGCAAAAACTGTTTTTGCCAGGGTCACGTTTTAAACGTTACCCTGGCAAAAAAAGTTGTTTTAGCTCGGAACTAAATACATGAATAGATAGCTTTTGTTGCGTTGTAAATGTTAGCAAACAGCAAAAATTGTGTGTGTTATGGTTCTTGAGTTATTTGAGTTTTTGCTGGGGTAACGTTTTGAGATTTCCCATATCTCAGAAACGGTTCAACGCAGAAGTTTGAAAAAAATACCAGTAAGAGACCTGAATTTGTTTAAATTTGTTTAAACATTAGTTTTTGATTTGGTTGTCGTAAACCAACGTAATTAAATGTTTTCGAAAATCAGAAAAAACAGATTTGTAAGTAAACTATTACATTTACAACCAAACAAACAGCTGCAAAAAATACCCGTGGTAGACACTTATTATGTCTAGAATTTTAGATCTTGTAACTTTACACGATTTAAAGATAAAGATAAATTTGATTAATTTTAGACTGGTCGTACTTTAGAGATCGAATACACAGTTTCCATAACATTATGGCACATGGCATACATTAAACAAATTTAAGTAATTCATGAACATTCGTTCCTGTTAATTTTAGCTTTCAATTACAGCTATCATGAAAGATATATCAAAAACAAGATTGAGACAGCAATTCTTTAATAAGCCGACCAAATTGTAAAGGTCACTTATAAGCGACCGCACCATACGTACGGGCTATCTTCGTAAATTAGCAGCTTAGTATCCGATGTTTTGTACAGTAACGCAGAAAAACGTTATTGGTAAAGTATTGATTCTACTAGTTTTCTATTTTATAAGTAAAAATCATGTTTATTAATAGTAGTTTTAAATAATTTAATGATTTACGATAGTTATTAGTTTAAAGGCAAATAAATAAAGGTTGGTCAGTAGTAATCTATATCTACCTAAGTAGGTAATAATCTCAGTAAGCAATTTATAGTGAGATTTATTTGTCAGTACCAATCATGTACCAATAAATACATTTATAGTAATTTGTTGTTTCTCTTTAGTCAAACTAATTGTTTTATTTTTATACCACAACGCAACGAAAACGCCACTAAACTTTTTCTACTTTCGCGATGCAAGTCGGTTCTCGCCTCGTTCGCCTATCGCAAATATTTACCGTTTTAAAGTCCATTGAGCGTTTTCACATTGGATTGGACGATAACGGTAACGAAACGATATCGGCACGATATCGTCGGACTGGCAGTTTGATACAATCACTACTAAATGCTTTCACACTGTGTCGTTCGTTACCGTCGACGATATTGTCTGTCGTGCCGATATCGGTGTAGTATCGTGTCGGTGTCGTTATCGTCCAATATGAAAACGCCCATTCGCTTAGATTGTCGCCCTTTTATCGCACCGCATTGGCACGTGCCGCTTTTTGTCATAGGTTGCCGCCGCATAAACAAAAGAAGCCGCGTGCGGCGTACACTCGCAATTGAATTAGATTTTGGGATTCGGCATTTATTAAATTATATTTTCTTAAATAATCTATGTTTATTATAAATACAGGTCGACCCCCCCCCCCCCCCCCGCGAATAATCCGGTAATGCGCTATTACGGGGTTTTTCATGTTATGTGTTTTTAGGTATCTAGAAACTAAAATGAATCATGTGATTTTTTTTCGGAATTTTCCTATTGATATTTACAAAGATATGAAAAATTGCGTGTCTGTTCCATTAAAATGCCTTAAAAAGTATTTTGAACGAATAATATTGTTTTAGATCTTTACGAAAAAAAATGCCAATAGCATTGAACAGTAAACACTTTTACGATATTATTCGGGTAAACAATTTAATACCGTAATTATGTAATAAGTCATACAGGTTTTTTTTATTTGATTGAATCAGGCGTCACTTTGCAGAAGTCCCAAACCATTGTGGAAAATGAAATATATGTACCTAGCTTACTTCAACAAAAACACAACATGCAAGATGCACCGCCCGCCCGCAATAAAATGCACATGCACACCACGAAAATACCAGTACACAATACCTACATTTAGCAAGACAGCAATACACCTTACACCTTAACCGATTAGACCACTCTACACGTGTTTCGCCCCAACCCGTAGCATCCTCAGAAGATAGTTCGTGCGAAAACCAACACCGAATTGATTCAATCAAATCTAATTGGTCTATTAATATGATTTACCTAATTGTGCCTGTTAAAAAAGGTGCTAGTTAAAGTTCATCGCAGAAGATAGATTACCTCTACACAGTGATTTTAATAAACTTGTCAATCGTGAACTTCAATGGTAATACATTTTACGTCATGTGACATCCAGTAGTATTAAAAAAGTAACAGTTAATAGGAAAAGAAAACCGATCTCAAACATTAAAATATTATTTTCCCCTCAACATTGAAGAAACCCAGGTATGCAAAGTGTTTTCTTAAACACGCTTTCTATTCTTGAACAAATGATTACACACCCTTAGAAAAAATTAAAAGAGATGATAGTTTGATTGATAAACGAGGAAAACATCAGAATAGACCACATTAGATGAAGCTAGATACAGAAGACAGGATAAGAAACCCAATTAGTTTATTTCCCAAAGTCGATTCGCATTACACAAGTAAAGAATCTCTCTTTCTGGGGTCAGTCCCTCATGTCTAAGGATCGTGGTCAGCATCAGGGTTCATCGGTTCCGGTCCAGCACCTCTCTTACGACGGAGGATGACGAGTCTTTTACTTGATCTGTCTATCTTGTAGGTGAGCGACCGCGCGATCTCTTGCCTTCGATGCTCCCGACTACAATTAGTTGTTTTAGGCTGTCGATGTCGTCACCTTTTCGTACCGTGTGACCGAAATATGAAAGAATGCATTGCTGGAATATGGAAGATAGGTGAGTTTTAATTTGGAGCTGGGTTAGGTTAGGGTTGATGCATTAGTGCGTTACGCTATCCAAGGTATTCTTAGCATTCACCTTCAGCACCACATCCTTTACCTTTCGCGGGCCAGAATTGTCCATGTTTCAACTCCATATAATATTAAACGGGTCATAGCATCCTTTGCTATCCCGTACGCCTTTTTATCTCCGGTACACAGCTGCAGTCGTTGCAGATTTGGGAGCCCAGATAAATGTAGTGGTCGACGGTGCTAACGCCAGGAATGTTGCAGGTGACATTTGATAACGTTCCGGCTCGATCCTCTGTCATCACTTTAGTTATTTTTCTGTTCACTGCAAGACCAACGTTGCCACTTTCCACCTCGAGTCTATGGCATAGCTCACTCCTATCATCCATAGATACTACGGTGTCGTCAGCATATCGAAAATTTGAAAGTCTCTTTCCTCCTACAGGGAAACCCTTCTTCCAATCTTCAATGGTCCTCCGTATGATTTGCTCTCCATATTATGTTAAACAGTGCAGGGGACAAGATGCAGCTCTGTCTCACTTCTTGTTTAGTTGTAAACATAATTGAGCAAGCAGTAATCCTAACGAAGGAATAGGAATATAAAATAATTTTCAACTTCAATATAATCTCATTCATTATGTTCTATCTTTAAGCCAAAGTGTATTTTTTATTGTTAATCATAACAATCATTTCATAAACTAACCAAACTTGTTTCATTTACTAGAATATCATTTATTTCATGACAGGCGAATATTATAGTAATTGGCTTCATTGGCATTAAACAAAACTATTTGCAAGAATAATATCGCAACACGATATTACTGTTGCAGACGGCACTAGAAATTTACACGAATAATATCGTAAGAGACACTACTGATCAGGGGGGCTACCGCGTAACTTTATGGATATGAACTTCATACGTTGTTGGGAACTTTAAGACAATTTTGTAAAGAAAATAGCCGCTATCAGTTCCTTGTTTTGTGACGTCGGGTATACGGCAACGTTCAAAAGAACAAAGCAGCAAAAATCTATCAGAATAAGGAATTCAAATGACAGTTGAAGCCCATACCCATATCCAGATTTCTTAGCCGGTAGCCCCCCAGAGCTTACCCAATACTAGTATAGTAAAATGCATTTAGTTAATTTGTATCGAATACCTTGGTACTAATTAAATTTGGTTGAAATAACAAGATAGCTAAAAAAATTAGCTTCCACATGTGATATAAAAAGTTTCTGATACTTATTGTTTAGTCGAGTTATTAACAAAAATGCTTCTTTTATTTTTCCTGAACATTTTGACTTTTTCGATTACCGGATTATTCGCGGGGGGGGGGGGGGGGGGGTCGGGTGGTAACGACGGTTGTGACTTGTGACAATTCAGGCGATGATGAGTAATCATAATAATCATATAAAAATGATTATTATTATTATTATTTGTAAATCACTTATTTAACTTCTTTTTATATAAAAACTAGCTTTCCGCCCGCGGCGTCGCCCGCGTGGTATACCCGACGTTATCCCGCGGGAATGTGATATTTTTCCGGGATAAAAAGTAGCCTTAGTTTCTCTCCAGGCCACAACGTATTTGTGTCCCAAATTTCAGCCAAATCCATTGAGCCGTTTTTGCGTAATTCAGTAACAAACATACAAACATCTAAACATCTAAACTTTCACATCCTACTAATATTATAAATGTGAAAGTTTAGATGTTTGGATGTTTGGATGTTTGTTACTCAATCCCGCCAAAACGGCTGAACGGATTTGGCTGAAATTTGGGACACAGATACTTTGGAGCCTGGAGAGGAACATAGGCTTTTTATCCCGGAAAAGTATCACATTCCCGCAGGATAACGTCGTGTAGTCCACGCGGGCGAAGCCGCGGGCGGAAAGCTAGTTTATAATATTAGTAGGAAGTAGGAAATACAAATTTTAATTAAGATTGACTTTGGTACCCAACTTGAGTGGAATTTTATAGCAAGAGCCACAATGCCGTGCTAACTTTACACAACATGTCAAGCCAAGCCATAGTCATATTTTGACACGTGGACTGGAAGGTGACTATTGCATAACCAACCTTGTCGTGGAAGTGGCACTAAATCACAAATTATATAGACTAGTCACCAATTTGTAACCTATCACGTGTTCTACAGGACTTCCGAAGTAAACTCGCTCTCTGAAATGTCAACGCAGCCGTGCGTAATATTGTCTTGACGCGAGACGAGATGGGAACGCTCGCCCTTCCGACCCAGCCAACGAATTAGTCTGTGTCGTAAACAATGAAGTCACACTAACACTTTAAAATATGACTATAAAAATTACTGCGTTTAATGCGCGTACTCGTGCAAGTAATAACAGTTTTGGTTTCATCGAAATCTGTCCAGGATTTCCAAAGTTACAGCGTTGTAAAGTTTCACCAGCTTTTGTAAATTTGCTTTCCTTGCGCGCTATTGCGATGACGTCATGTCGCAGTGACATCTCCGATTGCGGCTGCTGCGGGTGATTTCCGTCCAACTGTACCTACATCGAGTCCGTCCGTGCGCAATTTTCGCGCAACTGGTGCGTTTTTGGCGCTAGTTACAGTACATTTTCTTCGTTCTAAGGTTATGGTAAATGATTAGTATTCGATTTCGACCGCGCGCAGCCGCACTCTAAAACTGTCACCTGCTGTCCATTCCACTTATCTGACGAGCACTCTAGGAACAGTTTTTACGGGAAAATGTTTTTTAACAATTTTCCACGCAATTTTTCCATATATATTTCTTACCGTTAAATTAAACTTCCCCCTGGAATACGACAGACATTTTAAAACTAAAATCGGCCCAGCCATTCTTTAGTTTTTGCGACACTAACGTACATTTTATATTTAAAGATAATCTGACCAGCGAACTTTTGTACGCAACTGTACTAACAAAATATCCATAACATCCCGTTCATTTAAGATGGTTACGCTTATGTATGGCGCGGTCGCTTTTACGTGACCTCTACAATTTGGGCGGGTTACTAGAGAATTGTTGTCATGTTCTTGTTTTTGAGATATCTTTCATGATAGCTGTAATTGAAAGCTAAAATTAACAGGAACGAATGTTCATGAATTACTTAAATTTGTTTAATGTATGCCATGTGCCTTAATGTTATGGAAACTGTGTATTCGATCTCTAAAGTAGGACCAGTCTAAAATTTATCAAATTTATCTTTATCTTTAAATCGTGTAAAGTTACAAGATCTAAAATTCTAGACATAATAAGTGTCTACCACGGGTATTTTTTGCAGCTGTTTGTTTGGTTGTAAGTGTAATAGTTTACTTACAAATCAGTTTTTTCTGATTTTCGAAAACATTTAATTACGTTGGTTTACGACAACCAAATCAAAAACTAATGTTTAAACAAATTTAAACAAATTCAGGTCTCTTACTGGTATTTTTTTCAAACTTCTGCGTTGAACCGTTTCTGAGATATAGGAAATCTCAAAACGTTACCCCAGCAAAAACTCAAATAACTCAAGAACCATAACACACACAATTTTTGCTGTTTGCTAACATTTACAACGCAACAAAAGCTATCTATTCATGTATTTAGTTCCGAGCTAAAACAACTTTTTTTGCCAGGGTAACGTTTAAAACGTGACCCTGGCAAAAACTGTTTTTGCCAAATATCTCAAAAACTACAATTCACACAAATTTTGCTATTAGTAAACAAATTTCTCCTCACAACACACTAATTATCTGATAAGGTCTCATCTGTCTAAAGCACAAGTTTTTGCGGCGGTAACGCACACGACCATTTTGACTTGCTCTAGATAATGGGGAACAAGCCAAGGCACAATTTTAATGAATATAAGTGATTTTCTTTTTATAGAGCGTCAAAAGTGCTATAGGTTTATTTATTGTAACAACTAAAGATTCGATTCCCAGTGGGGGTACATAATGTATTCGGTTTGGTTGATGGCAGGACTTGTTCTTACTCCGCCTGGCTAGCTACCACCATCTTATCTAAGTCTGACGCCATAACAATGATGTTTTCAGCAAAATTGTGTTCCGGCAGTTAGAGATAAGATTATCTGGAGTTCCAGTTCCTCAGTGATTGAGGATTCCGGGAGTAGTGCGCTTCCACCTTCAGCCTTATCACCACTTAACATCAGGTGTGATGAAGGCCCAGTGCTACCCCGTTGTGGATAAAAGAAAAAGAAATAACTATAATAATATGTAGAAAACTTCAATGTAACTATCTAACTATACGTATCTTTTTTCGTGGTAGGTATGTGTAGTGCGATGGTATGTTTAGGGGTCATAGGTGTGGATACGCCGATACCCACGTGTAATGGATTGCTGGTCACAAGCCGTGACGGCGCTACTCGGCGCGGGGTCGCCCTAACGATGTTCTACGGTGAGTTTATGATTTACGTGACTTGCTCCAGATAATGGGGCTGGGCTACTCAAGGCACAATTTAAATGAAACTGAGGTCATTTACGTTATTCTATTGTTTATACATAAGTAGATATTTAACGTAGTATGAAGGCAAAACTTCAATGTAATGAATCTAAATTCATGGTGTGAGTAGTACAGTCAGCATCAAAAGTAACTGAACAAAAATAAGATAGCAAAAGTAATAGTCACGTGTAAGTGTCTAAACACACTCATCATTTAACATTTCAGAATTATATGACATTTTTTGTGTTCATATTAGATGGTTAAGGCAATAATGCAAAAGTATTTAACCTTACATTTTCCAAAAGAATCGTTAACAATATAATTTCAAAATTAACGGAAAGTGCAAAAACTCACAAGAGAATGAACGTATTTGACGCCTTGCATATTATCATGTGTGGCGGCTAGACAGAAATCCATACTTAGATTATAGGGGGGCTATCACTAAAATCAAACGTCGAAAATACGGCTCGATCTGACGATCATATGGCCATCTCTGACGCTCAATTATGAACAAAGAGACGGCGATACGATATCTTTTGAAGACAGTTTTTTCGAAGTTCTATTTTCATGGTAGCCCTTCCTCATAAAGATATTTAATTTGGAACTTATGCGTGAATGTCAACTATGTCAACGCAAGAAAAGCAAATTGAAAAAAAATATATTTTAATTTTAGAACAATCATTTATTTGGATACATTCCAAAGAGTTTTCACAAGGTATTTCAGTTACTTATGAAACAGTAACATGTCAGATTTTTATGAAATGACACACAATCAAATAATTATAACATCTCTGATATTATCTATTTTTGAAATTTAAGTTTTAGTTTATTTAGAAGTTAGTGACGGTCATGTACTTTTGACTCAAAAGCTATGTCAGACAACTCTGGTTATTTCAACCGTAACAATAATTAGAAAATTTCATATGCTAAGCTACTTTTGATGCTGACTGTACTAATACCCAAGTGTATTGGATTGCTGGTCAAAAGCCCTGACAGCGCTAAACAGGGCTACACAGCGCGTTCTCACACTGCACCGTCTGCGTTGCGTTGTCGCCGCGTCGTATTGCGGAGTATACGCGTATACCAATTGGTATTGAAAACAAGCCTTGAACAACACACTGACTGAACGTTTGGAGATCGGCGCTCCAGCGTCGTCACTAGTGCGAGAATCGCCTAACGATGTTCTACGCCGATTTTATGCTTTACCGGCAAGTTAAGACGCAATTTGAATAAAACGTGCGTTTTTACAGCTGATGTTCCTGTAATCCTATTCATTAATGACGACCTCTGTGGTTGAGTGGTGTACGCACCGGTTTCAAGGTGCCACTATCTCTCGAGGTCCCAGGTTCAATGTAGGTGATGGTGTCCAATATTCGTCCCAATATATTCCTGTAAGTTACTTTTATGAAGATATTTTTATAAGACATGGATTAATAAGATGACCAAAAACGTAAGAAATGACACGAATTTAAGAAACTGCTTAATTGGTACATAACTAGAAAGATTAGTATTTTATGGGTTGCTAGTCACAGTTTTAACGCAACCTGTAAACTTATAATCAAAACCTACTTATATTGTTACCTACTTACTTTCTGTTTAAGCTGAAAATAGATTTTGAATGAATGAATTTAGTATTATTTAATCGTTATCACAATTTTGATACTAGTAATAAAAGTGAAAGCAGTTTAAGAAGGATAGTTGCCCCCAACACCCATTCGTTTAAAGTGTCTATTAATTCTACTTCCAGTTGCCTAAAAGTAGATAACACCTAATTTGTGCTTTGCGTGACTGACACCAAATAATGTTCGGCTTTACTAAGCTCAGAATTTGTCACATTGGTATACCTACAATTGAAGTAAATTGGTGTTGTTTATAGATGAAGTATTTAAAGAATTTCTGAGCTGAGGGTATATATTTTCAGACCTTTTCTCAAACAAATTGCTTCAGAAACATTTTTTACTTCTAAATCCATCCGCCCGTATCCACCTTATCCGCTAGCATTCGGTCTAATTTTGTATTCAATAGAAAGTTTCATTTGAGCGGTAGGTTCAAAGAAGAAAGTATAGTACCTACATACTTTAAATATATTTTCAAAGCTGTGAACATAACCTAATAGGCATTATGTATAATATGTACCAAGTATGGTGTGAGTGTTAGTCTATATATTTGAAATTCAAAGTCCTGACTGACTGACTGAGATATCAACGCACAGCCCAAACCGCTGAACCTAGAGACTGCAAATTTTGCACATAGATACGTTATACAGTGTAGGCATCCACTAAGAAAGGATTTTTAGAAATTCCACCGCTAAGGGGGTAAAATAGGGGATGAATGTTTGTATGAAAGTCCGTCAGTTTTGAAGTTAGGATCTTCAAATTTTGTATTTAGGCTGGCAATGGAAAATTAATATTTACCTGTGTCAGCGTTTTTGACAATTCTACTCTCGAAGGGGTGAAAAGGGGGATGCATTGTTGTATCTGGCAAGTCCTTCATTAAATTTATTATTTAGGCTTATGGTCGGAAAGTAAAACAAATAAGCAAACACATATTTCGTATTTTTCTAAAATCAACCCCTTAGAGGTTAAATGGGATAAACAAACCTAAAAATCGATATGGATGCCGTTATTGACGTTTTATGGGATGACGATTGCAAAAATGGCATTTATTTTGATGTTGAACACGCTGAACATGATTCAACCCCTAAAAGGTTGAAATAGGGGTGAAATTTGGAATAAAATATCAGAGGGTAAAATGGACATGAATCTTTGTAGGCTTACTTCTTAAAACAGATAGGCAACCCATTTCGTAATTTTCCGAAAATCAAACCCCCCTGGGTTTGATTTTCGGAAAATTACGAAATGAGCGAGCAGCCTCGTGCGAGGCCCGCAGCCTTCGAATCGAAGCCCGCAGCACGTGTCAAACATTCTGCCTCGTGCGAGGTAGCGCGCTTGATGACGGAGGACCCGCCTAATCACGTGAAAACGGCTGATCGGATTTTGATGAAATTAAAACATAGAATATTTTTATCCTGGTTATTGGTCCCTAAGTATTTTCTCGAATGTCCACGCGGACAAAGTCGCGGGCGGAAGGTAGTAATAAATAAAGAAATAAAATTGCCTATCTTGCAAATTAAATATTAGAAAAAAAATACTGATCTCCCAAGGAGCTTCGCCTGGAATCGAACCCGGGACCTTTCACTGTCCAGGTGAACGCTCTGACCGCTAAACTACGAGTCGTTGCGCGCGAAACTCGCGCCGCAAACTGCGCGCAGTACGCGCTGTATGAAAACTCCATTTTATAATTGAAGAAAAAAAAAATATGCATATAATATCCTTCAAGCGGTCGTGCGACGTCGATTCGACCGCATTCAATACATTTAAGCCGAAAAGCAGCAAACACATCGCAGCGACAAAATGTGGTTATGGTTGCGTTGTTTGTGACTGCAAAATGTGGTACGTGTTAATTGAGCTATTTATTTCCAATACAAAACGCGCCCTGCCCTCGTGTTGTGGTTGTGGTTCGTGTGGGTTGATCCTAAAACTGAGGTATCAACTTATAAAGGGTGATGTGTAGTCGACTACTTAAACAATACAAGGAATATTAACCAAGAATCTTGCCATGTGCTGTTCGAGCAATATGAAAGTAACTGAGAAGACGCTATACGTAGAAGTTAACTCAGTCCTTCTTATTAATCTAAGAGTCTTTTAATAAAAGTTTTTTTTGTCATCACTTCGACATCAACTTCGCAATTTAACTATGTTTAAATTTATAATTCAAATGCTAAATACTAATATTTATCTACTTAAATAAATCGACGTAGCTTTTTATAGGAATGGCTTTATCTAGAGACGCATTTAACTCTTGAATTAATTACTTAGATATCTCAGAACCTACCAAGTCAGATAATACAAAATTTGATAATAATATCTCAAATAGATTTTGATAGATTTCATGCGAAGGCTACACTAAGCAACGGACTCCGGAGGTTTCGCCTGGCAGACCCGGTTAATCAACTTAATCCCGGATTAAAAAACGTCGAAAGCCTTTGTTAAGCTGTAATTTGATTAAAGAGTTCTGTCATAATCCAGCCTGGGAAGTTAGCTTGTTTAACGGCTACCTTTTGATAAGGTCTCAAGTGAATTTTTTTTCTTCTATTTTAGCAATGTGGTTATCAAATGAAAGGCCTCGTCGAATAAAAAAAATCATTTAAAATAAAAAATCACGACTGCCAAAATCGAACTTATAACACTCCGAGAGCAGAAAAAACAAGATCTCATTGCAGTATGGTACCCCGACTGCAATGGCATCGATTATGGCAGTCGTGTTTTTTATTTTTATTTGTTCTTTAATGGCTTTCTTACAAAGCATGTCTGACTTTTTTCTGCTTTACCTCAAATCAACGAATGATGATGATGATGATGATGACCATTAAAAACAGTCCCATTCGTGACAGTGTACTAGGCCGGCACGCTGCTAGATATTCCTCGCACTCTGACCACGCTAATCAGCTGTGTCATCCAGCATGGCGCCCGTGAAATATGAGGGAACGGCACGCGATATAGATGGCGGTACTGTAGCTTCAGCTGCTTATGAGGAAAGGATACGGTTTCTTATCAACAATAAAGGAAATTAGCATTGATAGATTTTCCTCATGAATGGGTAAGAAGGAAATAACTAGTATCGAAACTGACTTTTAGGAAGGTATGAGCTAATATTGATGCTAGATTCTATCAAAAATTTGCTCAACAAGTTCAGGCACATTAATTTTGCCGTTTTAATTTAATATAGGTAGGGCAGGCGTACCGGTTTTGGCCACTGTACCGGTTTTGGCCACTTTTTGCTCTAAAAGTTTTCTAACAACTTTTAGCCATTTCTGATAAAGGCAATTAAAATAAGGTATTTTAAGGTAATAAAAACAACCGTTAGAATTCCTTATGTCATAAGATTTTTCAATAAATTCCATTTTCTGTTTGAAAAAATGTTTTGTATGAAAATTTTAAGAAATTTGTTTTGAATGAAATACTTTATATACCTTTGTTTTTTACAATTAAATTGTTGTTTTGCAATTGACTGGTTTCTAGCGCATTAGAATATATTGATTTTACCTGGGTTTGGTTTTGATTTTTCGCAATACTTACAAAAGTTTAACTATCAGTAAGTGGCCAAAACCGGCCTCTCACATATTTTGTATTATATACAAAAAACTATTTAACTTTAAAAAAAATTTAAAATGTACCTTTAAAGCTAGATAAATAATCTATAGTTTAAGATATAATTTGTGTCTTAAATACCTAAGACCATTTAGTACTTAGTGCTTAATAGTCAAAAATTCCTTAAAGTGGCCACAAAGGGTACCTCTGCCCTACTTAAATAGTTGAGTGAATTTCCCAAGCCCAAAAAAAAGTGTCCGTGATGAAAATGTAAGTGTGGAGAGTTAAATTTATGTTGAGATACATTTTTTTTATTAGAGTCTGTAATTGCCGACCTGGGGCAATAAAAAAAATCTGATTTTGATCTTGTTTTATTACATTAAAAAATATTTTGTGATTGTCCTACGACCAGTTTTAATGTGATTATGTCTTGTATCTGAAAAACTAAACGTAATTATAATAAACAAATCATTATATTTAAAAGTGCATTAGATGTACTAATGATAAAACGCGTTTTTATATTTTTAAATAGTCTGTGAAGTTTTCGACAGGTTGAAATATAACTGTCCCGCGAAATTTTGTCATCATGGTGGATCAACTTTGGGTACGAATAGTTTTGCACAGACTTGTTATATATATATATATCCCTTTCGACAAGCGCACGCGTTTTGTATCAGTCGAGCCGAGCATTCCCAGAAGAAGAACGCGCATTACCTTGCTCCGTGTTCCCGCGGGACAAAAAATTTGGGATTTTAATTATTGGTTTAACTTGGCGCAAAATCAATTGTATTTTTTTTGTCTTGTGTATGTGGAAGGGTAGTGACTAAAGCTTACTTGACACCAATATTTAGGTCCCACACCTTACGATATCTTTTTTTATTCGGGTATTTTTGTCTGGAACCTCATTCTGGTGTTCTCATTTTGGTGAATTTGGTGGCAAAAACCTTGTCTTTCTGGTGGATTTTTCACCATAATGATAAGAAATGTCATCATGGTGGTTTGAATCTCATTTTGATGATTATTTTTATCATTATGGTGGATGATTTTATCATTTTGGTGGAATTTGACTGATGTTATCCGATATTTCAAGATATTTACTTTCACTACTAAATAACTAAACCAAAAACCTAACGTTTTTATCACTAGAAACCTTATTATAATAAAGATTCACTACATTCACTGTATCTGCATTCAATATCCTTTATGAAGAAATTCAGGTAGAAACTATTGAATACAGAGAGTGAGATTGTCGGATATTTTTCAGTTAATATAATATCTTTACAACACTTTTTCTTTATTTTTGGTAGAATTTTATCATTTTGGTGGATAGTTTCATTTTGGTGGATACGTGTATTATTTTGGTGGATAACTTTTATCATTTTGGTGGATTGTTTTATCATTTTGGTGACATAAAAAAATAAAGCCGTTTGTTTCATTAATGCTTCATAAAATGTTATTTCCATTTAATGAATATTTGTTAAGATAGCCACAGAAATAAACTAAAGTGTAGAATACCAAGAAAAATGTGGAATTAAAAAAGTTCACCAGAATGATGAAAAATATCGCCTTGTTGAAATTGACCCAGTGATATGAAGGTAAATTGTTGGCGAACCATACACAGGATGAAGGTTTAATATTAAAAAAAAAACTCCCTTTGCGAGTTTACTGTCAAATCAAGTTCCTCTTTTAAATTACACTAACGCTTTTTTCTACTTCGAATTATTCTAAAGTATAATTTTGACGAAATCTTTTTTCTGAATGATTACTCTAGCTACCCTCTTTTTACTTTGTAAACAGTCTTATCCTGTCCAAACAAAGTATTACGGACTGTTACGGACCAACTTTTACGAATGGTTAAAGAACGGAATTCTTTTCCTACTCCTGTTTCTCGGTAGTCGCACTAAAGTTATTGAAATTTTCTATTTATATCCAAAACAGGATAAACATGTCTCGGAAGAGAGCTCGGATCCTACATAAGTTATGAGTTTTGATGTAAGAAAATGTCAATCATAAGTTGTGCACGATAATGAAAAATATTACATTTACAAATAAAACCTCTTTGAGAAAGTTGAGGTGGATGTAATTGACATCCTTTTATGAATTTTATTTTATCTACACTCATGTTATAATATTCGAATTATGAACTCATGCTTGAACGTATATTGATACACTTTATGCCATAGTCAACTTTAAAAAATAAAAGTGTTTAATAATGGTCAACAACCGGATACAGCTTTCACTAATTATAAAACACTTATTTTTCTTAATTTTACAATCTCCATGGCAACCGTAGGATTTACCGGCCCTGACTTCCAACTCATTCAAGCCCTTCTTTAGCCGGCAACAATAATGCCCGTTTGCACTAAACTCGGGTTGAGCGTGTCATAGATAAGATACATCTTAGCTTAAAAACAGCCTAAAACAGCCAAGCTAAAATTTTTGTTTGCACTGACAGACTACGTCGTAAATTAGTCATCACCTTGCTAAAAGAATGAATGAATGAATTCAAATATCAATTGTTTATGGATTTTAAACCTGGCGAGGTAAAGTAGGTCACTGGATATTTTTTTGGTTGAAACTTCTCATTCCTTTCCATTCCTTCCTTCGTAAGTTAAAAGGAGACAAAAGCTAAGGCGTTGTCTATTTTATTTGGTAGGAGTAATTCACCGAGAAAAGAAAAAGTCAACTGAGCTCAACTGTCAGGAAAAACATAAATACAGTGCCCAACCTTTTCTGTTCCGGTGGTTGGCCACCGGAACAGAACTAGAACTAACGAGTTTTGTTTTTAATGTCATTTTGCTAATACTTTCATGTTTTGCTGCTACACATAAGCGCCGCTGTCATGGGAATAGAAAAGATTGTCGATCTGTAATGTTTTTTTAAAATAAATGATGAATGACGTATGTCACATGTGTTGTGTCTCTATCTAGCAAACAAGAATACAAAAGCCACAAGCTTTTCTGTTCCGGTGACAGCCGTGACACAGGAGTCACTTGCAATACGAAATTAGCTGTCAAAATGGACTGTCGTATGAAAACTGTTTTAGTTCCAAAGATAATCACCGGAACAGAAAAGCTTGTCGCACTACTCTTTGCTCACAATGCCACAGACAATAATCACTCATATAGGTATTTCTTAAGCCTTAGGTGCTCGATATTGGGCCCGTAAGTTAAGAATAGCCAAAAGTGCATTTAAGAATATCCTAAGGTTAGTGCAAAGCAATTTTTTGTTAAGAATGTCTTAAGTTAGCTAGGAAAAGACTTAGGCGATTTTTAAGTTTAGTGCAAACGGGTGTAGGAAACTTTACTATACTCCTATCAGTAGCGTTTGGCGCCAATCCACATTTTATACTTAATATTTTTTGCTTAATTTTTGAAATAGACGTATATTATTATGATAAATGTAATGAGTGTAAATAAAGTAGTGTATGAGACTGCACATAACTCGGTATTAATGCACTCGTGGAATACTATTAAAAAACTCGCCAAGGCTCGTTTTTAAACTCCCACTCGTTTTTTAATACCCCTCATTATGCGACAGTCACATAAACTACTATTTCTTCATCGTTCCTACGTATAACAACTTTTGTTCTTTAGGAAATTATAATATAATTAAGCATTATGTATGCCATAATAAGTTATTGTTCACCCATCCCGTGACCGACCATTGCGAAAGAAGCTTAACTTCACTTATCCCCGAATACTCGTACGCTACTTATCTTTGGGAGCGTCTCACACATCGCCCTGTCACTTTAAATGTCAAACGTATGAAAGAGATGCCATGATGTTTGAGACGCTCCCAAAGATGATTTGCCTTCGAGAATTCGGGCGTTATAGTAGTAAGTGGAAGAGCTCGTGGCGCAGTGGTTGGCGCACTCGGCCTACGATCGTAGAAGTTAAGCAACTTTCGCAATGTACCTAAGTCACGGTATAGGTGACCAAAAACTTTTCATCTCGAGCTCCTCCATGCTTCGGAAGGCACGTTAAGCCGTTTGTCCCAGATGCGTTTGCAGTCGTTAATACCCACCAACCAATCCCATTGGGCCCGCGTGGTGCGTCATGTTCCATTCTCCTTATCCATCCACAAGGAAGGCTTGTGCCCAACGGCTTGTGCCTAATGGCTGATGAAAAGAAGTATAAGTAACACTTAGCTCCCGTAATGTAGGTACCTACCCATAATTTTTAAATTATTTGGCCTCGATTGTTTTCGCAATTAGGTACTTGCGATATATTATCTAACACTTATACTTATTATAACTTTATTTATTTATTTATTTAATAATTCTGTACACACAAAGGTTTTAATAGAAAAACATATACAGAGAAGAAATGTACAAGGGCACAACTTATTCCACATTGGAATATCTACCAGCTGGCCCGCGAGAGGAAATAAACACGGAGAAGGGCAGACAGTGTGTAACTTCAATAAATATTTTAACAGAAATATAAAGAAAATCAACTAAAAAATTATATACATATACTTAAACATACTTAAATAAAATAAAATACATAAAGGTATAATAATACATATAGCGAGAGATAGTTGTGAATAACAAAAGACAGACAGGGGACAGTGTTAAGAACAGGAAGATTAAGTAATATTCTTTTAAGCGTTTTTTAAAAAGAGAAATTGTGCGGCAATCGCGTATCTCGGCTGGCAGCGAATTCCAGAGTCGAACGGCATGTACGGAGAAGGAATAGGAAGCGAAATCAGAATGGTGGGATGGAAATTTCAGGAGGGATTTGAGATGGGATCTGCATGGAGTGTCAGGCGGGTGTGAAAAGGAGAAACGATCGCTGAGATATGAATGATAGGAAGGATTGTAAAGGACATTGAAGAGGAGACAGAGTATTCTTACATTCCTACGCAGACGTATAGGGAGCCACTTGTGTGCCTTCCGGAAGTTGGAGACTTTATTTGATATAAAATAATTTTCATCAATTAAACAGTTGAGTGGAGATCGATCCGTATTAATTTCCACTACTAGACCTTAAACTGAATCGAAAGTAGAGGTGTAATTTTGTCGCCCAGTGATTTGTATGTTCGGACGAGGCGCTTTCTATTGTCCAGGCTTATAGTGGTTTTGACAGGTGAAGCAATAAACGTAAAGCGATTTGGTTCCGGTCAGCGGTCGTCATGGCGATGGGACCAATACAAACCGAATTACGTTAGGTACACCTTACTACCCTTAAAGGTTTCGAAAGACAAAATGATCATAGGACTTAGATAAGAACGTTGGGTTTAGTTTTTTACGGTAACTTACTATTTCAATAAGATGGAATTGTTAGCGAGTAGTTTGCTCATACCTAACCTAACCCAACCAAAGTTGGATCCGCCAAATATGGATTTATGTACTTATCAATATTTCTTTAACAAACTTCTTCCTTCTGAGAATTGCTCAGGACCGTAGCCACTGCCATAAACTAAGATAGGCCTCTGATCAGCAGTGTGTCGAGAAAGGCCGATAATGATGATGATAAAGATGAAACTTCTTTCTTTTTAAATCGTGTTGAAGAATATAACACATAGTGTAAGCAATGCGTCAATTAAAATGTCAGTTACATTAACAGAGTGAAGAACTTCACCTAAATATTCATTAAAAATTAAAAAAAAAAATCTATTGCAAATGAGTTTTGCTCTTAAATAACACTAACTTATTAGCTGTTTTAGAAGAAGTTTACGATGAAAATTATTTTAAATGTATTTATAACTACGGCCACAGTCCCGTAACCCTTCGTCTTGTTCTAAATTTTAACTTATTTTTTGTAATAAAATTCCTCTTATTTGGTTGCATATACATAACTCCTACAATGGTATTTCCCTGCTCGATCGAATCAGAAATGATGAGATCCGCAGGAGAACTAAAACGACTGACATCGCTCGAAGGATTGCTTAGTTGAAGTGGCAGTGGGCGGGACATATAGCGCGGAGAACCGATGGCCGTTGGGGCGGAAAGCTTCTCGAATGGCGACCGCGAACCGGACGACGTTCCGTGGGCAGGCCCCCTACAAGGTGGACCGACGATCTGGTAAAGGTCGCGGGAAGCCGCTGGATGCGGGTAGCGCAGGACCGATCGTTGTGGAGATCCTTGGGGGAGGCCTATGCCCAGCAGTGGGCGTCGTACGGCTGAAATGATGATGATGATGATGAGTCACAGTTGTTAAAGCATATCTCAAGGTATATAAAAGACATGATTTAGACACATTAAAAACACCAAGGAGACATTTGGTATGTGTATGTGATTGTGTGAAAATGTAATAGCCTAAGATAGGAATAGGGATCGACCTTCACCCATCTGTTTAACGGATGAAATGTGGTTTATTTATATCAATTTAAGTACGCTAAACAATACACGCGAGTGGGTTGGCAAACATTTTCCTGTCAAAAAATATTTTTTTATATGTTCATAATATTTTTCTACGAAAATGGGTGACCAGATAGGTGCATATCTGGTTTTATAACCAGTTTTATATCAATTGATAGTATGAGACCTACATAATTAATTATTTAACAAACAAATTGGTGCAAATTACTATTCGCTGCCAACTCTATGTTCTGACGGGAATAACGTAGCCAACCCAACGTTTTTACATTCTGTAGACTCCATTCTACCGAATGGTATAAAAATTATCCATTAAACAAATAATTGCAATTCGATATTGATTTGATTCGATCGCAATCATCGATTAAACATAGCCTTTACCAGAAAATTTCAGCCAACCTACTGGCAACACATTATTTAGCCTACTAAATTTGATTTAAAATATTATGAGCGCAGGTCGATCCCTATTTGTATTACAGTCATTTATCTGATAATATGTTAGTTAATCTGTTCCTCCGTTAATAATTGTGATTACGAACTGATTTTCCACCAAAAAGTTGTTGAGCTCAGTCACCGAGCGGCTCTTGTTATATGCAAATTGCGAACTGAATGGGTTTGCAAGTTAGTTCCTGCCAATCCTCGTTACGAAGGTAAATTAATTCAACGGCGCTTATAAATCCATAACAGCACAGACAGCTTAGTCGTATACTTTGGTATGCTTGTATGAGATCGAGTTTCAAAATTGGTTCCTTGAAAGTTAGATGAATAAATATCAGACAACTTCTAACATTGATAGGATTCAGAGATAAATAGCTTAATAATTATCAAACATTTGCATTACTCAAGGACGCGAAAATATCAAGAAGTTGATTTATCGGTCGCGGAACTATAGTAACGGTGCCGCTCAGCGGCCCGCCCGCGGTGTGCTACCGGCATTATGCTTGTGTGGCCTATGTTTTATCATGTTAATTCGCCTCATCCTGTCACGTCACTCACCTAGGATAACGAGTGACGGCTTATCATAAAAATCGAAGAATTATATTATATTAAACTACAGCCCCCTTAGACAAGAGGCTTTCTATTATCGACATCGCCAGTAGAATAGAAAGAAAATGTATGGGCTTGACATTAGCGATCGAAATGTCACGTGATCGCTAGATATTAACATCCGGACACGGAACGGACACAAATGTTCTACACACAAATGAATTACTCAAAAGGCGTGGTACTAATCACATCATGCCAACTAAGTCTTGGCAAAGTGCTCCACTCAGCTCGTCAAAGTCAGCCAGTCACCAATGCTTGGAAGCCGCTGGATGCGGGCAGCGCAGGACCGATCGTTGTGGAGATCCTTGGGGGAGGCCTATGCCCAGCCGTGGGCGTCGTTCGGCTGACATGATGGTGATGATGAATGCTGGGGCAATAGACCTTTCTTATGGGATAAGAAGAATGGTCTGTGACTGTGACCCACCACATAGGCCCGATGCGGATTGGTGGGTATTAACGACTGGCCGAGCCCGCTAATCACTGCGCCACTTGATGTTAATAATTAATGTTAATAAAATAACTATAAGAAATAAAGAAAGAAAGAAAAGAAAGAAAAAACATGTATTAGACACACACACCGTATAACATATTTTATGACAGAACTATGTAATTTTTTTGTAAAGTTTACTTTAAAAAACCCTTTTTTTATTATTAACACTACTTATTTGTTATCTCTTTAACTAGAGATTTTTCTGTAGAAACTTGTAATTGGCACTCAGTATTTATGTCGACGGCAAAATAATAATAACATGATTTACAGTACGTTTACAGCACTATTTTATACTTTACTTTACAAGTTTTAGGAAAACTTACAGCTACTTATAAATACACACATTATTTATAAGTAGCTGTAAGTTTTCCTAAAACTTGTAAAGTAAAGTATAAAATAGTGCTGTAAACGTACTGTAAATCATGTTATTATTATTTTGCTCCCTAAAAGGGATTAATTACATAGCTACTTATATTCAGAAGAAAATAAACAAGTTTTTTGGGCATTTCCATCATAATCTGCGTCATGAATATGAAGGGTCTTTTAAAAGGCTGAGGCTTTTTCCTCCCTTCTATTGGGTAATATCGTTTGACGCATCGCAAAATTGAGTTTACCCTCCAATGTTTCATCTAAGTTTGGTTTTTAGACATCCCACATTTGACGCAAAATGGACCGTATATTTTAGATGATACGAAATATTTTACGGTGCATTTACTTGGAAAAATCATGTGGAAGCAACAGGTCGAGTGGTAAAATGAATCTTTGGAACCTTGTGTAAAATATTTACTCGCTACAGTTAGAGCCAACGCGCACTTGTGATTTTTAATCGGGCGATAGTTTGATCGTTCTCGGATTCTGTATAGAGTTAAATGGCAGTGCGTGCACTGACGATTAAAAATCGACCGATCAAACTATCGCACAGCACAACTATCGGCCGGTCGGTAATGTGCATGAAGGACTATGTGAGCGCGCGCACTGCATTCAACTAAACTATCGCCCAACTATCGGCCGACAGTATAATCACGATAGTCTTCCGATTCCGACTAAACTATCGGTCGACTAAAAATCACTACTGCGCGCTGGCTCTGGCTACATGTGAACTATGTTTTAATAAATTATTTAGATTGAAATTAATTTCAATGCCGCACACACAAAGGGCACAAATAGGTAATAACTTCGATGAAATATCTAATATCTAGCTTGTTTGGACTTCCGTCGACTTGTAAAACTTT